>VZTI01006045.1:9397-224216 GCA_013397865.1 Struthidea cinerea
CAAAAAAAAAAAAAAAAAAAAAAAGGCAAAGCCGGAGGGAAAAAAATCCCCCAAAAACATCAGCAGCAAAAGGATCGCTTGTGTCCTTAGAATTTAAAAGGCAAATACATTTTTGTTATTTTGGGGTGGGGTTTTTTAATTTTATTTTGGTCGTGTTTTAAAATATCAACTGACAAAGCATTTCTTGCTACAGCTGCACAACAATGTGCTCATGCAGCAGCATGTGAGATGGAGAGAGACTCATGCAGCCCCGCTGTTCATTAGGAGTGAAATGCAGGCTGAAAACATGAACATCAAAAAGTCACTGCCAAGAAAAAAAAAAGTCTGAGAATGCAGATACCTTTGGTGTTAATTCGGCCCTTGATTACAGCAGGGCCTGAGCAGTTCATAGCCTCCTAGAAAAACGTTTATCCTCACAATCTGCAGGACTTGAGGGGGACTCCAGTGCTCCTATTTTATCGACAAGGAGGCGAGGCATAAAACAAAAAAGAAAATTATTTACTTTGGGTTGCAATGGGAGCCTTGGGCAGGAGGGCTTGGATTCATATTTCTCACACTTTTCTAGTCCATACATGAGCTTTCCAGGCTCGAAGTTTACACCAGCTCTGTCCAGCTTAACCTGTGAAGAGTTTAGGGAAGAGGATACATTTTTAACTTTTTTCACTTTGATAAAACTCTGCATCTTAAATAAATTATATAATATAGAGCAGGAAACTTCTACTGAGAGCAAGCTAAAAATATAAGGTATTTTTTTCTTTTTTTTTCTCTCCATCACAGCTCCTGTTCCCAAATTACACTTGCCTTGCTCAGTCTTAGAGAGTTGACACAGAACAAATTGTCCTATGTAAATTGCAAGTTTCCCTTCTGATTGACAGCAATCCACAAAGATGGATTAATTCCAGAGGAAGTCAAGCAAAGACTGTGTCATAACTATTAACCCAATTATAAAGATGTTCCTAATTGCTGTGGAGTTGCCAGCTCATCCTTCATGTAATGCCTCACGTAAATTTGGAGTACAGGAGCCAGACAGTACACAGGTGAGGGGGATGTAATGAGCTACATGTTGCACATGTGCAGTTTTGCTCCCTTGGCCACTTCAGCCTTGCTGAGGAGGGACAACCCCTCACTCCCTCCTGGAGACTTTGATCCTGACGACACGCAATGGGCAGCCAAGCATGTGACCTGTTACATTCTTTCTGCTTGTTTTGGCTGCTCTTGTCCTTAAACCAAAACAAGTCATTAAGGGAGCAAGGACAATTATTCTTTGAAATTTGTGTAAGGGAAAGGGAGTGAGAACAGGGGCTGCTGTGAGATTGGTATTGTCACACAACTGATGTGATTGTGCCACTCCTAACCGCAGAGCCGTGACTGAGTTTATCAAGGTCTCCTTTTGCAAGTGATAATAAACCTAATAGCTGCCCACAACTTAATATTTTTTCTTGCACCACATATGTTCACTTTTGGTCCTTGGATTATTTTTTTTTCCTCCAGTCTCCATCTGTTCTTTTGCCTTTGAGGTACTTTAGTTACCATGGAAATGACAACATCATCTGGATGGTGGAGCTTCGTACAGTGTAAAGTTGGTTTCCTACATAAAGTGTTTTGCAAGGTATGGGGGTGGCTGACAAAATTACAGCATTCCATGTGATAGCTTTTCATGCTTTTGGTGTGCAGCAGAGAGATACCTGTGTGTGCTCGTGGGTGCACGAGGCCTGTTCCAGGAGTGAGGATGTTGCTCATTTTTGATCTGCCAGAAGAAATCTTTCACTTGAGCCCTTCATGACTGATTCTTTCCAACCTTTAGTAGCAAGCTGGATTTAATCTGTCAGGATCCAGCTGTAAGACACTTTCCGTTTCCTGTGATTGTCAGATGGGTCAGGCAAAGTGGAGAGCTCATTCCCTGGAGATGAACATCTTTTGTCAGCACTGCCACAGAGGAGAATAGGAAGAGTTAATTCAGTGGGTGATGGTTACACAGGTTTTGTTGTCTGGTGATGCGTGTGGCATTGACTCCTTGGTCTCTGTGAGGTGTCTTGTGACTTCAGCAAGTTCACATGACAAATGATCTGTGCTTGATAAGAGCCAGAGATCATATAAAGCAACTGTATGTGGACATCACAAGTTTCATCTCAGCAAATCTGGTGGATCCAGGGCAGAGCCCTTGTTTGTACCAAATCAGGCCTTATTTCGCTAGTGACTCTTTGGACTTTAGTACAGAGCCAGAAGCTATTATCCACTATTAGCCCCTGCAGCACCTGGCAATATTGATTATACAGCCTTGTGGAGATGAAGCTATGTGGAGATGAATAACGATTTTTGGCAAAGGGTATTAAGAGAAGGGCCAGATGTGTCAAAAAGATGAGAACTTGGCCCATGAAACTCAATATTAAGGTCTGTACAGTCTCCAAAATGCTTTTAGCCTAGTTCATATATTCTGTGGATGTCTCTTAAAAAATCTGAAGTGCTCTCTGCTTGTCTAATCAGGTATGTGGATGGGGCCAGGGGATGCGTCACAGAAAAGGTTTTAATGAAATTCCCACTGAGACCAAAGGAACAGGAAAGTGCTAATTCATCAGAGCGTGTGCAAACACGGGGTCCTGGTGGAGTCTCTCAAACACAGGCAGCTCTGGCTGGCTGGGACAGCATTCAGTTCTTAGAACTTTTGGTGGGTAGAGGTTGAGGAACCCACAGAGAATCACGCAGAGTTCATGACTTCGGTCAGTGCTCTGTGTCTGCTCAGGAGGGGAGCCTAAGGTTAAATCCTCAGGTTTTTTATTCTAAGCTTACTTTGTCACGTGGCTAGGGTGATAGTATTTGTTTATTTCTATTATAGTTATTTTTAGGTGGTCTAACTCCAGCTGCAGCCATTTCTTGCTACAACAATCCTTTCAAGAAACATCCTCCCCAGCAACACTGAAAATCTTTTCCATGGAAAAAAACAAAACCAGAAGCTGAAAAAATCTAACCAGCTCAGCAGTCAGCATTAGAAATCATTCTCAGGGGCACATGCCAGCAATAAATAAACTCATGATTCTCAGAAAGCTCAGAAACTGCTGGTGATGCTGGGAGTTTTTGCAGCACTTTATGAAAATTGAGCACTTGGCCTACCATGGGTGCCGAACTCCAGGGCCAGGAAGCCTTCAACAGTCTCCTTTGGTTTTTTTTTTCTGTGTCTCGTCTGTGGAGAGCTGGGGCATTCACGTGTCAGACACCATCCTGACTAAAGCACGAGCAGTTGCAGCGGCGAACTCCGGAGCGAAGAGCGTGACCTGTTATAATTGGTGCCAAGAGCTTTTAGGCGGGCGCAACAGACTTGCCCTCGGTGTGAAGGAAGCACAGGAGGAATGCTCATCAGACAGACTTGTCAGGAGAAAGTGAGGGCCCAGGGGGGAATAAAAGGCTGGTCTCTGCCTTCCTAGGGACAGGGACGTCTGAAGCCACACCTCTGCAAATACCGATGGCAGCCGGGGACACTTCCAGCGTTGCGGTGTCGTGCTCCGACACGACAAACTGCTTAACAAGCCAGCAGATGCTCCCAGCACCGGTTTGTCTCTGGAGCAGTTTCCATCTGAGCCCAGTGTGAAGCATGTTGGAGTTACAGGGAAACAGAGGGAGAGAGGCTCACAGGGCGAGCGGGTGGTCGCCAGCACAGCTTCCAGCACCTGCTGACACGGACTGTGGGGAAAACGCCAGAATCAACGGGACTGTTTTGAAATCTCTTGGACAGACACAAGCAGGACCAAGAAAAACAAACAAAAAGCCCTTTCTTGCTGTAATATGGCAAGCGAAGAACAGGTGGGGATTTAGCAGTGGATGGCCTCCAGGCATCTCAATGGTGAAATTAAATCCTTTTTGCTGCTTGCTGCTCAGCTTTCCTTCTGCTCAAACTTAAAGCTGAATTCACTGGGGTTGCTTCAGAGGCCCTCAATCACTTTTTTTTCCTGGGGGTCAGTTTTTCCAAAGTCTCCTTAGCAGGTCACAAAAAAATGCTGCCAGTTCCTTTGTCAGGATGCTTGGCCACCACACATGGCCTTCACCTGTGGCAATGATCCTCAGAAGAATATGGGGTGCTACAAGGGAAGGGGGGAGGTATTTATCGCTTAGGAGCTCAGCAATCTCCAGGACAAAGTGCAAAAGGTACAGATCCAAAGGGAGATTGGTTATGAGAAGACATGAACTAGTCCTAGATGTGCAGATGTGTTTTTCTTAAATTAAAGAAAGAGTTGTAACAACCTCCATTCCAGCTGTCTCCTTCCCTTGAGCTGGTTGACAGTGGGAATTCAGCAGCTGAAAGGGAGGTATTCCAAGCCCAGAACCCAAGACTGAGTGTTTTTGTCATCAGCTGAGCAGTTGAAGCCACAGTGAGGTAAGCAGATCTCTTATTTCATAATAGACTTTTCCTTCACACTTTTGTGAGAGGTGTTTTATGGCTCAGAGGAAGCAAGAAGAAAAGTAGGACTTTTTTTTCTGATAGAGACCTCTGTAAGGAAATACACTGCAAGAAGTTAAAAACTGGGGAATTTGTCATTGACGTATCTGTTTTTTATGAACTGTTTGTGTTCTACATTTCGATTACAGCTTGGTGAGCAACCAACTTCTTGAGCTAAAGCTCTCAAAATAACATGAATGTTTTTTTGAGGTTATTCAGGTTGGTTTTTTTTTCTTGCTCCTTCTCCCACCAAAATTGTAGACTGTGCAGGGTGGGGAGGGGAAATAGGATGAATTCAATATGTTTCTTTTTGTTGTAATTTCCTAATTTTAGATAATTATGGGAACTAGAGGACGTGCAAATAAGATATTTTGACTTGAAGACATAAACCTTTTCTGACCAAATTAAACAAAGTAATTAAATTAATAGAATGTGTATTCACACATAGTTTCCACAGATATTAACCTGAGGGGCTGGGGGCTTTAGGGGTTTATGAGAAGGAAGCAGATACTAGTTTGCAAAGTGTCACCACGATCTTATAAGGGAGAAGATACTAAACTGGTGTTGAAAAATAGGGTGGAAGGTCTGGTTCATGGGTTTTACGTGTTCAGGGTTTCTTCACGCCGGCAGGAAGTGGCCAGAAGTGGTTTGCATCAGCTGCACTCTCTACATTGTTTTCTCATTCGTCACCAAATGCCAGGAGCTGCAGTAATCCATCCTGGAAGTGACAAACATATGATACCGTGTGGCCTGATCCTGTGGGAGGAAGGGTGGAATTTCCTATGGGTGCAGATGCCTCAAGAAAAAGTACTTTTTTTAAGCCTGGAGTCTCTTCCTGGCTGTCCCGTGCTAGTGACAAATGGATCACGATTTCAAGACTTTATACCATTCCATCGGTCTCCTCTAGTAATTTCTATTGTTTTTATTGTGAATCTCTATTGATTCCATAGGGACCACTGTGGATTTGGACTGTGGAAGGAATCATTCCTGCATAAAGACTAAAGGGGTTTTTTTATCCTTAATTTACTGATTAGGTATTAGGTGCACCTGTTATTTGTACCCTGTTTTCTCACAATCCTGTATCTGTCAGAATAAACTCTGACCTTTAGCCATGGGAAAAAATAATCTTATAAAAGGATTTACAATGAAAATGTGTACTTGTTTGATGAAAGCTGCTGGGATGGCAGCTATCCTCTTAAGGGCAGGATTAAGGTTACAAAGGCAGATGGAACATTATTATTCCCTGATCTGGTGTGCATTGGACAGTCCAGCCTGCAGGTTATTTCACATCCCATATGATTTATCCATAACTGTGAAAGGAAGTGTTCAGGCCCAGTTTGGACAGAGCTTGGAGTAAACTGGTCTGGTGGAAGATGTCCCAGACCATGCAGGGGGAATTGGACTAGATGAACTTTAAGGTCCCTTCCAATATAATTCATTCTGTGATTCTATGGTGAAAAATGAAAAAAAAACCCCTGTTTTCTGGGATTCTTCAACAGATGTTCATAGTCCAGATAAGTTGCGTGGTTTCCATGCCATGCACTAATCTTTTCTCTCCTTCCTCAAATCCCTTTACAACACTGAAGGCCAAGACATTTGGAGCAGAAAGATGTGCATGGCATCCTGATTGTGAGCACAGCTGTGGAAACTGAAGTAGCTGTAGATTGTGGCTGTACATCCACAGGCAGAGACATACGGTTACCCCTGTCCATGGGTGTTCAATGATGTGTTGGTGCTAAAATTATGTCTGAGGAAAACCCTGCTGAAATTGGTTTTGCCCCTGCTGTGAGATTAGAAGAGTCCTGGGGTTGCCATCATATTATGGCTGCGCAATCTCGGACGCTGCTGAGCCTCTGTCTTCTCCTGGGGTTTGGCTGATCTGGGCACCGTGTTTCAACACATGGACAGTGCCAAGGCTCTTTTGATGGGGGTGGACAGTGTCTACTGCATAAAACAGAATTGTTTTGCCCGGACTATTGGCAAACCATTGTGCCTCTGCACCACCAGCTCATCCCCTTTCAGGAGTGACACTGTGCTGGTCACAGCCACGTGTCCCCAGGCTTAAGCAGGGATGCAGCTTCTTGAGAAGCAGAAAAGAACAGTGCCAGAGGCAAAGATTTGCAGTTCCCATCACCCTGAGTACTGGTTCCCCATGAGCCCTTCATCCTCTAGTTGGAATTCTGGATACTCTCTCTGGCTCATCTTTTCTCCTTGCATCCATTATTTAGCATTTCTTTATTTGTGCTTCCTCCTCTTTTTAGCTTATTCACGCTCTCACAGGAGCACCTGTGGAATATAAAACCACAACAAAATCCCTTAATCCAGTCCGACATTTTCACTCTGGAAGTTTGATTGTTTTTCTTGAGCAAAGCACATTGTTTCCTACACCCATCAGTAGCTTTATACTCAACAGAGCTTATTAAAGGATCTTACAAATATATTCTGTCCAGGAAGAAATTATTCAAGTTTTTTATTTTTGTTTACATTTGTTCTGATTCAAAATTGACCTTCTAGAAAAATGTCTTTTCAGAATTTCCCATGGAATGAGAAGTGTGGTCAAAACAATCCCATTCCACACACATTAAAAAGCCCCAAATAAGAAAAGCATTTGCACAAAGTTCACCCTGTACTTTTACTATTGTAAAAGTAATATAACAGAGATCCCAATTCAGTCTCCCACCCAAATGGATTTCTAACGCTCTTAATATGTCAAGGAATGTCTGAGGTACCTCCAGGGGCCTGAAAGGTAACGCCACAGGTCTTCTGCCCTTCTGGAACAACCCGTAAAACCCTCGTGGAATACTCCAGGACACCTCAGATGCCAACAAACATCTCTGTATGAGTAACAAAACTGAACTCTGAAGTTGTGCACATCTTAATTTGGGGGTCTGTGAGCTTAGTCCTATGTCTCTCTGCCTTTTTGCTGAAGTTTGATCTAATGAATCTTGGTTTTGGCACTGTGGTGTTTTCACTACATGTCTAAGAGATGGTCCACTAAACTTCCTGCATGCCTGTGTTTCCTAACCTGGGTGGAGACCTAAGCAGCTCACCTGAGTGTTTAGTGTGAATCTCAGAGAGTACGTCTGAGTAAAACTTGGTTTAAACTTGACATGTTTATCCCTGTAACACCACTGTAACGCTGACAGCTCTTGTGTCACACCAGAAAAATTCTATTTACACCATGTTTCCCAAAACCTTGCAAAGCCTCAGTTAGACAGATATCCCCAATGCTGAACGTACACAGCCCAGTATCAGTTCAAACAAGCAGGAAAAAAGAGGCATGTTAACAAAAAGAACAGAGCAAATTAAAATAAACAAGGCTACAGATGCTGGGCTCACTTCTGTTCAGTCGAGCTCATCAACAGCACTGCCTTGATAGAGCTCCCCTTCCCCCTTTTGATCTTCTCTTTTAGGCCAAGCTGTGACCTTGGGTGACCCAGCTCACTTTACACCTTGGCCTAATTACATCCAGAGAAGCAGGATTTGGAATATGATGACTGTCCACATCTTTATCATTGGTGGAAACAGGCGGAGTGATCATTTAGGACGGCTGGAGTAGGTAAGGCTGGGAGTAATGAGATGGAAAGTTTAGATTGAATATCGAGATAAAATTACCCACAATACATTCTTTTAGGCAAGAGGGTGTATTAAGTCTCAATTAGCGTCAGCATGTGTCGCTGTTACGTCCGAGGCACATAAAGAAAACGACACAGAGTCCAGGCTCATGAACAAGTGGAAGCCGAAGCTTTTCTTTAATAATTTTCTGACTACTATATAGGATAGATCGCAAAAAGTGTGTTGAGTGGCAATAGGTAATTGGTTCCTCGGCCATCCACCCCTTGAGAGGATTGGCCAAGTCCTAAGATACCTATTCCATAACATTTTCAAAGTCGAAGCCGTAACAATCTTGCAAAACAACTTGCGAGTGCAAGAAGTTTATGGAACTGTGACCTTGTTTAAAATAGTTTACATAGGAAAGACAGTCTTCTCACAGAATATTGAGAAAACGCTGAAGAATTTCTCTGATTCTAGCTTTTTAGCACCTACAAGTATGATCTAATAGCACCACATCTACTGACAGCATTATGGTCCCATGGCCTATTAAACCATCTTTCAGAGAAACCCATGGAAAGCTGACCTGGGCAAACCACCAGTAACAGTAATATAGAGACTAATCCCATGATGGAGCTGGAGTGGAATAAATAGGCAATTTCCACGTCACTCACAAGAAGATATCGCACCAGGTAGGTCATGATATCCACCAAGCCCTGTGCCTGTGCAAAGATACTTGCAGCACTTTAAAAACTGAGTGACTTAGCAGCCATTACTTTATTTCGAAAACCAGGATGGTAATTTAGGGATACAGAGCCTTTTGCATCACCCAGTGAGAATGAGGTTTATTAGGCTCCCTCTTTAAAAAGTCCTTAGGTTTGAAATGTCCACCTAGTTCAGACATGTGTGGAGTACTTCATTCTTGCTCTGCCTATTCTCTGGAATGCAGGACTAGGAGAAAGCTTGGTACAAGACCAATTAGGCTCCTATGTCTTTTTTTTTTCTTGTTTTTGGCACGCAAAGGCACCTTACTCACAATTAGCTGTGCAAGTAAACCCTAAACAATGATGAAACTGAGGTGAAGTCTCCCAAAGTGGCATTTTGTGGGATATTTCTTTCTGAATGCATGTTCCGCTGACACATGTACTACATGAATCAGGGTATGTCACCATCAAATATAATACATCTTTGAAGCAGACACAAGCTAGAGGAGGATGAACATCCAAGACTGAATTGTCATGTCATTGCCACAATCCTGAACGCTATAGAAACCCAGAGCATCAAGGGTATTATTGCAATTTGCATAAGTAGAAAACACTGTGATTAAAAGTTATCAAAGAACGCTATCTCTCAGTTGTCAGCTCCACAAGCAGATTCCAGTGATGACTTTCCAGCTCCTTCATAATAATCTCCATAAGTTCTTGCTAAGAGCTGCATTGAAGTAACCTGTCATTTACTCTGTCTTTCACCAATTTAGCTCAAAGAGATGTGCCAGCTGTGATCACTTGGAGTCAGAGCTGCTGTGTCGCAAAGCATTGCTACAGCTGCAGGCAAAACATACAATTTGGAGATGTGCCGAACCCAAAAGTCATGGAAAAAGCAGAGCTGTAGCACCCACAGCACCATCGTGGCAGGCAAAGAACCGCCCTGGGAGAGGAGAGCTCAGTCTCAAGTGTGTTTTGCATGTGATGAACCAGGGCACTACGTAGGAAGGCATTCCTTGGTCTGAGTGGTGTCTTGTCTTCTTTTCCTGTGATTTCTGCTGGCCTCTGGTGTGGAAGCAAGGTGAGAAAAATGCGGAAAACACAGGTCACACCTTGTGGGTCTGGAAGATTTGCAGTTTTGTTGATGATGGGTAAGTGCTCATCTGATTCAGTTTCCACAATATGCACTGCTGAGTGCCACAAAACCAAGGAGGTGTTATAAAGCTCCCTCAGGCAAGATGATGTCGTTTCCAGCCTACATTTGCTTTGAAAGGATAGAAAAAGACATTATCAGTCAAACATGACCTTTCAAGGTAGAAAATGAGACTGAAGCATAGACTGTTCTTCCCATGGCCTCGTTTCTCTACCCCAGAAAACATCTCCTGATATGTGTGCTCTTAGGTGGCTGGACTTCGGTATCCCACACTCCAAATATTCTCTCCCTCTCCCTCTCCCTCTCCCTCTCCCTCTTCCTCTCTCTCTCACTCTCCCTTTCCTCTTCTTCACTCTCTTCCACTCTCCTCTTTCCTTCTAAGTGCAAGTGTTCGATCTGGACCAGTTTAGCACAACTAAGTTGGTGCAATTTTACTGAAATTTCTAGGACTGACACCAATTCTGCATCGCTTTTTCTGCCCAGCAAAGCTCACTTCCTAGACTAAAAGGGGACATTCTCTTCCTCACAATGAGGTGAAGGGATAGCCAGAATGGTTCTGTGGGCTGTGAGTCCTACTGTTGTGCATTTCTCAGACATCTCACCACCCTCTCCATTTCATTACCCTCTGCCTAATGACAGGTATATCTGTGTGTAAAACACAAACACCCCTCTGACAAGGTTGTCTCAAACACCCGGGCTTCTTAGAAACCTCAGCCTATCACCAGCTAGTGGGATAATTACATTTTCTTCTACAGAGCCAATTAGAGACTGATAACATTATCACAATTATCTGATTAAACTTTTGCTCGCTGTCCTCTAAAATTACTTCCAGTCCTCGTCAGACACTGAAAAGAATGAGGTTATGAAGCAATGGTAGCTTCCTTGGCATTGTCACTGCCAAGAGACAGGATGCCAAATGGTTCAGGTCTTCCTCAGCAGGGAAGCCTCTATTAGCCTAGAACCAGGCAGCTATGTGGAAAAGGCATGGAGCACAACCAGGAAAAATGAAAAAAAAGACTCAAGGACTTTTTCTGCAGGGTCATAGTTCCTGACTGGTGGTCCAGGTTACATTTCAAACCATGTTTGTCATGGCACACCTCACCTCAGGACAGCTTGATTATGCTAAGGATCTGTCTCAGCACAGTTAGCCTGCACAACTTTACTTCGTTTGTTATATCGCTAATCTCTAAACCAGAAATACTTAAGATTTAGTTTACCAAGTGATTTGTGAGAGGGAAAACAACAAAGGAAGGAAGAAAAAAAAATTAAATAAAAAGGAAAATTCCAAGCTATTAACGAAGGCTTTTGGGGACCAGAGGTACGTGAAACCTCTCAGTGGGAGTTAATCTGAGTAGTTTTCTCCACATAATTGTGATGGGACATAAGTCTCTTGAAGTTTGGAAAAGCATGTGGCCAGACTTGCATCCAGAGCTCAGAGCCTGAGGGACTTATCTGTGCTCTCTGATGGCAATACCTGAGCACCTTGGCTTTTATATTTAAACAGATGCAGATAGCTGTATTATTTCCAGATGAAACATGGAAGCACAGAGAGCTATGTAATCTCGACTGGATTTACCCATATCCGATAGCAAATCTGTGACAGAGACAGAAAATAAGCCTGAAGCTTACCTGGCCCACAGAGGCCTTCTTCTCATTAAGATGTAATTCATCTTTCTGTGCTCAGTCCAGGATTTTGAAGTTCAAGCAGTGCATGCAAAAAGCTGCCTCTCTTTATGAATGAAACTGCATTGCCCTGAGTTCTTCCAGGGCAGGTCAACACTCGGTGGTTCTGAGATTCATTCTGAGATTGAACTCAAGCTTTCAATGTCTCTGGTTCTGGGTTGGAGCTTCAGGACTGAACACCCTTCACAATTTTTGTACAGCAACATGATGTGGAACTGCCCACCAGCCCAGCATGAGACCCTGACCAGCTCCCCGGTGACCCTGGCCCCAAGCTGGGTTTGCAGCCCAGCCCAAAGGAACCTGGCTTCTGCTCTCCTTCCCAGCTGCTTCCCACGCCTTCTGTGTTTACTCTGGCAGCAGGTACCTTCAGTGCCCCCACCTTGTAAAACCTACAGGTGGTACCAAACCACACAACTTGGTTTTGGATCAAGATTCATATTTCCAAGCATGTCTGAGTCCAGGATTTCTATTATTTGGCATTCCACAGGCATGAAGTCACTGTAGAAACGTATATTTGGAAAACAGGCAATTTCCAGTCATTCAAGAGGGGCTTGGCATTCATGGGTACATCCATTTCTGCATCTAGTACCAACACTGGCATTCCAATATTCCACTAATGGTTGTAATTGCAATGGGGTTAAAAGAGCACTGACAGGAATGAGGGCCCTCTATACTCTGAGTTAAGATATCTTAAGGAAAAAAATAAAAAAAAACTCCATTATATTATTGAGAAAAAAAAACCCCTCTGTATTATGGGCAGGTTTGCTAACATTTTCAGGGTTATAAGACAATCTGTTTCAAAGCTGAGAACAGGAACATATAACTCCAATGTTCCTTTAAGAGAGTGGAACATGTTAATAGAACAGAGGATACTCTCTGTTGCAACCCCTACAAACCAATTTATTCCTGGCTACATGTCCACGTGAAATTGGGCTAACTTTCCTCTTCGTCAAATGTAATACATAAGATTCTGGCAGCATCTGTTTTGTTTCACGTGCTAGACCTGTGGGACTCTAGACTTGATAAGGTCTTTCCAATTCAAAGAATAAAAGCTCCCAGGAAAGCGAGCCAGGAGCCCCTGTTTTTACGATAGATTGCTTGTCTTGTTGCAATCCTTTCAGCTAAACAATTTTTTTTCCAGAGTTTGAGCACACTGTGTGAATACCAAGTACACGAGTTGTGATTAGCAGCTTGCCTTGGAAGTCCCCTTCTATGAGCTCTTATTTGATTTAATCTTGTCTCAGGTAAATAAAAGGAGCAAAGTGGAAATAGCCTTTGACCTACTAATTAATCACTTGCCTCTGTTAACTATTCCTCCGTCAATGTTATTAAGTGGCAGCATCTGAGTGTAAATAGGCAACCATGTAAAGAGGCTTAAGTGCCATCTGGCCTTACCTGCTAAGGTATTTGCCCTTTGGAACTGATCCCTTGGACTTTTTAAAAACATTTTCCTTCGTCCTTATTTTTTTTTTTTTTGGTTAAATCTTAGGAAGAGATTTGCTTGCAATGCGGTGCATCTGCCCCAGTTCAGCCCCATCTCCGGGGCTGTTTGAAGACACTCAGTAGTTGTGAGGAAGTGTGGTTACAGACGCGCTGTACACCTCACGGTGATCAGGGAAACTGAGGCAGTGATCGCTGTCACATGCAGAGTGGTGGAGATTAGCAAAAGCTCATGTGCGTGTCGAATATCAGCAGGGAAGTATTTACTCATAAAAGCCTGATGAAGACTTGCAGTGAATGATAAATACTCGTTCCAAGAACAAGCCCGGAAGAATGTGATCTGATAGGATTCTTTGTACTGGGCTAGTTAGAAACATGGCTTCAAGTCTAATTCATTACCCAGTCATGACATATGTTTTGCCCTGTGCCAACAGTCAGGTGTGTTTTCATAGAATCATAGACTCACAGAACGGTTTGGGTTGGAGGTGACCTGATGGATCTTTTAATTCCCAAGCCCTGCCGTGGACAGGGACACCTCCCACTACACCAGGTTTTTCACCTAGATGTCATTGAAGTGGAAGAACCCAGCTAGGGGAGGTGGATTTTATTGATCGCCCTCTGGCATGCGGGTAAGCTGCTCCTACATGTGAGTTGAAGGATGGAAAATTTAGCTAGTTGCAAATGCTTGTGCAAAATGATTGTACCCTCATTCACACAGACAGTGGTACCCTACTCCCAGTTTTGTGATCCTGCCATGCCTGGATGGATGTTTCTATCAGCTGGCCTGGCACAACATTATTCTTTGCCTTTCCAGCTAATGTGTAAGGTCAACTTTCAGGCCACCTGTTAAGTTATACCAAGCAAGTTCTCTATTTCTGCAGAACAAAAGACTAAATTAGGTGGTGTTGTGCAATGCTCACAACTTCATCTCCACAAAAAAAGGCATGGCTGAACAAGGTCCTGACAACCTTCAGGTCGAGTGGCGACTGTAGGAGTACTGACAGTGGTCAGACTTTAGGTTTATGGGCTCCTATCTTTTGAGATTAAACTGGGCCTATGCATTGTAAATTGAGTCATAAACCAAGTGATTTTTATAGCCTTGAGGCTGGATTTGTTGTTGAGATCAATACTATTTACTGGAAATCCTTGCAGAAGTACAACCATCATTGCTTCTTTGCCACGAGCTATCCACAAATGTGGGTGGGCTGTTTGAAATCTGTGTGCTCACACTGCAGAACCAAAAAGCATTGCTATTGGTGGAGTTTCATGGCCTGGTAAAATGACCCTTTAATAAAATTGGCCAAAGTCAATTGCAGTAATATAATTGAGGTTGCAGCCAGGCAACCAGGGCAGGGTCCTTCCCTCTACCTTAACGCATCAGAGAGCAGAACCTGGCCCAGAGCCTGTAATCAGTTTGAACAGTCTGTCAGGTGCTTTGGGATTTGGAGGTGAAAGGTGCTGTGTAAATGTCAGGCATCATTTACTGGGGCACTACATCCAGGCTGAGAAGCACAGCATGCCAGAGAGTCTTCAGCATGGTGTTAGAAATGATTTGGGAAACATATTGCACTGGATGTATGGATGTTGGTTGAGCAGACTCATGCAACTTTAGTTACTTTAAATCACCTGATGCATTTTCCTTTATCTCTCTATTTTATCTAATTTTCTCCCAAGTTTTCTTTATTATTAAAATAAATCAAACCAAGTAGCCATGTAGCCATGTAGTGAGATATTTATTTATACAGAAGAGGTGTGATCCCGGCTCCCTAAAGCTGCTCATATGAAATAACAGATCAGAGTGAATCATTTAAGCTGGAAGGTTTATTTGGTTGTGGGTTGCTCTTTTTGGGTTCATGAAATGTTGATGAGCCAATCACAACATTCTCACATCTATTTGTTATTGCAAACAACCTACGAAGTAATGAATAGCTCACACTAGGCTGGGGAGGACATTCACTGCTGAGGCTCCAAAACACACATTCTATTATTTACACTAGTCACCTGCTTGTCTCGCTGCTTCCTGATGGCATTAGTCAATTAATTAGGCAACAGAGTATGAATCTGGAGTATTGCATATGCATTTACGTATATACATATGTGGGTTGATGGTTGCTCTGAGGGATTTTCAGTGCCTCAGAAGACTTGAATCCAGTCCCAGATAAACAAGCCAGTTCCAGGAGAGGGGGTGTGCTACGAACAGCCTCTTCTATGGATGCAGTTTTTCCATCAGTGAGTATTTGTGACTTTGTCTTTCAGGTTTGCTTTTCAACAGGCTTAAACTTCATAAAAGTGAGTGCAGAAACAAGGAAGGGGCCCTCTTCCTATTTGGTTCCTCTGTGACACAAAACACCTTTCCAGGAGAGAAACTGAACTTCATTTCTCTGAATACCTGCAGAATACTTTCCATGCCATGTGGCATCAATAAAGGACTCCCCTTTCCTTTTCTGGAGCAAAGTAGGTGGTAGAAGAGGGAGCTGGCTGGCTGCACAGCAAGAGGCAGCAAGCCTGGGGAGGGATGAGAGACAGCTTTTCTACTTTAAGTCCCAAAACCATGGGAAAGTGGCTGTAGATCAGGAGAGGTTTCTCTCCCAGACCCTCCCTGGGTTCTGTGTCCAGCACAGTTCCCCTCAGAGGAAAATCCAGAGCTCTACTGACACGGTCTTCAGGAGGCTCTGGGAAAAACAGCTTCAAGAGGGCCTCTGGGAAGACCTTCTCACCTCTCGGTGTTCCTCCTTTTGTGATCTACTCAGTTCTTGACTTCCATTTTCCTATTTTTCATTTTAGTTTCTACTTTAGAAAAAAACATACTTAGGAGTTATTTTTGTTTTCCACTTCAGTTTTGAAGAGTGGCACATGCAAAATCCTTTCACCTGTGACATACAAATCAAAGTTTTTCCTTAGATAAGAGCATGGTTTTAGAATAATTTAATTTCAGTATCTCTAAATTGCTGGACTTTTTTTTTTCCTCCTCTATATCTTTAGGTGTTTGCATGCGTACGCAGCATCCAGTGACTAAGAACTGGAGAGGTAAAGTTATCAGCAACATCATCTGAGAATATACCAACCTGTAAGTATCAATCTAAATTTTGTATTGATTTTATGTGTGTTTGTGTGCCAATGGAGCGTGGTTGTCTTTTATAAGCAAAAAAAAAAAAAAAAGACGTGAGAATCTTACAAACTAGGAAAACAAGGAGATACAGGAAATAGAGGCTATTTCTGGAGTGTTTTTATTTTTTTAAAGCAGAGTTGTTTTGATTTTATTTATTAAATATGAAAGTCAAAAAAGTCAAGAGAAAAAATAAAATTCATCTATAAGACAGTTGTGTTGTTGGAAGTGTAACAGTAAAAAGCTATTACTAAAAAAGGAGCCTTTTCAGTTTTGCATGTAGTATGGATTCTGGAAAGCTATTTTCCCATTTAGAATCTGACAAATAAATTGCTTTTTGGACACCTCTAAATTATTTCCATTTTTTTTTTTCCCCAGCGCTCTTAGAATCAAAATTCAACTTTTCAGCCTTGACAAAAGGGCTGAAAAGTTTTTATTTTTCTTAATGGAAGAAAAAGGAATGCTAAAAATAATTAGAATATTTAAGTCACTCAATAAAGGCAAATCGTTTTAAATATGGTCTGGACATAAAACAATAATTTAAAAATCAGGTGAAGGTGTGAGACATCCTTCCACTCACTAATCTTTTGTTTCAGCATTTACCATACAACAGCAAATTTAGAGATTGAACCAGGCAGAAGAGACCTTCATGAAATGATGGTAGTCTTTACGAGACATTTTTACAGTTTTTCCTCATAAACAGATTTATGTCTCCTTAGAAGATGTTAAGGATGGTGATCACTTTGAGAAAGTATATGTGAATTTTACAAGAAGTTGAAAAAAAGAAGTTAAGTAGTAGATTTTGATAACTACAATGTAACTTGTTCAAAAAGGTTAATTTAAAGGAAATTGGTATTAAATTATTTAGTATTCCAAAGTTTGGATGCAGCCATATGTTAGCTAAAAGATCCCAAAATAAAGTAATACATTGGAAATGTCTCAAAACTTCCCTTTTCACACAAACATGAACTCATAAATTATCCATGGTTTTAGCTGACTATCCTGCACACACAAATATGATTTTGTGTCACAACTTAGTGATGTAAATTTGTATTATTCATATTAGAAAGAAGAAGCCAAAGCAGAAGCTAAAGAGGCTACAGGAGACCTGGAGAGAGACTTGGGAGAAGGGCATGAAGGGACAGAACAAGGGGGAAGGACTTCCCAGTGCCAGAGGGCAGGGTTAGATGGGATATTGGGAAGGAATTCCTGGCTGTGAGGGTGGTGAGGCCCTGGCACAGGTTTCCCAGAGAAGCTGTGGCTGCCCCATGCCTGGAAGTGTCCAAAGCCAGGTTGGATGGGGCTTGGAGCAACCTGGGATAGTTGAGAGTGTCCCTGCCCATGTCAGAGGGTGGGACTGGATGAGTTTTAGCGTCCCTTCCCACCTAAACCATTCCATTGTTCTGTGAATTATGGGAGGGTGGCACAGCAGATACTTCAAAGGGACGATGAAGTTTTATTATTTTTTGCAGTTGACAAATTGCCACTCACCTGGGTTCCAGACTCTGACCATTCCATCGGGAAGGAGGCTACTAGAAGGTTTATGGCAATAGACCTGGAGGAGAAGATCCACATCTCTTAGTCTCAGCCACATGATTCTCCTGTGCTAATGTTGCCCACCTCCCCCAGGGTGCAGAATTTGTAACTGTTACATGACTTTCATTTTTACATATTTAAGGAAAATGCCCTGATTCCCACAA
Source organism: Struthidea cinerea (assembly GCA_013397865.1). Taxonomy (NCBI): domain Eukaryota; kingdom Metazoa; phylum Chordata; class Aves; order Passeriformes; family Corcoracidae; genus Struthidea; species Struthidea cinerea. The sequence continues at coordinate 27,165 of VZTI01006045.1, forward strand.
GATGTCAGTTAATGTTACAGTGCTCAACTCAGAGGCTGCAAGCATCACCCACTCTTAAAAATGCTGATGATCTCTCTCAGATGTGCGATCATGGAAGACCAGGAGATGGGCTGTTTTGTAGTCCCCTTGCATTTCTACATTATTGAAATGACCTTTTGCTTCTGGGTTTGTGGCTTGTTTGTGGGTTATTTTTTGGTTTTGTGTTGGGTTTTTGTTTGTGTTTTTGTTGTTGTTATTTTTTAAGCCTCCAATGTGCTCGACAGATGGACTGGGAGAAATAAAAAATGATGATCACCTGAAACATTTCTAAGTCACAAACAGAGAGAAAAGCAGGAATTAAACATCACCGGAAAACTGAATGGGACCTATACCTGGGATTAGTGAAAGACAGTAGGTTTAGATTGAATATTTGGGAGAAATTCTTTGTCATGGACACTGGCACAGGTTGCTCAGAGAAGCTGTGGCTGCCTCATCCCTGGAAGTGTCCACGGCAAAGAATTTCTTCCAAATATTCAAACTAAACCTACTGTCTTTCACGTATACCAGGTATAGGTCCCATTCAGTTTTCCTGTGACCAGCAACCGGGTGTAGTGGAGAGTGTCCAACCAAACCGTAATGATGTAAAATATCTTGGGTTAATCTTCTATTTGCAGCACCTAGGTCCACAGAGCACTTGGATCAGTGTTTGAAGGCATCTTTATCGCTGTGTTGCTGAAGTTCTGGAATTTCCAAACCTGTTTGTGAGACTCAAGTTCATCCTGTGACACTCAGGGTCGCATCTGTCCTTGGTATGGGAAGCTCAGTTGGGAGATGGGGCTGGTGATACAGAACCAAAGGAAATTTGCCCACCTACTTCCTTCTTCTTCAGGCCTTTCTTCCCTAGAAATGAATGTCTCTTGGTAAGTACTAAAATTTTGATTATCACTTTACCAAGTGCCAGGCGCTGAGCAGAGCAGTCCCACAGAGACTGTAGGAAAATTAGTTTCAGCACAAGTGTTGGAATTTTTGCCACTCCTACTAAGGTCAGTATTTGGACGTTACTGGTCAGTATTAGACAGAGAAGATGGAAAATCAAGTAAAACATTGACTGGCTTGTCAGTAAAAGGCAGTAATAAATCAATACTCCTGCTCTGTAATGCTGGTAGTGGGGTTTGAACAGCCCTTGTATGTATCGCCCTTCAGATGAGCTGTACTTGCTAAGCAAAACTCACTTTTTTCTTTTTTTTTTTGCTCTACCTGTCAGAACTTTTATTTATTAGGAAGCTGGTTGCTGTTGACATTTTAATTTTAAATCCATAAAACCAAAATAATAATATTACTCTGTGCAAAGCACTAATATTATTTTGAGATGGGTATCTTTGACTCTTCCCTGTGACTGGTCTAAACAGTGTTTCTCTCAATGCAAATGAATTTTTAAAAAAAATTATTTGATTATTTTTTCTCCATGGTTATGCAGTTTCAAATTAAAGGTGACCTGAAGTTTCAGAGGCTCCTTATCCCTGAACTTTTATGTGAGGCTCAGTACAGGTCATCGCTTTGATGAAACACATCCAAGGAGTCCTTCTTGAAAAGCCCTGGTAGAGTAGTGTTGAATGGTTTGTGGGGTCTTGATGATTTGAGATGTGGAAACCTCGCTGGTCTCATCTGAGCCTTCCTGTCTTTTGGGTCTTATTCCTAGGATAGAAAGCAGTGTTTGGGCTGCCTCTTTCCTGGGGCAAATAACAGAGCATCCAGTGCTTTTCACCTTTATTGGTTAGGAAAAGAGGTGATAAAAGAATGCGGTCTATTCCTTAGGATCTTATGGTGTCATTTCAATGAAGTTTAGATGTTAACTACTTGCATGAAACACTTTTTAATGGAGCAAGCTTTTGCCAGATGGGAGAAAATATATGCTGCTTGGTGCTATTTTATTTCTCTGCATTTCCCTCGGGCTCCATTTATATAACAGCCATAACCCAATCTCCAAACCCAACTGCAATAAGGTTGTTGTCTTACCCCAGCAACATTTCCTGAGCTGAAGGGGTCTAACCATGTTTCTGAAACAAGGCAGGATGTTAGAGGATACCTTAACACCACTTGCATTTCAAGCAGTTAGCAAGATCAAAAGGAATTTGTTAGCACCTCATCAGTCCTTCAGGTTCAATCATGTTGAACCTTGTTTTCTGGCTATAGTTATTTGTATTTTACTGCAGGTTTTGGGTTCAGATCTCTCAGCATGCAGCTGTGTGAGAAACCATACTCAAGTGTGCACCAATCCTTGATGATACAAGCTGATGACACAGACTGCAGGATGAAGGGTCCAGCAAGAATACTCTTGATTCTTGTCACTCTTCCCCCTTCAAAGGAGACAAAGCTACACTGGAAGCCCAACTTATAAACACCTGACCAGCTCCAAATTTTGACAAAATGGTGGTATGTGAGTTCACGTAGTTTTCTCCTCTGGGCAGCAGAACCACCTGAGATCAGGCAGGTTTCTGATTGGCTCCTGGATCTGGGATATGGGAAAAGTTTAATGAGAGGGTCATGTATTTAATGCCACACATTGCAGATCATTCTTGGCTGTAGCTTGCAGTGCCAACAAGACTATGATTGCAAAGACTCAGACCAGGCTTGACTATGAGTATTTACTGCTTCCTGCAGTTAAATCTGCAGAAATATATGCCAAGTGCTTAGGAGTCTGAGCCGTAAAAGGATTCTACCTTTCCTAGCTTTTCACTGCCTGAGGCAACACAGTTGCCTAGAAATAGTTAATGGTGCTCCTTGCAAAGCCCCATTCTCCTTTAAGGGTCATCATTATCTTCATTTTAAGGCTGAACTGAGATTTAAATTTAACTTTACATTATTGAGATGCAAATCACCTTGGTCTCATAAGTATTATATTTCTAAATCATATTTTTCATCATGAAAATCTCTCTCTCTTTTTTAAAAGGGTTTCCCTTTAAGTACATTTTTCCATTAAACTAAATATATGTTTAATTTTTTTTTTCTCTCCTCCAAAGGCAAGGTCCTTTCAACTCATGCCAGTGTTATTATTTCTCAAAACGAGTTTCATCTTGATCCATAAACATTTTATGCCAAGAATAATGCCGTTTTAAAGACAATAAGTGCCTATTTCTGCCTGAGGCCGTCGGAAACCCTGTAAAGGAGGCAGTAGGAATTAAAGACACTTAATCATATTTCCCCATTTTTAACTGTTATTTTTTTACACTCTGCAGCAGTTTTTCTATGCTTGCTGAGTCGTATTGAATGCCATAAATCTTAATTAAAGATGTAATTTTTTTTTATGAAATCTGAGCTGGAAAGCACATTTCTTATTTTTAAGACTAGCACTATGTGTAGGCTCATAAAACAAACAAGACTTTTACACTTGCAGGGTTTCAAAACCAGTTATTGCTGTTATTATGTCGAATCAGTACCATAATTATTATTATTGCTTACTTTGGTGGTTTTATGATTATTGTTAATGCCTGAGCTTTGCATTTTCTGTTCACAAGATATTGCGGGGAAAAGAATGGCTTACACTAAGCACATATCTGTATGCAAAATGGAGGAAAACTTACAGAAATGTACCCTTCAGCATAGGAATTTGGATTTAACATTTTCATTATAAGGTTTTGTGATTTTTGTTGGCAAGTTTGGGGTTGTTTTCATTTTTTTTTTTTGGTTTCGGGTTTTTTTTTTTGGATGCAAAAGCTGTTTTCAGTCAGGTAGGTTTAAATAACTGCATGTTTGGTGTAAACTTGCATTATCTTTTTGAAGCCAAGAGAATTACATTGCTCTGTACTGGGTGAAGTGGTACCTCTCATAATGTCATTTTCCCACTGTTCCACGTAGTTTTCCTTTTGAGGGAAATGAGGCGAGCACAGTTCCACTGCCTTATCTGTATTGGTGGGAAGAAATAGGTACTCCACACTTCTCAAGGCAAGACTGTATATGTAGTATCTCCCTGCAGATGAAATGGAAAACACTGCAGAGAGGTTTTGAACTGAAGCCTGGTAAATTTAACAGGAAGATTTGTGTCAGCTCTTGGTAACAACCAGTATTTGCTCTCTTTTAATGGCACCTGCTGGAGATACATCACTTGACAGCCTTATTCTGAGCCCTAGGACATTTTGACAGTCTGCTCCAAAGTCAAGGAAGATCAACATGAATTTTCCCAATAATTTCACCACCGTTTTTGATTGAGCTGCTTTATAGATTGATCGAGGCAGATACCATTTCAGGGAACTTCCCTTGGTAGGAAGCACTGGCCACCAGGCTATGATGGTTTTCCAAACACTTCTCACCACTGATGCCATTAAAGAGGATGTCATTAAACTTAACCAATTACCCAGCACTCCTGAAGAGGAGAAAGTAGCACTGCAGACACATCCAGGAATGTAGCCCAAGTATTCACAGCTCCCAACCTGCCAGGTGCTTAGAGAGTCCACTGGTTTTCCATGGCATAATTTCAAATTTCACATTAAGGTTAGTTAGGTATTTACATTCTGACACACTCACAGTCCCGCTGGTTGGTAATGAATTGTCCATTTAAATTTGCCTCGTGTGTCTGGAGTTTCTCCAGTTAATACTAGTACTTTTCTGCATTTTGGAAAATAGAACAAAATGAAGGGTGGAAGTTTTGCAGGCTGAGGAGCTGGTTCAAGGTGTGAGTGTCCACACCAAAATATGATGCTTCAGCCATTAAGCATGTGAATAATATTGCTCCTGTGAGTAATGCTGATGAGTCCACAATGAAACATTCATGGGGCTAGATCTGCCTATGGCTGAGGCTTTGTGGGGGCGCAACCTCGTGCTCTCACTTTCTGCTGCAAGGTCACTGCGTTTCCACAGCTGCCAAATTAACCAATGAGACACCAGTGGCTTTTATTAGGTGCTCATAGTTACAGTTTCTTAACATAACATGACCTTCCTCAATGAAGCCTGAATCAAAAGGGCATTGATTTACTGGCTGTGAAGTGATGTTTCCTCACAGGCATCTAATAATTTCTTTAAGGCATGGTTTTGCCAGGAAAATCTCTCATTATTTTAGAAACATCTCTCCTCTTCCAAAGGCATTTTGGAAGACAGCAAAAAAATGCAAAGAGAATATGTTTTCCATCGCACACCACTCACAGAATTTATTTTGGGTAGCTTTCATGCCTGCAGCTACAGTATCTCACTTCTTCATGGGCACTAAGTTTGGGAGAAAAGCAGGAAGCACTTATTTTGCATCACAAATCAGTTGCTGTATTTGGTAGTTTCCATTTCATTCACGGTAGTAATTACGTGGTTACAGCTATTCTGAAGCTTCCTAGTGAAGGATCATAATTTTCATGCTTCCTCTAATTTATAAAGGGTAAAAAAACACCAACCAATCAGTATAATTTTTTTCTTTTCTCAAGCTGGTATAGTTTTGGGGCAAAGTTCATAAAAGAGAGATGAAACTTTATTTTGAGGATACCCTGATGAGTACAAGTAGGAGGAAAGAGCAGAAGCATTGTTGTGTCATGGATGGTAGGGAGAAAAAGTGGTTCTGAGTGGGGTCACATAATTAGGCAAGCTAGTCCAAGGACAGGAGACATCAATATTTCCCAAGCTTCAAAAATCCAGATAAAGTAATCTTTTTGGACAAAATGCCAAAATTAAAGGAAAAAAAAAACAACATATCAAGGATAATGTTATGCAACATCACTGAAACAGACTCTATTTAGACAGAAACTTTTAAGGAAGAGGGTTTGACATTGAGTACTGAGCCTTTTCTCTTCTCTTTGATTGCTATTTGTTTGTTTGTGTTTTGAGTTTTCGTGAGGTCTCTTTGTTTGTTTGGGGGCTTTGCATGTGTTTATTTTTATTTTGTTTCTGAGTTTTTTGTTTGTTTGGTTTGTATTTTGTTGTTCCCCCCTCTATTTTCCTGGGAACTCACTCCTGTGTGATCTTTCAAGGGTTGTGGCAGTCATTTCACAGGCCCCATTCTGACACCTTCCAGATGCTCGGCAGTCCATACACTATAGTCTGAGAAACACAGGACAGGACAATTTCTTCAGGCTCCAGCTGGCTTTATTTGCTATAAAACTGTGACCTTGCAAGTTCTTGTGTTTACAAGTAATTTAATGCAGGTGAGCATGGAACTGACATAGGTCATTTTGGGCTATTTTAGCTAAATTTAATTTTTCAGTTCATGATGTCTCCTGTTGAAAGCTGATTAACGCTGTTTGTGATTGACTGTTACACCTTCTTTTTTAAATGATCATGAATAGAATGCCCCCAAAAACTGTAATATTAACAAAACCTCCTTCCACAACCTGTGACAAAGGTTAATAAAGTTTTTCCATGTTTTTTTAGGCTTGGATTTTGTTGTTTTGTGAGCTATGCCCACGCACACACACACACACACACACACACATACACATACATATAAAGATACACGCATACACCTATAGGCATTTAGGTACACCCACACATGTATATGTGCATCTATCTATGAAAATATATATTTTTTAAAATTTGTTTTTTATTTTCTTCCTCAACTCCTGCAGTTAAATTATGGCTACTGAGGTAGAGTGTTATTAAAGTCAGATTTTGAGGGAAGTTTAAAGATGGCTTTTCCATATGAACACTTTGAGTACAGTTCACAGGTTGAGACAGTAAATAGGACTCCTGGCCTGGTACAGAAATCACAGAGCACTTTATCACAAAGCACTGTTGCAGCATTGCCGTTGACACCAGATGGCTGTTCTGTATCTGCAGCATGGTCAAATATTTCTGATGAGTGTCTACAGCTGATGAGGTTGATTCTCCTCTCAGCAGTCTGGTAATGAAATCAGTAGGGTGTTTGCTTTTTCTTCTTCGTTTTTTCCTTTCTTTTTTCTTTCTTTTCAGTAAAACCTCTGTTCCTTTGCAATGATGAACCTGCTACTATTGACCGAATATGATGAGAGTATTCCTGTTTTAAATGGAGATTAGGGGCAGCCTCAAAACTGGGATACGTGGACAGCTCTAGGAAAATCTTTGCCTTGCACATATTCTATGATTTTAAAGAAATTTTATATTTTTTATTCTGTATTAAGTGTTTTCCAATAGTCACTGGTACTTTCAATAGTGAACTGTCATTTAAGGAGTACTTCATACATAAAAATGTCATCTAGTCTCTTCTAGGTATTAGAATTACTTATTAGATTATAAAAATCTCCTCTGTTGTGAACTCAGAAGACGTTCAGATGAATAGACAATGTTGGACTTGAATTATAAGTGAAAAATCTCAAAACATCAGACTTAACAGATGATGGAACTCAGATTTGCTGTGGTAGTTCACGTTTGTGGCTCAGGTGCCTCTTTATAATGACATTAATCTAACTTTGAAAAAGACTTCCCAGCAATCTAATAGGCAAATTATAGCAAATAATTATCAGCTCTTAGCTCGGTCTCTTTTTTATTTAGTGGGTGTAAGTGATGCAATTGCTTGAATTACATGGTTATTTATGCAAGGGCATCTTTGTCAAAGATAATTTTTTAATAAAGAAACAACAATTTTATGATGATTAAATAACCCATGAATAAAATTATGCCTTCATACCACGGAACGACTGGTCTGCCTTGAAGAGTTACAGGCATCTTTTCATGAGCCTGTGAGCTGTTTGTCTGCACGTCTCAGCATAAGAAGTTCTAGTTCTGGATGAACCAAAGGACAACTTCACCTCCCTGAGAAGGCAATGGAAGGAGTTGCTGATGTCACAAACACAGCCACAAACCTATAGGAGTCTACATAAATCCATGAGCCTAAGTTGTGCAGAAAAGGCCTCCATTCCAACAAAAATAGAGATGTTCATCCTTTGTGGTTTCACCCTTTTCACCACCATTTCCTTGCCAATTGTTTTCTTTATGCTCTCAATTAATTTCTTAATGGTGTCTACTGGAAAATTCAATTTCATAATAAATGAAAAAAAAAAAAAGCTATTTCAGAGTTTGAAATATCCAATCAGTTTTGAGCAGGCAAAGTTGAAATGCATCAATTGAAGGTGCTGCCGTCTGGTAAAATTTTTCATTTCAAGAAGGAAAAAAGGTTTCTGTCTGAATCCTAAATAGATTTTTGACTTCTTAAAAAAAAAAAAATCAATTTTTTAAGCAGTTAAAAATTAAGCAGAATGTTATGGCAATAGTATCTCATGTAGTGTACATACATATGTGTATATGTATATGTATGTAGATATTACACTCTTACTGTTTATAGGCAAAAGTCAGATACAGAATTCTGCTTTATCAAAAGGTAATTCTTTGCAGTTCTAACTGGGATATTTTTGAAGTCCTGTGCATTTTGGTTTTTTAGATTTTTTTTGTGATTCGGAAGACAGAAGAGAGAAAGGTTTTTACAATATTAGAGCTACATGGGGATTATTTGTATTTTTAAATGCTCTTCCTTTCACTGAGCCTCACCTTCACACCAGTGTTCATGGTGGCCCTGCAGGAGCCTGGCAGAAGAGAAGTAACCTGGACAGAGGGCAGGGTGCTCTCAAGCTCCTGGTTCTGCTGCAGCCTGACTTTGGATGGTGAGTCCCAGCTCTCCTGTGAGATCTTGCATTTCTGATCCAATATACAACCTGGCTGAAGGGTTTAAACCAGGCTGTGGCCTCTGGCAACAGAAAAGACACAAGTGGTGCTCAAATTGAGTAGAAAATAGACATCACCTGTCTCTAGAGCCATGTGACAGCACACACTGTGCCTTTGGGGACTGTGGATGTGACAGGAAAACAGGGCTGGGTTGATGCTTTGGCCATTGAGCTGGGGTAGGTGCTGTACTCAGAAATGTTGTATTTTGTATTATACACGTGATACATGCATTTTCTTGAGACAGGCTGGTTGCATAAGCAACAACAAACTCAGGTGTCACCCACCAGCTGTAACCATTCACATCACACAAAGTGGCAAGCTGCACTTTGAAGGCAGCAAGGCTTACGTTCGTGACAGGAAATTGTCACAGATGTAATTACTCAAACAATACTGTTAAATTCCACTGCAATGTGTATGGCCACCCATGGGTTACAATAGTCACTGTACAGCTACGATCTGTTCCCTGATAAAACACAGAGGTTCGTAACGCGCTCTACTTTGAGCTCCCAGAGAAAACCCTGCCTGGGACTCAAAGCCCTTTATCCTCTCTAGTTGTTATTACTTGTAGCTGTGTGGTACCTGGGGATCGTTACTCTCATATTGTATGTTCTGAAAGAGCAGAAGCCATTCAGGTAGCTGAAATGGTAAAATGAAATCTAGCAATCCGGATTGGGGAACAGGTTGTACTGGCCAGGTTCTTCTTACTACTCACAAGAGGCTTAAAGACAACTTGTGAATTGGATCACAAAATGATTCAGTTAAAAGGGACATCTGAGGAACATCTACCCCAGACTGTCCCATTCCCATAGAATGGTTTGAGTTGGAAGGAACTCAAAAGATCAACTCTTTCCAATCCCCTTGCCATGGGCAGGGACACATTCCACTATCCCATGATGCTCCAAGCCCTGTCCAACCTGGCCTGATGGGGCAGCCACAGCTTCTCTGGGCTCACCACCCACCACCTCTGTTCCCTCACCACCCTCAGAGGGAACAATTTCTTCCCAGCATCTAATCTTAATCTCTCCTCTTTCAGTTTAGTACTGTTCCCCCACTTCCTATCACTACGTGCCCATGTAAAAAGTTTCTCAACCCTGTTTCATGGGGTTAGTCTGTCCCAGATATTGGACTCTGGGGGAGTCCAGTTTCTGCCAGCCAATTTTTCCAGGCCACATAAGTCCCTCTGAATAAGAACTTTTCCTTCCAGCATGTCAACCTCCAGTCCAACTTGGCCATTTACAAACCTGGTGAGAAGGCACCTCCCCTCCTTTTTCAGGCTCTTGATAAACAGCTTGTACAGTGTTGTCTCCAGTAGCAATCCCTGACACTGGACTCTGGCTACAGGCTGGACTTTGTATCACTGTCCACCACCCTAAAACCCAGGAAGTGTGGTTAATTTTCTACAATCCAGCTAATTTTCCACACTCATCGCATCACAGAATGTTCATTCAGTTTATAAATTGGCAACTTGGCTATGGCGTATTCTGGCAAATTCTGTCAAAATCTTTGCTTGAGTCAAGGTGTGTAACACCCACTGCTCTTTCCCTGTCTCCAGAGCCATGACTCAGATCTTAAACACGAAATACCACGTTAGTTGTGCAGACTGGGAAAGTGAAGCACAGGTAATTGAATATCCCACTGGTTCCCAGTGTAGCAGGAAAGGATGTTAAGAAGGTAGATAGAGTCTCTTCAAGGGTTCGGAAGGTTTGTGACTTTTGCAAGGGTAAGGAATGTCTTCTGTATCTTGGTAAAAGGAGGTGCAGTACAACTGCTGGTTTAGAGAGGGCTGGATCTCAACAACATACACCAATTTGTCTCGGTGTGTGACATATCATTTTAATTACCTTGGTTTTACCTTCTCTATAGACATCCCTTCCATTATTTAAAATTAGCACTCCGTGTGTCACCCCGCTGGCATGGATGAAGAATCCTAACCAGAAACATTGCCCTAATTCAACTAGATTGGGGGCACACCATATTTTTCAGTTAAACAAAGGCAACTCAATATTTAGATCATCTTTCTTGTTCCAGCTGCTGCCCCTTGCGTGGTGTGTAAATTAAGAGCTCTTGTGCTAACCATTGATTTTTCTTCCCAGGATCCCAAGGGGACACATCCTGCTAGGTTTATTCTTGAGGAAGTCCATTCCACTGCTGCACAAAGCTGGCATTGTCAGGAAGATTTAGCTCCTGATGATAAAACATCTTTCATTGTGAATTCTACTCATCATAAGGAGCTTACAAATCCTAAATCACAGTGGGGCCACCCCTTCCTTTGCTCTCAGTACACCATCATAACTCTTCCACCTTAACTATCAGAGGAATTCTGTCTATGCCTCTTATCAGGCCGGGGTCAAAGGTGAATATCTGAGCTTCTTGGTCACAGTGACACCAAGGGCTGTGAAATATGGTAATAACGATCTTTCAGGAATCTCTGAGGCCATTCTGTAAATGCAAGCAGGTCTGTGCGACTCTGCTTTTTGTCTTCCACTGCAGATGTGATGCTACCTTGAAAGAGGAGGTTAAAAATCCCCCTGAAAGAAGCTTCTGTGTTTGGGGTGGTGAAGGGGAGAGGGTTGGGTTTTAGCCATCAGTGGTATGGGAGAACAGCTGGGAGAGGGGGTTTGTGGAACTATCTCTGGTCTGTGAGCTCAGTGATGCAGATCACCAATGTAAATAGACACTGATAACTCTTAGAGTCATTCAGTAACCTTTCAGCTCTCCTTCTTAAAATAGAGTTCTTTGTTCTTGGGAGAGAACAAAATGAAACAAGGGTCTTGTCCATGAGCTAAAATCTTCTAATTATCAATTACCCTTCCTTGAGATAAGGATTTTTCCCCCTTCTTGCTGGATTTCTAACTTGCAGTCTGGTTCCTAGTAGTTTTCTTTAGATAAGAAAAAGGGAAGGTGGGATATGGAATCATAGAATCATTTAGGTTTAAAAAACCCCTGCAAGATCATCGAGACCAAGAGTTAACCTGCATAAAATATTTTTCAGTCTTTTTGGAGCATGAACACGCTTGGGGTGTGGAACATCCAGGTAAATGACAAAAGGGAATAGAGAGGATTCCCTCAGCCGGTGGCAGGCAGCAGGGGAAGAGTGGAGGGGCTGTCGAACAAAGCGCTCTTTATCCTGCAGAGCACGGGGAGCTGTGTGTGTGCAGGGTGATTAGAGCAGAAAGGCCAGCCACTGCTGGTGTGTTCTGAACCTGTAATAATCCAAACAGAAATAAAAACCACTGTGAGATGGAGCATGATTTCCTGTGTCTGGGCACGCAGAAAGAGCAGGGAGGCTCGCTCACCTCTTGCTGCGGAGACTAGAAGGCATAAAAGAGATTTTTCCTCTGTGCATTTAGGTAATGGGCAGAATCTAAGCAGGCTCTATTGCTGCCGTCAGCCCCATCGAAGCAAAAAAAGGCCACTCCCACAAAGACCTGTTGCATTTCCCTAACCCTTAAAGGAATTAAAACAAAAATGTGCTTCTGTGTAGTGCAGCAAGTGTGTTGTAATAATACTGTAAGGCTAAATTTAGCATTTGTTCAGCAACAGATTGCAGTCCCATCATCACAGAATACCCTGAGCTGAGAGGGACACACAAGGGTCACACCCTGTGCCTGAGAGCCTTGTCCAAACACTTCTTGAGCTCTGTGAGCCTTGGTGCTGTGACCACTGCCCTGGGGAGCCGGTCCCAGTGCCCGACCACCCTCTGGGTGAAGAACCTTTACACAATATCCAACCTAAACCTCCCCTGCCACAGCTTCAGGCCATTTCCTTGGGTCCTGTCACCGGGCACCAGATACAAGAGAGGAAGCTGCAGACCACAATGAGGTCTCGCCTCAGACATATTCTGCTCTAAGCCCTTTTGGCCTCACCTCTGCTCTCCTTGCCCCTCACACTCCCTCTCTTGGGTCATATCTGGCTCTTCCTCCACAGTGTGCTTAATAGCCAGAAACCTGGTTGCTTAATTACTGTGGTAAAGATTTGCAACCTGTCTGGCACTGCCAGGAAGTAAGGCACAGCCTTTGCAAGTGTGGAGGGATCAATCAGGCTCAAGTCAAAACGGAGTGTTTCCAGCTAATTCTGAGGGTTGGCGATGACAAGCACCACTGAGCATAGATGTTTGGCTGTCAAGTTTGCAATACATTTGGGAACTCACCCCATGGGGAGGGCAAAGGGATTTTTCTATTTTACTTTCATCTTTCATACTCAACTTATTTGATCACACACACCAAGGAAAAAAAAAAGGGGGTGGGGGGGGGGGCGAGGGGGGGGGTGGAAGCTGTCCATGAAGAATTTTCAAGTCTGTTTTCAATCAGACTGATTTGTCTTTTCCCAAGGCTGGTGTTCCCGCCACTCTTTGGCCCTGCTTCCTCCTCCCCTTTTCTGAGCTCTACCATGAAGTTATTTTTTTAAGGGTTGTGACAAGAGACTTTGCAGCCTTCAGATTTCTGATGCCTTAAAGTGCAATTGGATATATGAGAAATATGAGGACTAGAGAAAAATAAAGATCTCAGGCCTGGCTGCTTTTGTAGTATCTTTTGACTGCATAGTAATTCTGTCAGTATTATTAAATAACATTGTAATAGTAACAAAGAATAATAGCCAAATGTTAGAGATTTGGTATGCTATGTAGAAAAAAAAAAAAGATTCTGCGTTAATTGAATAGTCAGGAAAATGTGAGAATGAATCCAAGTTTTCATTTACAGTTCTGACAGAACCAGAAAACAACAGATTTTAAGACCAGAAATAGACCTTAAACTATCTGCTTTTTCAACCTCCTATGTAACAAAGCTATGTATCATCCAACTTTTTCGAAGTAGAAATAGTAGTTTAATTTCCCTTTTCTCCTTGTTATGTTTTTAAAAATGGGGGAGGAAAGCAAAGGCGTGAAAAAAATTCATGCAATTTTTTCACTCAGTTGGAATTTGCAGGTACAAAACTCGTGTTTTTGAACCACACTCGTGTATATCTAACCACCAGAAACAGGGCAACAGTCTGATCCTTGTTATGCATCACAGAAGGTTACTGAAGAGAAGATCTGGTATGCGGAGTAGGTAGAAGGTCACTTCTCCTTCATGGTGAGAGCTTGTGGAGGGGCTCCCATTTGCTTTTGCACATCACATCAAAGAAAATCTCAAGTCCTACCTCTTTGTTCACCCTTGCAGAGCAGAGACATTGTGGATGTTTACTTCAAATATTTTGGGTGGATGACCCAAACCCTTTTGTGTAAAGAGCAACTGAAATTATTTGTAACTGGTGACCCAGATGTAAGTATCTCCCATGTACTCCATATCAGAATTTCTATATACAAGTTTTATTTTTTCCTTATGCTAATAATACTGACAATTTTATGAGAGTGAGAGAGATATGTGCTTACATTGACTGTAACACTGGTTTGATTTGCTTTACCTAAATCTTAGGGGATATTCTGAATGAAACAAGAAGTTCCCTGGATATTGAAGGAGTTCTTGCAAAGGCAGTGAGTATTTTTCACATTTTACTAGGTTGTTCAACCAGTCTAAGTAACTACCGCTGCATCTTTTTTCCAGTCATGAGTAAGGGCAAGGTGATCTTGAACCGAAAATGAGAAATAAAAAGTTATTATTTCCCTATAAATTGCTGCATAGAATATTTCACATATAGAGAGATACATTTAGTCAGAGAGATGATAAAAGAAAGAAAGGAAGTATCATTTTTAAACTTAAAAAGTATTAATTTGTGCTTTAGGGAGCTGTTTTCATACTTCAATGGAGGTAAAAAGGGGGTCTTTTTGAGCTTCTTAAGCTAATTAATAAATCAAATGAAAAATTATGTGTCATCAACTGTAATCCTTTCTACAATATGTGTCTTATGAAAAGCAAAATTATCAAGTGCATACAATTAATGGTAGAGAGGAATCACAGGATAATACAATTTTGGAGGAACCTCTGGAAGTCAAATCTTCAGCTCAAAGGAAGACTTCATCAGATCAGGTAAATCAAGTCTCTAGTGAAACAATGAATAAAACAGTAAGGTTTTTTTCTCTTGCTTTACCTTAATTTGCACATTATTCCCAAGCTTGAATCTTCCACCACACGCTATCACTGAGGTTTGTTAGGTGCCATTGTAACAGACCCTGCTAAAATGTTTCTCCTCTTTCTTAGAGGCCCCCTTCATGTACTAAAAGGCCACAATAAAATCTTCCTCATTATGGACTGTATAAACCTACACTGGTTTCTCCTATACCAAGGAGAAAATGAGACCATGGTAAATGCAGATGCATTAAATTAAGTGATTTGTTCCATTTTCAGTGCCTAGATTTGATCAGATATTTTCCAGCCTGTGCATCTTGAACACTGTCGAAGTCTGGGCAAAATTTTCTTATGGATTGACTCAAGAACTGACTCAGACAAATGTTTTTCAAGGAGCCAAGTGTGAACTTTGCAACCAAGCTAGAGATCTTACTAAAAATGCTTGATAGCCCTAATTAGAAAAATGCGATTTGAGCTGAATAACTTGTTCAGGCACATGTTTTAATGTTGGTGTTAGAGAAATGAACCTGTTAAGTATTGAACTAATTCCCAAGGAAATAACTGGGAAGTCCTTACAGAAAACTCATAATGTGGCTGAGGTGGGAAACTCTTACAGTTATTATAATTTTTTCATTTTCCATTATAAATTATAGTTTCTTTCACTGTCTCAAACATTCAGATACAATTTGATTAATTATACACCGAATTAGTTTTTTATTCTGGTTCTCAAGACCTATAAAGAGCTCTAGAGAACACAATGTTTACCTCCCTTCCTTGTCTTGTCTTGAAGAGTGACAAAGAAGATATTATTTCAAAGACAGGGAGAACATGGTACCTGCATTCAGTAGTTCCGGCAGCAGTAGCCCTGAGGAGTATTTCCTCCTCTACTCCAAGTATTTAAAAGATTAGTTTAAGCCATGAGGCAGGAAGGATTGTTGTGATATGGTAACAGGGAGAATTGCGCAGGATTCCCTTCTGAGTATGCTGGTTTTGAATTTAAAGGGAAAAAAAAAGAATTTCAGGTCAAAACAAAAGGAGATAAATAATACATTAATAAACCAGAAGCTATGAGATTCTGTCTCTCGAACCTGCTCAAAAACTGAAGTTACTTTAAAAAGAGTATCATAGGATGCCACTAAATTTCCCGTCCTGTTGAAAGAAAACAGAAGTCGAAGCTGAGACATTTTAAAATAAAAATCCTGAACTGTATTTTCATTCCATAAAAGTTAATTTTCTCAGCAGTTGTTTTCTCTTGAGCTCATTGGGCTTTATTTATGACTGCAGAATTGCCTATGATAACAAAAAACACACCCAGATCAGAATGAACCTGCTGCTTAAGAGAAGATGTTCAAGATGTTTAGTAATTTCTTAAGAATCTGGGTGACTTCTGAATGAACAGGTAGGCATCTGTTACAGTGGAATTTCACTGAGCAGCTTAATTAGCTCGTCATGCTATTTAATATTATGTTAAATGACTTACCAGAAATTATTAATTAACGTATTAAAATCTCATTATTTGTTAGTAATGGGGCACATGGGAAGAGGGAAAAGAATAGGACTTTATTATTAACACGTTTCAGGGCACACTGAGTAAATTGGATAAACAGAGGAAATATACATCTGGCTGTTTCCATTTGTTGTATAAAAGATCTGATAGTTTATACTTGTTACAGACATCCTATAAATACTCATTCAAGTCCAAATACCTTAAACTACTAGCACTGTTGGTTGGTGGTTTAAATAAATCTTTCCATAACCAACCTTAGGAAATCAGGGCTCCCTCAAAGGGAGTTCTTGGCTCCTCAGTGAACATCTGTCTGTATTTAGCCACATATTAAACCCACGGTGAGAATGAATGCTTCAATTTGGCTTACTTCTTTAATAGTAGAGATTGCAATTGATTTCCTTGTTACTGGACTGATTAAATGCTGTGTGTCGTGGTGACAGGAGGAGATCAACTTCACTATCTTCCCTGTCTACCACCTCCTCTGTCACATCTTTGTGGTATGAAGACTTTCCACTCTTAAATCAATGTCTTCCGAATCCCATAGTTCACCAGGAGGTGAGCCTGTGTTTGGATACCAGAGTTGCAATTCCTCTTATCTGTCTTGAGGTCTCTATGGTGCATGTGTGTCTGAGCCAGGATTCTGGGACCAATATGAAATCGAGGGTGTGATTCACCTCATCAGAAATTATGCCTGAATGTGGTCAGAGAAATTTGCCCCTGAGTGCAACTGATGATACTCCTGGATTTCATTTACCTGTAGTGGGAACCCAGATAGATTTTACAGGTAGATATTGATACCGCAGATATCTTCAGTCATGGTGTGGGAATCTCACTGCAGCTTTTATTTGCCTGTGTTTTCCTGTGATGTGTATAGTGATCAATGTAAATGTGATGTAAATGTGGGTTCATTCAGAGTGCACGGGAATAGCTCTGTCTGTCAGTGATGAAGGCTTGAATTTCTCTGTCCAGTTCACATTCTGGAAGAAACAGCTGGTGCAAACGAAGAAAATACCCATGTTGCATAATTCTGCAGCTTGTATATTAAAAAAAGAAAAACAAAACAACAACCCACAAAAACAAACCAGAGAGTCTAACTGTATTCCCTTTAGCATTCAGTCAATTTTCTTCAGATGACTTTTCTATTGTGATCTTCTTATCTTTTATGAGTGGTGTCTCATTTAAAGCTCTGTTTAAGGATGTAGCTCAGAAATCATTACCTTACTGCTCTCGAAAGTCAAATGTAGTTCTGGTTGTGTAAAGTAGAGTGCCTGTGGGGCTAGTAAAGGGTTTAGAACTTCCACCTGGATTTGTAAGGCATGTGAAAGAGACAGGAGGAGACAGAATACCTCAGAACTCTGATGGTACCCACTGTTTTAAAGAAGTTAATAAGCAGACCCCCAAGGGATTCCATAGGTCCTACATTTTGCACAGAAAATCTCAACAGATATTCTCAGACTTAAGCTGAAGCTCACAGCAGGTCTCAAAGTGACCTTGAAATTTTTTCCTAATGAACAGCAATCATAAAACCTTAATCAAATGAGTCAGCATGGATTTTGGTCTTTGTCTTAAAAGAGGGAGAGATGGTTGTATGGTGCTGTTTCAACAATGGGATGAAAAGGAGAATTCTGGTCCTGTTGGACATTTCCTCCCCTCCACAATATTACAACAACCTTGGGGGGAAAAAAGCTAACAAGAACAACAGATTGAATGCATTGACATGTGAAAACTTTCGTAGGGTTTATGTTCTGGATTTACATTTTGTCTAATTATGCAGCATAGGGCACGGAGGACTACTGTGCTCAGCTGGGGAAATATTTCTGGTCACTGAAAAGTATTTTGGCTAGGTGTCCTCCCCACAATCAAAGTGTCATGTGCCAAACTGAACCTCTCATTTGGTTGATAAATTCTAAGTATATGCATGAGGAGGGAAAGAAATGTGCACATAAAAAGCACGAATTTGAAGTAGTTCTCAGGAAAAACATCTTCAAGTGTGTGTTAAGCATAGTTAATAATATTTCCTATTCAGAAGTGATGAAAAATATGAATAAAATACTAGAAATTACCAGGGAAAAACAAGGAAACTAAAAATGTCAGTTATTTTATAGGTTCATGGATATCTGAAATTATTCTCAGAAAGGATGTGGGAGAATAATACAAAAAGTACAATGGTGAAGACTGAATTCCATGAGGAGGTGTGAGGCTGTGGTTGTAACAGCTTCAACATTAGACAAACCAGGGCTGTTGATGATGTCCAGAAACTCATGAATGTTTTATGGGGAAAGTACATAGGAAATAATAATTAGTGTTTTCACAGTTAAGAAATAATTATCAGAGGGCACTGGATAAAATTTTCAAGCAGAACTTTTAATGCAAATCTGAGGATGAATTACTTCGTAATGAAATGCATGGTTAAACTATTAACTCGATGCCAGGACATATTGTGGAGGTCAGACATTAATTATTAAATTTAGTCATTGAGAAGCAAGCTGGTGCTTGGAAAGTTCATGAGATGGTGGAACAGGGAGGTTATACCAAGGGCAGGGTGCTATTCTATTACCTCATTGCCCAGATCTAAGTTATTTTCCCAAGCATCTGCCATTAATGCTGTTACAGATAACAGGCTAGATATGAAGCTTATGATATGAACATTTATCCTTATGTTTCATATTATATTCTTATATATGTGTGTCTTTTAAATGGTTGCACATTTAAATGGATCATAATAGAGTCGTTAAAGTGACAAAAATGTTTTTGAAGAAGAGGGTCAGTAGGAACACAGAGCAAATAAAAGGGAGAACATTTCTCTCAGAAGTAATTTTCATTATTTCTATGTGTTTTAATATACACACTCAGAGGAGACAAAATGCACCAAATGGTTGGTTTTTTTACCAATTTAAAGTGAGCCCTTAAATAATTAATCTGGTTCAGAAGGTACACCAGTTCTCTGGAGTTATTTTGGACAAACAACGCGGCTAAGAAGGCCAATGGCCCCTGGGCTGTCCCAGCCAGGGTGTGGCCACAGCCCCAGGGCAGGGCCCGTCCCCTGTGCCGGCACTGCTGAGGCACCTCCAGTGCTGGGGACAGCTCTGGGCCCCTCAGGACAGGAGAGGCACTGAGGGGCTGGAGCGTGTCCAGGGCAGGGAGCGGAGCTGGGAAGGGGCTGGAGCCCCAGGAGCGGCTGAGGGAGCTGGGAAAGGGGCTCAGCCTGGAGAAAAGGAGGCTCAGGGGGGACCTTGTGGCTCTGCACAACTCCCTGACAGGAGGGGGCAGCCGGGGGGGTCGGGCTCTGCTCCCAGGGAACGGGGACAGGAGGAGAGGAAATGGTCTCAAGTTGTGCCAGGGGAGGTTTAGACGGGATATTGGGGAAAATTTCTTCACTGACAGGGTGGTCAAACCCTGGCATGGGCTGTCCAGGGCAGTGGTGGAGTCCCCATCCCTGGAGGGACTGAAAAACCCCGTGGATGTGGCGCCTGGGGACATGGGTCAGTGGCGGCCTTGGCAGTGCTGGGGGAATGGTCAGACGCGATGATCTTGGAGGGCTTTGACAACTTAAATGATTCTATGACTCTTTGAATAAATATGTCCACTCTCTCTCAGTAGCGCTCAATCTCAAATAATTTTGTTAACAGTTCTGTTGAGTACTCAAATGTTCTAACTTCAGATTTTAGGGATCCTGGCCTTCCCTCACAAGTCAAGAAACACTGAGGAGAGTTCAACATTTAAACATCTGGCCTGCTCTGATTAGTTTGTGCCATACTTTTTATGCAGCTGTTAAAAATATTTGACCACCTTTATCTTTTTTATTTACTAATCTAGCTGTCTTCTCTCTGTCATTCAAGCACAGACAAGAACAGCATTTTAGTGCAAGCAGAGCAGAAAAGCACAAAACAATTTGGTTTTGGAATACCAGAGTGTTGGATATATGTGGACTGCATCAGAGAGATGGGTTTAGTGATAAAATGCACCTTTGGCACAGGAAATGGTGAATTCTAAGATTATTCTAAGCCTAAAGGAATGTGTAATAATAATAATAATAATAATAATAATAATAATAATGTATTGAAGAATATTTAGGGGGGTGTTTGAAGAAATATCTTTTTGAGAATATTAATTTCTGCTATTTCCAGGAAGGAAAAGATGGGACTCAGAGAAAGCTGTTATTAAAAGGGAAGAATTAAGAACGTAAAAAGTAATGAGAATGAATGACATAGTGAAACAAAATTTCAGAAACAATATTTTGTTATTATTATTATTATCTTACAGTTTTTACAAAGCTTTATAAGCAAAGAATTCTTTTATTTTTAAATATGTACCTAGATAAACACTGAATTAAAGGTGTCAGGATTACACTGTTGCTGATCTTTGCGCAGGATGGGAAGATATGAAAGGAATTACGTTTTGCACACATGCACATTTGACAAGTAATACTATTTTACAACTAATCAATAAATTTCCTCAAGTTTCTCAAAGAACTTCATGCAGTAACTATGTGTGTGTGTGTGTGTGTGTGTGTGTGTGTGTGTGTGTGTGTGTGTTTGGATATCCTGCCCGGTGTCCACATGTCTCCCTGTACACTACTGAGGCAGCACAAACATGAACCATTTTGCCCAAACCCTGAGCAAATGCTGTGGGTATGTAAAGGATCTGGGTAACAGACACATGGAGACCTCACCTAAAAGATATTGAAGCTGTTACTGCCCATGACTTTTGAACCCACTGGGTGCCAAGTTTGCCACTCTCCTAGCATAAATGGCAGAACAGGGACTATCCCGACAGCTCAGCGAGCCAAAAAAAGTCAGAACAAAACAAACCATGTTCTGTCAATGCCCCCAGTAGGAGATCAATGACACATGTGCACACACACACATTTCTGTGTGCAGAGAAGGAAGAAGCACTGAATCTTCTCCTCTTTCAGTATAAAGGCTCCCAACCATACCACTCACCTGACCTGCCAGGAGCAGGGTTTTGCATCTTGCCTTTTCTGTTCTCTTCCAGGCTTCACTAAGAATCATAGAATCCCAAAGTAGTGTGAGTTGGAAGGGACCTTAAATATCGTCTGGTTCCATCCCTGCCATTGGCAAGGACACCTTTCTCTAGACCAGGTTGCTCCAAACCCCATCCAACCTGGCATTGAACAGTTCCAGGGATGGGGAAGACACAGTTCCTCTGGGCAACCTGTGCCAGGGCCTCACCACCCTCTTAATAAAGAATTTCTTCCCGATATCCCACCTAACTCTGCCATCTGTCAGTGTGAAGCCTGGCACTCTATGTTTTTGTCCAGCTCTCCAGCTCTCTTGGCACTGGAATGGGCTCTAAGGTCGCCTTGCCTCGCCCTGCCTCACCTCGCCTCCTTTCGTCTTCCTCACTGTTCTCAACCTTTCCTCACAGTAGAGAAGCCCCATCCCTCTAGCCCTATTCTTGTCTTCACAGGTACATTTTAATGTGTAAAGATTTTACCTAGTTACAGAAAATTGTATTATCTCAAAAGACCATGAAAAGTGGAACTACTTTTGACATTCCATTAGCCTATCTTCCCATATAAATACCTTCATTTTCTTCTTGCCTCTATGATGTATGGAGCACATACTGTAGGTAGAGGGTAGTGGAGACCACTTTTTAAAAAGTTGAGACAAATCCCAGACAAACTACAAATTGCACTAAATGCAAGATGTCTGTGTAGCCTGGACTGAAGGGGTGTGTGCTTCTGGTTATCTGTGGCCAAAAGAGGCCATTCAAGTACAAAAGTGAGGCACACGATGTCACTGTGAGAGACACTGACGGCAAGGAATGTCACGAGTAAATTCAGAAGGGAAGCAGTTCTGACTTTTATTAATTAATTAATTAATCTTTTATAATAGGGATCGTAAAGAGTGTGTTGAATGGCATAAGACAATTGGGTGCTCGGCCATCCACCCTTTGAGGGGATTGGTCAAGCTCTAAGACACTTATTCTAAAATATTAGAAAGTTAGAACTATAACAATCTTGCATAACAAACCCAGGTGCAAGATAAGGAGTTAGTTTACAAAAACCCATAGCAGTGTTTTTCATAGCTTCTGTGACAACTGCCAAGTTTTCACAGCACGCTGCAGAAAGCTGAAAGATTTCTCTACCAAAGCTTTTCAGCATCCACAGGAGGAGGCCTTCAGGACAAGCAGAGGGACCAGAGGAGCTCTCAGGAAAGGGAACTACTGAACTGAGATGAAGTCTCATGGGATCGCTCATTCCAGTGAAGACAAAAGTGGCAGGGAAATTACTCAGTCTCTTGGGAACAAAGAATGAGGACTTCAAGGACAGCAGTCACTGAGGGGATGTGCGTGAGCTGACTACAAATAAATTTTAACTGGAAGCAGTGGGAACAGCTGATAAGAAAAGGAGTTAGCAGTGCCTTCTAACAGTAGAAGGATGGGGCCCACACCCTCAGAAAGGACTTGCTGAGATGATTGCTGGCATTATGAAAATCATTTGTTTCATAACCAAGAATGTCTTGTCTGGTCTTCCGATGCACAGCACAGTACATCTTCTGGCACTTCAGCAATGTGAACACTGTGCACCTAACTTAGATCAGTTTCACTGCTGGCATCTCTTCCTCCTCTGTCCCTCCAACCATCCCAGCTCTTAGAGGTCTTTGGATTTGAGATTGTTTCCTTAGATATTTAGCCAGCACTTTTTGCGACTCGAGCCATTTACTCTTGCTTTAAGTACTACATTAAAACACTGCAGTCAATACTGCAATGAATACTGAGTACACTGAACTCAGTAAAAAATTAGCATGGAAGCCTCCCATGTGAATTGCTCTGATCTCTTGTGCAAATAATTTGCAAGTTTTAAATTATAAGTCTTCATACTTTGCTTTCTTTTTTTTTTTTTCTTTTGTTTTAATTCAATTCACCAAGCCTGTCAATTGCTCTGTTTCATACAGGGACTTGGAAGACGCGATATTTCTTTTCGGAACTGGGAAAATTTGGTTTCCTGCGCTGAGCTGCAATTTATATTGCCGTGGTGCTGACCGAATGGCTAGCTCTCCTAGGTCGGCGACCGGGCACTTGGCTGTGGTCACCGCTGAGGACAGGCGCTGCCCGAGGGCGGGAGGTCGGGCGAGGCCCA
The DNA here is from genome assembly GCA_013397865.1 of Struthidea cinerea. Taxonomy (NCBI): domain Eukaryota; kingdom Metazoa; phylum Chordata; class Aves; order Passeriformes; family Corcoracidae; genus Struthidea; species Struthidea cinerea. Next base: position 50,368 of record VZTI01006045.1, read on the forward strand.
GCAGGGGCTCGCCTCAGCCACCGATGGAAAGGGTGCAAGGAGAGAAGGAGGCAGTGGGGGAGGCTTGAGGCTGAAGCACGTGTGGGTTTATCGACAAGGGAACAGGCAACAGAAAAAGCCCACGAGAGAGCCTCTGCCAGGAGGTTTTATACCGCCCTGATCGGGGCGGCGCTAACAGGAATTAACCAGTGAGAAGGACAGCGAGGGGCGTTACAGAAGTGGGGACTGTGAGGGAACAACCAGCTGGGAACGAGGCGGGCAGAGATGGAGTGCACAGGCCAGTGGGAAAACAGTGAGGTAACCAGGGGAAGGAGAGGCGGCGGCCATGGAGCCAGGGCCGGGTGTCACGTCTTTCCCGCCTCAGGCAATGGTTCTTCCCGCCAGGACTGCCTGAGGGGAAGAAGGAGCGGCCATCTTAGGGCTCAGGGGCCTCAGCGGTAGTGAACCACTGGACCTTTTGCCCAGCCAGTTTCAGTATCCCCTGGTGTGAGCTGTGGCTCGCTGCAATGTTATATCCTCTTTGTGTGCACGTTTGTGTTCAAATAGAGGATAGGAGGAGCCCACAAGAGCTCCACTCATTTTCAAGGAGGTTTGTGACATTCTTGCTGCAGGTTCTTCTTTGTGGCTTAGGTGACAGGAGGATAGGGAGCAGCACAAGGCAGCCTCACTGGTCACATATTCACTGCTCATGTGCCTGCATTCAGAGACAACTTTATTGACCATATATGATGGGTATTATCAAACCCAGGGGGGTCCTAGGGGAATACACCTGTGCCCCAGGAGGAGATTCTCCACTATCTCTTCATTCACAGGTGTTTGTTCTCACACTGAGATGCTGCTGCCAAGCCTCTGCTGGAAGAAGAGCCACAAAAGTTATTTAGTTCCCCTCAAAACTGGATCATATGACAAAACCTGTACAGAAACAGGCCTATAAACAATGTGCAATTCTAAGCAGCCAGCCAGAAAAAGTAATTAAAGAAGACATCTAAATCACAATAAAGTGCACAGAACTTTAAATAGCTTGTCTAAATGTATTCCTGCCCTCCAGCTAAGTCATTTACAATCACTTGTTGATTCTTTTAACTACACATTAAAACCTATCTCTTCTACTTTCACCCAAACACAGAGATCAAATCCATTCTCCTCTCTCTCCATAAACTTTTTGGTTTAAACTTTTTTGTTTAAACTTTTTGATGGGACCAGTTTGCAAATAACCAAGCTGCAGCTTGACTTTCCATCCCAACAGCTCTATTGCCAGGCACAGTGTCTTCAGGATCCACAGGGATGGAGGGTAATAATTTGCTGCTCTTAAAGAGCAGTCTCTCAAACAGTGTCTAAGTCCTCCAGGCTCTGCCTCCCACCCACTACCTGACCACACAGATTGCATGTAGATAACCTGTGGACTTAGTAATGTAGGCAGCCAGTGGTGTATGGAAGTTTTTGATGTGCCTGGGAACTGCCTGCTGGTGCTCTTCTGTTCTCAAAAGAATTGAGTTTTACCTTGAGAACTGCCCCAGTGACGTGCACAGGGCAGTTGGACTATCAGCAGGGTTATGTTCAAACAATAAATTTCCCTCTCATTTAGCAATGCCACCCTGTCCCTCAGCCTCATAGAATCATAGGGTAATAGAGGTTAGAAAAGCCATTCTAAGATCATCACGTCCAACCATTAACCCAGCATGGCCAAGGTCTCCACTAACACGAGTGACACATCCACACAGCTTTTAAATCCCTCCAGGGATCCCCACTCCACCACATACCCAGGCTTCCTGTTACAATGATTGACAGACCTTTCAGTGAAAAACTTCTCCCTGATATCCAATCTAAACCTCCCCTGGCACAACTTGAGGCCGGTTCCTCTCATCCTGTCCCTGTTCCCCGGGAGGAGAGCCCGACCCCCCCCGGCTGCCCCCTCCTGTCAGGGAGTTGTGCAGAGTCACAAGGTCCCACCTGAGCCTCCTTTTCTCCAGGCTGAGCCCCTTTCCCAGCTCCCTGAGCTGCTCCTCACCAGACTTGTTCTCCAGACCCACTCAGGAGGAGTTAACTGATGTGCCAGATTGCGCGACTGTGATTACAAAGCAGTAAGTCAGAAAACTTGTGTGAGCAACCATTGCTCCTAAGGTGACCAAGAAGAAAAGTGTTTGGTAATTCCTCTCCTTTATGCACTTGTCCTTGCTTTGCCTTTATTTACAATTTTGGCTGAGCTGTTGTCCTGGAAGCTTTAATTTTGCATTGATGACTCTATGCCTCATACCCACACATTGACACACTTTTAACCTAGTGATGTTTTCCCTGCTTTGGCCACTCAGGGGTTAAGCTGGGATGTTTTGATCAGCCAATAATTGCCTCAAAGCCGTCTCCAAATTTTGCAGACATGGAACTGATATTTTTACTGTCAACACTGTGTCTCTGCTGGTCCTAATCCACAGGAATGCACCTGGATGCAATTGTGCTTGGATAACTAAACCCGAGTGATGTGTTTCACTTAGTGGGGACTCCTCTGGCTTCGTTGTAAAGATTAGAGAGTGATTCAGCATTCATGAGAAAATGTGGAAAAAAAAAGGTTAGCTGAACAGTGCTAGAAGTGGAGCCATATTGGAAGCAATTGAAGGAGGAAATGGTCTGGATTTATTGTCTGCATTAAAGATATTGTGGGTCCCATGGATACCAGGAGTGTCATGGAGACCCAGCTAATAGGATTTTTATTGGATTATTGTCCGGCTGCTGCACCTGCTTCTGAAGGGGACAGTGCAGGGGGTTTTCTGGCACAATCCTTGAACAAGGGATCAGAAAGGAGCTACGGGGACTGGAAGCTCCAATATAAATTTTTAAGGAAACTTTTACAGTTGCCTCAAAGCCATTTCCAGGAAGGCAGCAGCCACTGAGTACAGCACCCCTTCTCTCTCTTTACAAAATGTTGAAGTATAGAAAATATATTGCCAGAGTGAGTAAAGACACCAAGGACCTAGCTTACACACTTTAACTCTTTGCAGTCCAGATGTAGGTTACCTTTTATTTGAATTGTCTTGAAGGAAGATTGCTTTTAAAGTTTTTATTATTTTTAAAATAGCAATTTTGATTACTGCTGGGTTTTATGGGGCTTTTTTTTTGGCTTTTTTTTTTTTTTTCACAGTGACACATAGTCATAGAATCATTAAGGTTGAAAAAGTTGTCTAAGGTCATTGAGTCCAACCACTAACCTAATCATGGCTCCACATGACATACCTACGTGTTTTTTGAACACTTCCAGGGATGTTGACTCTTACAACTCTTCTGGGCAACTTGTTCCAGTGCTTGACTACCACTTCAGTGAAGACTTTTTTCCTAATAGCCAATCTAGATCTTCCCTTACAAAACTCAAAACCATTTCTTCTCATCCTATTTGTCTCTCATTTCCCCTTCCTCCTGTGCATTAGGTTGTAATAATTTCCCCTGTAGCCTGAATCAAATCTTTTTTTACCTATATCTAGATTTTGCTAAAGGTTCCAGGTGCAGACCCTTTCTGGTCATTTCCACCCCTGAAGAACTCATACAGGGTTTGCCTTTATGTTTCACGTTGAACAAACCATTTCCCAACTCTGTTTTAGTTCTTTTGTTATCCAACAGAGAAGTGTTCTGAGGGGGAAAAAAACGGGAGTTTTCATCACCAGTTCATTTTCATTTTTAGTCCTGCTTTCTACTGAAGCTGAAATTAGAGAAACTTGGAAGCCATCTAAATTCAGGTCTCAAGCTAAACACTTCTAGCATTGATTTAAGAGAGTCTTATTAGATTTTAAGTAAGTTTGGATGAATAATTTGTAACAAGTGATCTCATGAATTGCATCTCATTTCTTTTCTCATTAATTACTTAGAAAGGGGGTCAAATTATTCCATTCAGGATCTATTTCAAAACTTTCTGGAGTAAATGGAAGGAAATAAATGAATTCTGGATTAAGACACATAGATATTTTACTGAATTTCTAAGATCCTCCAGAGAAGTAGTGCTTTAATGGGTATCTCTAATACATGATGTAGTTCTTATGCACACATAAAAATGCTGTGACTTTTTTTGTCTATGTTTTCTTGACAAATACAGCATCTCCTGGAAAAGTCCTACTAGTGTGGTGCGAATATTTTACTTTTTTTTTCTTTAAAGGTATTGTCTTAGAAAGCGTTTTTGCCAGTTAATGTAGGGAGAAAACTGAGATCATTAATATGCAAAGTCAGCTACTTCAACCTGATATCTCATTTTTAGTTAATATTGTCATCAAGGATTACAGTCAGTGGCTTCTAACCACTAGCAACAGCACAGCAGGACACAGTCTCAAGCTGCACTAGGGGACATTTAGGTTGGACATCAGGAAGAATTTCTTCACAGAAAGGATGATTAGGCTTTGGAATGGGCTGCCCAGGGAGGTGGAATCACCATCCCTGGAGGAGTTTAAGGAAAGCCTGGATGTGGCAGTCAGTGCTCTGGTCCAGCTGACAAAGTGTTGTTCGGTCACAGGTTGGACTCCATGATCTCAGAGGTATTTTTTGACCTAATTGTGTCTGTGATTTTCCACATACTTTTTTTTCCCTCCATCTTTTTTTGATCTTTACCCTCAGCGATACTACTTATTTGCTTCTATACTAGTCTCTTATTCCAGCAACTCTAATAACCCTGAGGTTGAGGATGTTTATACCCACTTCTAGTATTATTTTATCACGTGTTTTATCACCTGAAATTCATAATATTTTCTTTTAAATTGAATCAGTTACTTTCTCAGCTTTATTTATTTATTCATTTATTTATTAGTCTTTTGAGTAATCACACTCTACTCACTTTCCAATAACCATTTCTCCAGTTCACATATTTTTGTTCCCTTGCTTCCTTTTGCTTCATGTATTGTTAAACCAGCAGTCAGCATCATATGGTACATTGTCCCTCAAGCATGGCTAATTTCTGGTTCTAATAATAAATATAAAGGGAAGTAGTTTGATTAAGAATATATTTTCTGTTGAAAGAGGAATTATTCCAATTGCAGATTTTATTGTATCTTGTCTTTGTGATCAGTTCCTCATCTCCAAGAAGTATACCACTAACAATAATACTGCGATGGAGATGTAATTTAATAATTTAAATTGATAGTGAAAAGATGTAAAAGTAATTTACTTAGATAATGCAGATTCTTCGAAAATCCTGCTTGTGTTTTAACTTTGCTTTCTCATTAATATGTTCCTGCTAATTTAGAATAAATATGGGAAATCTATACTGGCATGCTGCTGGAATTTCTCCTGACATGGTGTTGGTCATTGTCATTCCTCTGAGAATTTGGGAATTTATATATTATTGGGCAAATCTTTAAAGAGAACTGGCGGTCTCTCTGGATTGGGGGGTAAAAGAGCTTAACAGTACATGTGTAGACCCTTCACGACATCCTTCCTCCTTGCCAGAGTGTGGTCCTGAGTGTGCTTTATTTTCTTCTACAGGTGAATCCCGTAATATTTATTGTGTTGTTATATATAGTGCAAGGTCCTTCATGGAAGTGCTTGGCTTTTCCCATGTCTTCTACGAGGCAACTACCAACAGTTTTGTTCCTTTCTAATGGCTAATAATAATAATAATAAAAAACCCCTACTTTTAAAGCTATCCCACATACTTTATAACTTGGCTTGGCTTAACCCAAGCAGATGCACCCACTTCAAGATGTATTTCAGGAGAATACTTTTGTACCCAAATAACGGTGATGGGTAAAATTTAACAGAAAGACTTAAAATGAGGGATTGCCTACTTTGAAATACTGGCAAAGAATATAAGCTATCACTTCAGTCACACCCTTCCTTTGATGACGCTTTTATTTATACACAGTATAGGTGTGCATTTACACTCTGATTAAAATAGATTTCTGTAATTAATAAAAGTGAGGGTACAATGCATGTCACCATAAGATGGGTCGAATAATTGCCTTCTGAAGCTGCTTCATGGCTGTAAAGGTGGTGTGAAATTACTCAGGGGTCTAACTCTGAGACTTTTAAAGCTAGATAAGGCATAACCTTAACATTTCCCTTTCTCAGTTCCACCACCTGGAAAATGCAGAGAATCTGAAATCTGTACTCATTATCTCACTAACATGCTTAAAATATTTAAGGGGTAAGCTTGAAGATGTGCTGGTAAAAGGCAGTTAAGAGCTAATTAACCAGGAAAGAAACCTGTTTTCAGATTACTGGGGGAACAGAGGTTGATTAGATGAACTGAAGAGGGCAAGGTACTGAACCATCCTGCAAGCAACCTGTCTGTTTGGACCATGAGATTATTAGGACATGGATTGTACCTTTTAAAGTGCCATCTAACTAATGCAGAGCAGAACAAACACAGAAGTTGCCCGCATTTAAATTGGAAATGATAAAATATATCTGTAATCACTCAATTAGACAGTTCTGGGACAACTCTCAGAGTTATTTTACCCCGAAGGATGTGATTGCCAAGGCTGGCGTTGATGTGGAGGTATCTGAATTTCATTCCAATGATTCATGTGCACATGCCCCCTGTGCCTCCAGGCACTGTCTCAAGGTGGGTAGTACCAGAAAAAGCTGAAAAGGTGAGGAGAGATATATGTACCACAATCACGGAAACTTGGCTCAAAAGGTTTGAAAAGAGGGGTTGCTGGTACTCCACGCAGTGACCTAGTTCTGTTGTGTGTGAAGTTAGTGCCTGTAAAACCTGCCAGTTTAATATCTCTAGAGAATGATTATTTTTATTTATTGGCCATTCTGTAACTTACCGCAAAAAAATCATGAGAATCCTGCCAAAGTGTCACCTCTGGTCAGGGACACAGCATCATAAACTGAAAATACACTATTAGAGACACACACGTTGTGAACAACACATCACCTTGTGTTGATACAAACGAGATTGAAAAGAAAAGTTTACTTTAGGTTAAAACTTTTCCTCCCAGCTTTCTATTTTCTTAGCTGAATTTTAAAGTTTTGACTGTTTCATTTCTGCGATTCCAAATATAAACAGTAAGTCTGCTACTAGAAAGCATTGACTCATAATACTCACTAACATTGCTCCTAGGAGAATAGTAGGGCCATTAACAAGACACAGTCATCACATCTATGGTCCTTGATGGCATCAGCCCAGGCTTTGTAAAAGAGTGTTCCTCCCACAGGGGTTGTGAGCTCATTCAGATTTCTGCCAGCTTCCAGGATCAAACCCATGAGTTCAAAGGATTTGCCTTGACAATTGGCTGCTGGTTCCAGTGCTTCACTTCCTAGGTAAGAAAGGCCAAAAATCTCACTGCTCTCAGACATGATGCAGGATATACTTCCAGGCTCAAGACTAATAACAGAAAGAAATTCAAGGGGAAAAACCATCCCGTATAAAAATGAGACATTTATAGAGCAGTTTATTAAACCCCAGTAAGATGCCTGAGTGAGTTTTGATGTTTTTCCTCCATGATGGCAAAGGAAGCCAAGATGTCAAACTCTGGATTACACAAAAACCTGCTGAATCCACAGTTAGGTGAGACGAATCCTGGTCTCTAAGGAATATGTCACATAGCTACTAGGGTAGAAGCAGAAGTTTGTCCCACACGTGCCCTGATCTTCTCTGTTTAGTTTTGCAAAACACTGAGTTTAGGTGTCTTGCTGCTATTTGAAACAGCAAGACAAAAGTTCTTAATGACCATCATAAGTGTGTTGTACCACATCATGGATCCAGAACTCTTTGTAGACATGAAAAAATGTCAAAAAAAGTGGTCTGCACAATCACTGCCATCCTCTCAGGGACAGTAAGCTTTGTCATGAGGTTAGGTCTGCTGAAGGATTAAAAAATATTCATGAGCATTTCGAGAAATACAGGGAAAGTATTCACAGAGCTCGGCTCAAATTTTTAAGTAGAATGTGCCACCTCTTTTGAGAACAAAAGTCGTGGATACAGCTAGTCTGGGATGACTTACAGATCCACTTTGCAAAGCACCCATATTTTCTCATCACTTTTTTATAGAAGTAAGTCACAACTATTCTTTTGGTTGTTTTAATTTTGCTATCTTTAACTTGCTTCACACCTGAGTTTTAGATGACATGCCTGACTCACAGGCAGTATGAAAGAGACATACAGAGATGACTTTTTAAGAATGAAAACCACAAACTGTCTTAGATTTGAGTAAACCTCTTAACTTTCAATCACATAATTAACTTTAAACTATTCAGCAGTTTCTCTGACATGTATTTTATTCTTTGCACATTTTAAAAAAACTTGTGTAACTATGTATGCTATTAAGATATTATCATAGATCCAGCGTGTACTCTTAAATGATCTCAGTGCACTCAGTGACAGTTTATTCAAATGCTATTAAAAAATAAAATTGACAAATTATTTTTCAACCATCTTATTCTGGTCCTAAGTTTGCATAATGTCTGAGGAAAACAGAATTGACTGATTCAAAGAAATAGGTCTGATGATAAAATTTTTGCTTATCTGAATTTGGCACAAATTCTCTGAATTTGGAAAAGGTCAATTGTATATTTTTTTAAAGTAATCCCATAAAATCTTGGTCTTCAAAATAGGAACAATCTTGTTAAGAATTGCTTAAACTGCGGAGCAGTATCTGTCATAGAACTTATTTTACTAAAGTTTTCATTATTGTCATTATTGCTTCTTGAGTCACTTTTTGACAAGCAGTATGAGAACTATCAAACTATTTAATTGGTTAGACATTTCATGACATAATTTTTTGATCAAATCCCTTGAATTTTATCAATGGGTTTATTCATAGAATAGTTTAAGAGAAGCTCTATGGTGCGGTCTTATTTTTGAGCAGTAAATTAGATGGCTCAAATGAACAAAGAACTTTTCTGCTTTTTTTTTAAAAGGTTGGATTGAGTTATCCTTCTTCCTCACCTCACCATTATTTTTCATTCCATTCTGATTCTAGGTTACAGGAAAGAGCAAAACCACATTTTAGAGTCAAGATAAAGACTCTAAAAGCCTTTCAGACTGCATATTCTCTTAGAAAACAGGATTTTCCTCCCTATTTTGAAAAATCGAAAATCTCAGCTGGATCAGGCTTTTGCTCAATAGCTATGCCTTTTGCCAGACATACTAGTTTATTCTTCTACCTTGAGCTTGCATGTCCAAGGAACTACCCACAGGACTATCTTCTTTCCCCAAATACTGATTTTTGCTCAGATGACCTCCTGTCTTTCCACCTTTAATTATGAACAGTGGATATGAGTTTAGCTCTGCAGAAATATCTTTACGAGCATGCGCACATTTACACGCGTTCGTTGCAAAATGTGCTTTGACAGCCCCCTGCTAAGGCTTTTCCCAGATTAAGGAATCATAAGCAGCTTTGGACCACTTGACCCTGCTAGTTCATCATTTATGATGTTCAAAAACATGTACATGGCCAATTTGAGTTTATCTAAACACTTAAGAAGAAACTCTTTGATTAAAGATCATGCTAAGTGACACTGAGAGTAACCGTCTAACCAATATGGTGTAGCTAAATCACCATTAGATGCTGGGAAAAGTCCTCTTCATAAAGAAACCCAGAGAGAATCATGTTTGGAGCAGTTCTTTCTTTGGAGCAATTTTTCACAATCTTGAAAGGGAAAGGCAAACTACCATCAAATGATCCAGGAAGATTTCACTGCAGAGTTTTGCTTGGGATGTAATTTCCAAATATTTGAAAGGAAAGAGAAATATACTTTTATATAAGAAGGAATGTAGCCACACTTTTTCAGTATCAATCACACACAATGATTTATCATTGCAGTAAATGATTCCATATAATCTTTTTGTCAAACACCAAAGCAATCAATTCACTGGGGGGCACTTACAAGGATATCCAGGTTGAATTGAGTTGTCTTTTAGTCCTTTTCCTAAATTGTCACATTTACTGCCTGCTGTAGAAAGAGGAAGCCACCAATTGATTTCTAATTCTGCAAACCCCAGGGTGTAAATGTGATTAGCAGTAATTGGAGAAGTTCAGCAACTGTTAATTTCTCCTCTCTTTGTTGTTTTTCCTATTTAAAATATTAACGAAATGTGTATGTAGACCAACACTGACTCCGATGCAGCTGAACAAATGATACATATTTAATCAGAGCTGTGGGACCCCAATGCGGTTGTCTGAAACAAATGTGACATGTGCTTCCTCTCCAAAAAAAAAATAGTCAGGCAGCTAATAAACAGCATCAGTATTTTGTTGTAACATTCATTGTCTACATGATGTCAAGTTTAATGGCATTACACTATGTAAAAAAGCCAGAAGTACACTGCTAAACTTGTCTTTCCCAGTTGGCTGTCTCTGAGGAGATTATAATGTGAGCGCTGTCTTTGTTTGTTGCATGCATAAGTGTGCACAAATTCCTAAGTTTTCAGCTGTAAAGTAAGGTGGCCAGAAGAAACATTAACCCCTGCATGACTGAGTGTCTACCTGCAAAGAAGGAGTTTCACTGTTGTACCTAGGAATTGTGGAAAATAATAATTAAAAAAAATGTTTTGCTCTCTAACTGCATAATATCTCACTTGTTTTTTACCTAGTTGAGATTATCCTTCATCCATAGCTACAAAGGTTTGCTAATATTTTTTAGCAAGGAAATGGCTCTTATTTTTCTGCACTTGAAAGGAATCCATGTTTACCTTTATTCTCCAGCATTAAACAATTTTCTTCAGTTACTTAGACCCAGGAAGGTCACAAGCACAGCAGGGTGTAGTCCTATTCAAAATGGTTTGAGTATCTCAGGCAGCCGGCTGAAAGCTGGTTAGCTTGGCATCTACAGTCCATTCTTAAAGGCGAAAGCTAACTTAGTTGTCATTATTTTAAGGAAGAATCTTAGAATCACAGACTGGACCAAATTGGATAGAATTATGGTTGGACTTGGTCTTTTTTCCACCTTAAATATTCCATGATTCCATGTTTCAGTCCTGTCATTCCCCTAGCACTGCCAAGCCCACCACTGACCCATGACCCCAAGTTCCATATCCACACAGATTTTAAATCCCTCCAGGGATGGGGACTCCACCACTGCTCTGGGCTGTGTGCCAGTGCTTAACGCTTTCAGTGAAGAAATTTTCCCTGATATCCAACTTAAACACTTAAGAGATTTGGGCGTTGAAATGCAGAAGTTTCTTACAGAGAAACTTTCATTTTGGTCATATGTTTTCCTCTTGGATTGACTTAGTAATATATAATTTATTGCGTAACACCCTGTAAGTTTTATGTCTGCCTGATGTCTGTTGTCTAGTCTGTTCAGCTGAGAGCTAAGAATGTTTTTTGAGATAAAGCACAGATGCCATCCTGAACTCAGGGTGGGTGGCCACAGCAATATGAAGATTCAATTGACACAGGAAGGGGCGCATCAAATAGACCTGCATTGCATTGTGACATGGAATAGATATCTCCAAACTCCAGTTCTGTGACCTCTTGTTAATTTATAAATTCAATTTGTATTTTATTTTACGTTTTCTTCACGGGAAAGAACAACCTTGACTTCTTTTGCAAACAAAAGTCAGGAGACTCTGTCTTTTTTGCTTTGCTCACTTGATTGCAAGCAAGGTCAAAAACATCCCAAATACCATAAGAAGAAGAAATCTTCTGTCTTTCAGTATTTTTAATTGTGTTTGGCCTTGTTTGTCCATTTTCTTTTGGCAATACAACCTTGACTTTTAAATAGGCAACTATTGCTAAAAATTTTTAACATATTTTGAAACTTATTGATATACTATTAATATTATACACTAAACATAAAATCATAGATTGGTTTGGGTTGAAAGGGACTCTAAAGATCAACTTGTTCCAAAATGCTTCCATGGACTGGAGCACCTCCTGCAAGACCAGGTTACTGAGGGCCCTGTGAAACCTGGTCTTGAACACTTCCATATCATATAGTAATCATATAATAATACTGTATTTATTATATAGTATCATTGTATTTGAAGTATGCATTTATATAGATTTTAAATTTACTTTAATAAATATGTTATTCATATACACACACATATAAAACACATATAAAACCATATAAATGGACACATATGCATTTGCATCACATCTTATGGAATGAATGCTGACCTTGGGTGGGACTCGTGGGACTACTGGTGGGACTTCTTTTCCTTCTCTAGCAAAACGCAATGCTTGCTGCTGTTTGCTTAATGAATAACACATCTAAGACACATTTTTAAGGGCAATACAGCAATTTTTTCCTTCTGTTGTCCCTGATTTACATCCCAGATACAGTGAGGCACCATCACTCAGAAAATCAGAAAGTGGAAACATGACCCCTTGTTTTGTTATCTGTTATGAAGCAAGATGGAGTTGTCTGAGAGTTTTGTTTCTTCTTATTTCTGTTGTTAAAAATTTTTTGAATGAGGAGTTTTTCTCTAATAATGTGCTACACAGGCCGTATTCTACTAATGACAAACCTGTACTTTGGCTTCTGGAGAGCATTTCAGACACTGGTGGACACTTCTTTGTGCACTGGTGTGCACAATTCCTTAGGCCCCCAAATGCTTACACCATGCCCATTTCAAAAATACATCTCTCTCTGCTGACAACTAGGATGGCTATGTCTAATAAGTTTTAACAAAGTGAATCAAAGCTCTTGATCTGCAGTTGTCAGAGGAATAAATATGCTCTTAACCCCTCTCTGACCAAGTGCTCCCTACAACTCCAAGGCAGGAGGGTGCAGCCAGGTGGGGGTGGGGTTCTTTTCCCAAGTTACAAGAGACAGAACAAGAGGAAACAGCCTCAAGTTCCACCATGGAAGGTTTGGATTTGACATTAGGGTAAGTTTCTTCGTGGTAAAGGTCGTTCAGTCCTAGAATAGGCTTTCAGGGCATGGAGGAGTCACTGTCCACTGGAAGTGTTGAAAAAAATTGGTAGATGTGACTCTTGGGGACACGGTTTAGTGATGGGTTGGCAGTGCTGCATTAGTGGTTGGACACAGTGATATTAAAGGGCTTTTCCGTCCTTAATGATTCCATGACTCCAGGATTCTGCAGCTACTGCAGATTTCCTCCCAGAAATAGCTTCCAGAAAAGGTGTTACCACTGACTCCAAAAGTGGAACCATGTATAGCTCCAAAGGCTGTAGGATAGTCACTGCAGGACCTCGACACGTGCAGTAAAAGAGATAAGCACCTTCAAATCCCTACATCCATGAGGGAAGCCTAAGAAAAGGAGAGCTCAGACTCTGGTTTATCTCGGATACCTAAGTCACTTGTAGGTGTCTTTTTGCATCTGAGTTTAACCCTCTTAGGCTGCACGGATATTTGGAAGAAGACTTGGCAGTATGGTCAATGAAGTAATTACTTGTCACATGAAAGACTATGCAAGCTCCATGGAGTGCATGACCTACATCTCTGGGATGATTGACTGAGATGTGAACACCTACATTGTAGACAACTGAGGTGGGAGAGAGGAATTTGGCAAAAAGATCCCAAATTAATTTTTTTGTTAAGTAGAATTCTTTGTAATGATTTTTATTTAAACTACACTCCTTTAATTAAAATGAAAAATAATAAAAAAGAAAAACAAAAACATTCTGTTTCCAAATTTCTTCTTCTTTTTTTTTTTTCTAGTTTTAGTAGAATGAACAAAAAAAGGGAACTTAAAGTAAAAGGGAAGTATTTTTTTCATAGAAGGACTTGAAAGAAACAACAGTCAAACCTCTTCTTTGATCAGGAGGAAAATATAGTTCTTCACTGGATACTGTAGTAATGAAGTAAATGAACTCTAACGAAGTGAAATTATAATAAATCCCACTCTTTGTAGAATAACACCCAGATGGAAAATATATATGCATTCTGAATGAAATGCTGGCCTTGTTACACTCCCAAGAAAAACCCACTGATAAATAGTTTCCAGAGTCAGAGGTTTGATTCTTTTTTCTGCTGTGTTCTTTTATGTATCCCTCTCTCCTCATCTCCATGTCTGACATGGCACTCCTCCACTCAGTCCTCTGCCTTGTACTACTGTGCCTCCCTTTCAGGGAGTCCCCTTCCAAAGCCTTTTTATTGTGGTAACCTTTAGTTAGTGCAGACATTTCTCATAGAAACTAATTTTCCTTCTCATTAATGAAAAGGCATTTTCCTGCTTTTTCTAAACAGAGAAAAAGAGTGCAAGAAAATGTAGGTAAGGAAGATGCTGAGAGCCATTCACATCTGAGTGAATGTCTATACCTCAGAACAAAAGAAGTCAAGGACCAGTTTCTGGCCCAGGGGTTATGACAGTGACTGGCTTACATCCACTGATGCTTGGAGATTTCAAACTTACAAAATTGTCTTGGAGTCAGTTCATTGCCTTGGTCCAAGGCCGAGTCAAAAGAGAGCTATTTATTTGGTGGCTTTAGCTCTTACACTTCCTTATTGATTTATTTCATGGTAAAGGTGGGCCCTTGGCTTTTATTCAAGTCAAATATTGAGGAGGAAGAATCACAGAATGAGTATGGCTGGCAGGAAATGTGTCTGGTCCAACCTCCCTGCTCAAGCAAGGTCATTCTAGAGTGAAGAACATAACAGATATTTAAAATGTAGGTTATACAGATGGACATCACTTGGTTACAATACTGTCCACTGGTCATCATAAGAAGTCTGAAACGCCTCCCTCCTCATGTGTCACCAACATACTCTTCTTTCTGCTTTTAAGCAGCTGTTTAGATGCTGTGGATATAGGTGCTATGTAGCCTTGCATGCACATAGTTTTAGAAAAAATTTGGGCTTCTGCAATTACTTGGCTCATTTTTTTGGTTTGAGTGTTCACAAAAATGTTGGGCTTTAAAGGTGGTAGAAAAAAAAAGTATTCAGCCACAAAGTCTTGGTGGAAAATAAAAGCTGTGCCTTTTATACAAGATTAATGAGATCAGAGGAAACTTTTACTTTAGAGCACTCCAGTACTTGTTACAACTAGTCTGTCTTTATTTCTCAATTTGCCTATTTTCTCTCTTCTTACTGTCTGCTCCACCCACATTTTCTCCCTAGAACAACCGTAAAATTGCATTTACGGCTGATTTGTAATGCTCAGAAATGCAATTTAGATTCCTTAAGTGAGGCTGTCTCCTTCTAAAAAGAGAGGTCTCTCACTGTTTCTTTTTTTACCTGGCGTACATCTAACCCTGCTCCTCCAGAATGGCAAGTATGATAAATGTGTCAAAAACATTCACATCAAAACCATGTGATACGAGCTGTTATTTTGACTTCTGTTGACACCTCCTCTTTTCTTTCACCCAGATGTTTCCATAAAGCAGCTCAATTTTTCTTTATTTTTTTTTCCCCCCCTCTGACAGGAGAAACAGGCATTTCTGTTTCTGGCGAAACTGAAAGTCTTTCCTTCCTCTATTACTCCATGTGCGAGCGCTTTTACACAGCTGAACATTTCTTTACTGGAGCTATCTTTAAGATGTGGGAAGGATTTCTGTCCAAATATAGCTTTGATTTGCTATGAACTAGTTATTCAATTCATGCAAACTCCTGTGTGCATTTGCGGATATTTAGCTTGAACAGATTGCTCCCCACAAAGAAAGATAAGATTATCACAAGATAAAAAGTCTGTTTTGTAGACCAGCAGTTGAATTTTTATGGCTTCTAAGTCAGAGTGTTAAGGATGTCTAGACACCTGACTGCTATTGAAGTAATTGGCTTTTAAATACCTGCAAAAGGATATTTCCGGTGACTTTTTGACGTAAAGGTTCAAAACAACAACAGTTATCCAAGACTCTGTGCCTTGTGAAGCATCCAGCCATGACTTGGAAACTCAGGATTCTGTTAAAAGGTACTGAAGAAAGACACCTCATTCCTGGAAGTGTTCAAAGCCAGGTTGGATGGGGCTTGGAGCAACCTGGTCTAGTGGAAGGTGCTCCTACCCATGTCAGGGAGGTGGACGTAGATGGTCTTTAAGGTCCCTTTCAACCCACACCATTCTATGATGGTTCAATCTAAGTCGCTGTGGTCAGTGGCAATGAGATGCCTGAAATAGCCACAATGAATGCCCAGAAAAGGAGTTAGGACTGCACTTAGGGACAGGTAACTAGCCAGGCATCTAACTATGGAGCTGAAAATGAAGTTTATTTTTATTCAGCTTTTTCTAACATGAGCCTCTCCTAAAGTAAAAGTGCCACATTACACACCTGGGCTGCCCCTAAATCTAGTAAATTAAGCACAGACAAGGAAGGTCCTTTAGAAATTGAACTTGTTTCAGTCCCTGCCTGTACCTGACCTGAAACAAAGACTGGAATCTTTTGGTCTTTCTCTCAGTGAAGTGTCCTATTTGTGAAAATAGTCCAATTATGGTATATATCCACCTCTCTTCTCTCTGTCTTCCACAGTCACGCTCTCTATGAAAGAATGTGTCCTAAAATCTGTCTTGTAAATATTTTCTTTGTTTTATGGCCAGGGGACATCTTTGTAACAACCTAGTTAAACCAGAATATTTTACCTAGTGTTTCCTGTGTTAAAACCAATACCTTAAATTAGAGCAATCACACTTAGAAGGAAAGACAGACTCGATTTAAGGACTGGCATGGGTGGTAAATCCACCGCATCCATTGGCAAAGCTGTTCCTGTGATTAATTGCCCTCTCTGTTAAAAAAAAATTACATCGTGCTTCCTGTTTGAATTTTCCAGTACTACTTCAATTGTTTCAGTCAGAAGTTTCTTAGCTTCTAGGTTCTGTCCACAACAGGAAACAGAAGTGCCAAAATACCATGAAAAAAATATTTTTGTCTTGTTTTTCCTCCCTCAGAAGGAGGAAGGAATTAAACCAGTGAAAAAGAAACTAGAAATTTGCTTGGTCTGAACACAGCTTCACCACTCATCAGAATCTGCAGAGACTTTATTTAAGCTAACCTCTAGTTATCAAATCCATCTCTGCAATTTTTCTCCAAAGTTTCTGAATCAAAGATATCCACTAGATAAAGGAGCTCGTTCCATCTGAATCACTGAGACTGGGATTCAAACTGCATTAACAACTCTATAAATTCTTATGCGCTTTTCCACTGCTGCTGAAAAATTTGGCAAGTATCACAAGGCTGGGATTAATCAGAATTCCAGCACTCCTTGGATTGGGTCTTTCTGATGTACCTTGCATTTTTAGAGTGTTTAACTGTGAATTCACCAACTTTCTTCCCATGGGATTGCAGGGAACCTAGCTCTGCTCTGGGCATATTATTCTGTGGTTTCTGACTTTCTGCCTGCATGTTTCTGTACAGCAACTGGCAGGCAAACAGGCAGCAAGGGCACTTAGTGCACCCAGGCAGAGTGAAGCGTGTGTTTACATCTCTTCCTGAGCCAGGGTCAGAGCAGAGGTACTGGACCAGATTGTTTGTTTTATACTGACTCCTTAACATCAGGATCTGAGTCTAGCTTCTCCTCCAGGAAATGTTTTCATGTCAACTTGGATTCAAGGGTGAAAATCTGGTCACATGTAACATCAGGCACAATATTTGAATTGTTAGTGAGCTGAAAATTCTTGAGGTTTCTTATGACTTTCTTTCCTTATTCTTTTCCTTTTAATGTGCTGCTTTAATAGCAGGATGAATGTATGTTATGCATTTCAGTTTACACATGGTTCTACCATTAAGCACCTGGATTTGAAGTAGTTTCTTCCCTGAGGATTTTAACAAAAGCTTTGCCCCAGTTTCAGGATCCAGGTTGCTATGAGTTAGCCATGTGCCACAGCAATATTTGCTCAGAGAACACTGTAGCTGTTTACACTGCGAATGCAGCTGTCCTGACGGTCATAATGAAAGAAATCAGCTTGCATTTCTTTAATGACAAAGCCTCCCTGTGTATTAATTTGGTTCCACGTGACTATACATCTTGTCAGAGCAGCCCGACAAATGTGAAAACGTAGACTAAGAGAATTGTCAGCAAAGTAATTTATGACCTTTTGTTCTGTGTTGCATGGCTTTACTTCAGTTTAGGAGCATGGGAGGGCTCCCTAGAAAGGAATACATTTATAAAATAACTTCTTGGCAAAGTGAGTTCTAAAATAAACTCAGGTTTCCAGTGCCTTTTAGAAAATGTAATCTAGTTCTCATATTAATACATAGACTTGTATTCCTGGGCCAAATACCTGTTTGCATTTTTGATTTAGATTCATTGTATGACAGAGTTGGGATGTGTACTGTGAGGCAATGTGTACCTCCTAGCAATCTGAAACGACTTTTTAAATTAATCTCTAATTGTTGTGATAGCCCTGCACAGCAAAGAAAGGCACAGTAAACTGGACACTGAAATTATGACAATATCAAATGGGAATACACAATGGAATTTGGACTGGAATTTAACATTCAGTTTGGAATTGAGATTAGTCTAAATTCTTGAACTGGCGTCATTTGCCAAAAATTAGTTCATGTCCTTTCATTTCACTCTCTAAAATCAAACTGGATAAAGATACGCCATACTGACTAGTTACCACTTTCTTTTTGGTTTTTCCAAAACATGTGGGAAGAAATTATCTAGTCTAATCCAGGAATCACTGGGTAAAGTTATAGAATATTGTATGTTCTAGAATATTATGTGTTATAGGATATTATAGAGTATAATATAGAATAGAATTTTATGGAGTAGATTTGAATGTTATAGAAAGCTATATAGTTGGGCAGGGGATAGGGGATACACATTATAAAGTCACCCCAAGACAGTATGCCATAGGTTGAGCTTGATGATTATAATACCCTTTTAGGCCTAGAATCCTAACAAATTTCATGTTATTATTTTAATTACTTTAATTCACTTTACATAAGATGTGCTGGAATGTAATGTGCCTTTGAAAAGGCTTGTGAATATAAGAAAATGCGTAGCAAGTGAACTGGCAACTCTGCTGCTGAAGAAAACGCTTTTAACATTTCATTCTTTTGAACAGAGATGATACATCAGGTATCGTTTGCAAATCTTGGGGATTTGCAAAGTGTTGTCTTTGTGTAAGATAAAGCAAACAAAAATCCAGAGTGCTAGTGCTTGTCAGCTTGATGCTGATAAATGTTTCTATTCTGAGGATTGGATTTTGAAGATGAAAAAAAAACAAAACCAAAAAAATGCCTCAGCACTGTAATAAGGAGTGTGACTTCAAGTATGAGCTCTGTTGTCAGGTCGAAAACAGACTGTAGAGTGAAAGGTGGGGCTATCCCAGTAGCATGTGGACTACACAGACACCTTTCCCACCACTGTATTTCTCAGACAGCAGGTTCGTGTTATGTGGCTCAGTGGCTCCAGCCAACAGGTTTTCCACATAACCCATTTCACCAGCTGCCAGGCTCACAGCAATCCTAAACCCAAAATATACATCCAACCTAAAATATCCATTAGTCCTACACAGTCTTCATTTTTAATTCCTGTTTGCAGAATTTATACATGAACTGAAGTGCTTCAAAGGAATGTGGCTAAATTATCCATGGTTCCTTGCCTGTGGTTTCTTGCATCAGTAACTTGTGGTATTTCAGACACATCTTGATGTTTAGAAGTGACCTCACCTTGAAGGGAAAGATAAAATCTTGATTGCTGACATTGATTCAGCTTTAAAAACAGTAATAAAGCAAATATCATGAATGTATAGCCAGAGACATTCAAATGAGGAGAGAATCCCTTCCATTCCCTTTCCCAGCCCTCCAGCCCTGGAAAACCTGATGATTGCCCTGTAGCTCAGGCTCTGTCAGCAATTCCATCACTGCATTCTGACTGTCAGAGCTCACTTGTGGGAAATTTTCAAGCCATGCTTGTTTGGTTTTCCTCTTCCTGTTTGACTTGTATCTTTAAATAATATGGTTACTTCACAACAGCTTGTTTTTTGACTGGGGCACAGGGCATATTTTTCTAGCAGATAAAAAAACTTCCCACAATTTGCTTTGTGTTATTTCCCCTTTCGAAGGCAAAGCTGATAAATTCAGGGTAATATGTAATAGATGCCTTCCTGTTTTTACTTATTGCTCTGTCAGGCTTGTCAGCCAGAAATTTATTAGCTAGTTTGGTGGCTGTAACATTTAAAGACGAAAGACTAAGCAGTACACTTACCCTAAAGAGCAAGTGTGAATAACAGTGCTTATGCTGTATCCTGCTCCACAAACCAGCCTTGGAGAGATATGGTAGGTCTTTTCCACATCAGTAAGACCTTACCTATATTCCTATCTTAATTTTTATTGTTTATTCCTTCATTTCTACTCTGTGCCACTCTCAGTTTCTGAGCAATTGGCAAGAGGACAATAGGAATACCTGTTGGTTTTAATTTAGTCCACCCAAAAGTGAGTTGACCTGACTGAGCAGTCACTGATCCTCTGTAACCAATGGAGTCACGAAATCTCCATGAGCTGATCTAATGTATTTATTTATTTATTATGGATAGGATAGGTTATTCTCTGGGTCCTCTTGTCTTCTCATTGCATGCAGGGAAAGCCTGTGTGATTAAATAAACACAACTGAAGTGCCAAAATTCAAGACGGTGAATGCCTTGCTTCATGAGCTGGCCATGGAAAGAAGTCTCAGGAAAAATCCATGAACTGAGATTGTCTGCCACGTTATGCTAGTAGTACTCCTGATATTCATACATCCTTCCTCTACCTTTTCCTGCTTATTCTGCTGCTCAGTGTCTGAGGGATATTACCTTCAACCTGACCAAGACTGACCCCATCTGTGGAATCAGTGCCATGGACCCTCTGCTCTTCAATAAAAATTTCATTTACCCAAAGTGAACAGCTCAGATCTAGTAAAGGGATTTGTGTTTGGCTGTTTGGTTTGCTTGTTTATTTATTAATGTATTTGTCTGGAACCCAAGTTATTTTTTATAGAGGGAGGATAAATGTAAGTATTCCCTGGGCTGGAAGCTGATGAGATGATGGGTTGGAGACAAGGAAAGAGAGTAGCTGTTGTAGCACACAGGGTACATACCACGCTAGATGGTGATAGGAGAGTTAAAGGGCACTTCAAATCCCTTCACAGTGGTGAACCAGATTCTGAATACTATACTGAGCACTCACTCCTAAAATTCTGGAGAGGTGTTAGAGAGTTGACTGAACACAGAAGAAAATCTGTTGCTGAGCTGAGTCGTTGGAAAACTTGCAAGTGTGAGAAGCATTTGAGTTGAATTTTCCCCTTTACCCAAACATGGGGGAAAATGCTAGTGTCCCCTTGCACTTTACAGCAGCAATTAAAATGCTTCCTTTTCTGGAGTTTCTGAGTCACTTCAGGCTGCTGCAAGCAGTAGGCAGGAGGAAGCACTGGTCCTGCAGAGCAGCTGTGCAGAAGGCACTGGTGTGCCTCAGATTGTTCCCCGCTAGAGCAGTGTCAGTGGAAACAGAAACATGGCCAGGATATTAGTCTTGCCAGCTGTCCCCACGCAGTGATGTTTTGGGCATTTTCTGTATTTGGAAAACACCCTATTTTCTGTACTACTCAAATAACACCCACTAAGGGCTTGAGAGCTTGCACGTTGCATGCAAACCAACTTTTTGTACTGATTTTGTAGCCCATGATTGTGCCCCGTCGATGCAAGTTGTCAAACACATCCCTTCTTCCATCCTGCTGACCAACAGAGCAGAGTCACACTCTGTAAACTGCATGGCACACAAGAATTGTGCGGCATTTTGAGACAAGAGGGGGTAAAGAGGAAGCAAATCATAATGGTCACACTGAGTTAAGTCAAAGGTCTCTTGTTATTGGTCTCCTTGCTTTAACACTTGGTGGTAGCAAATGATAAGGAAAAGTGTAAAAAGCAGTGTGCCCCCAGAGACTTTCCACAGTGATCTTTCCTTGTGTCATCCAAGACCTAATTTTTGGACTGCATAATTCACTCTTGGGCTCCAACAACCACAGTAGGAACTGGGCAAAAAATGTCACTGGAACACTATTCTGAATCAACAATACATGTAATACCCACAATCCAAATGTGTGCCGACCCATAGCGTCACACCATTTTGGAAACAAAGGCTTTTTCCTCCCTTTGCTCCTCTGTGTGAGTGAGTACATCCAGACTGAAGACCATTTTTTATCGTTCTGCAGATGCTGCTGTTTTGAGTTCAATCAATTTAGGCACTTCATTTCTTCCACTTGGCTGTCCATGGGTCCCGCCAGTATTAACCCTGAGTGAAACATGCAAAGTGGGGCAAACATTTGTACTCATTCTAAGAACTTCCTGAAAATCCAGGCAGTGTCATTTCCTTCACCCTTTTCCATAGTCAATGGCTACTATATTCCCAGTGACATTATTGTACTGAGGACCTGGCCAAGATGTCATTGCTCTCAGATTTTCTAAGGTGAAGAATCCCAGTTTTGAAAAGTAAGCCATTTATGAACCACTTTATAATCCGAACATATATTTGTAGGATAAAAGTGATTATCCCTTTATCCTGGAAAGAGTATGAGGAAATGGAAGCACAGTGTTGCAGGAGGAACCTCCATGGTGCCACTATAATAAACTTCAAAGAATGTTAGAATTTACTTTCCATCCCTACTCCCAGACACAAAGTCTATACATTCTGTCATTACACACATAAAATGAAAACACTTTCCAATCCAAAGCAGAAAAGGGCTTTGCTCCTTGTTCAGCAATTAAGAGCTTCAGTTATGGAAACATTGTGTGTTCTTCAATTTGAAAAGCACCTAGTTCCTTCTGGTGCCTGATGTTATTATATCCACATTAAAAGGACACAGCTTAGAGAAACAGTGAAGGCATGCATCTGAATGGAATAGCACCATAATCCATTTCTATCACATGTTGTGTTTTCCAAATTACAGCTCTTCATAGTTGTAGATTGAAGGTTGTATTTTTCTATTTAGCTAACAGAAAATAACTTCTACCGATTTTCCATCAGCAGTTCATAAATCACCATAAACAGAGAGCTTATCTAGAGGTTTGTGAATACATACTTTTTCAATTTAGTGCCCAAGAGAAAAACAGCAGAACAAAACACTCAGTTTTGGTCTAAATTAAATGTTTCACATGACCCAAACGGTATAATTTCCTTTTTTTCCCCCCATCTCTTTAGTGACAATGTGCCATTTTGAAACTGAAGAATGAAAACATTTTGTTTTGAAACTATTAAATGCTTTGTCCAGAAATGTACCACTTTCCACACTGAACTCTGTATTACAAAACCATAGAGGAATTTATCAGGATGGTATCAGGGTCTTTATGAAGAGACATGGTGCATGCATTTCAGGAAATGACCATAAACTAAACAGGGAAGGTTCTGACTTGATAGAAAAGAAATATTTCTCATTAAAGGATAATGAAGAGTTGGAAGTACCCTAAAATGTTTGTGAAGTCTTGGTCCTTGAAGACTTTTTAATATCAAGCTGGAATAAGCCCAAAGGAACTGGGTAGAATTAAATGTTAAACCCACTTGAAGTTGGACTAGAGGTCTCATGAAGTTCTTTATAACCTAAAATATTCTATGATTTTGTACATTGGGTAGAAACAAGTAATTCTGACTAATCCCAATCTGTCTTGTTCAGGAAATACACCTGTTCATCTGAGGACATCCCATTTAAAGCTGGTCAGCCACTTCAGCTTCAAGTATAACAAAGGACACTATAATGAGTTTGACTGTTGGCCTCAACACAGCAGAATATTTAATGTCAGAATTGTTAGGATTGAATTTGCTACTCTAATTTCCCTTTTGTTATGGAATTCTCATCTTAAGGAGTCTTCAGCAATGTTTAGGTGAGAACTGGTTACATATGGACAGGGCTCACGTTTTTCTTCCAGGAAAGGGATATTATCTTTAGCTATTTGAACTGGAATAAGCTGAAGCTTTTATAGTGAATAGTTTTTTCTTGGATATGGTTAAAGATTGGAGTCACTCTTTTGTTCTCAAGAACAATTATTCCTGTACTTGTTGCAATTACATTTGTAATTATTGTGAAGAACATATTCTGAACCATTGTTCTTTCTTCACAGATTGCTGGTAAAATAATTTGGTGAACATTTTTGTGTTTTACTGCACAGAAATGGAGCTGTCTAACTCTGCCTGGAGAAGAGATGGCTCCAGGGACATCTCATTGCGGTCTCCCAGTACTCAGATAATTGGAAGAAAACCTTCACTCAAAGGGGCGTGAGGCCGTGGCACAGGTTGCCCAGAGAAGTTGTGGCTGCCCATCCCTGGAAGTGTCCAAGGCCAGGTTGGGCAGGGCTTGGAGTGACCTGGGATAGGAGATGTCCCTGCCCATGGCAGAAGGTTTGGAATGAGAGATGCCTTCCAGCCCAAGCCATTCTTTGACTCTGTGATTCCATGGTTCTAAATGGACTTCTGGAATGGTCACTGTTTACATAGGCAACTTTGGTTACCGAGTCAGGAAATGAAGTTACATAACGAACATCTGATAAAGAACATTCCCCAGTCAAAGTGTGTAAGAATGGAGGCCTCAGGTTCCCCCTCAACTGAATCTTGAGTGGTACCAGCAGGTCCTGGATTGGTCCAATTACGTGAGGCAAACTGCATCCTGATGGTTTCTTCCTCCTTCAGCTCTAACAACAATAATTTGGAAAATCATAACATTTTCAACACTTTAATTGCACCAATGAAAAAAACAAAATTGTAATTTTATAGAATTAATTCCGTGCTATGAGAGACTGAAATGGTTAATGGCTCAAACATTCTTAAGATCATCAGAGGACTTTTGTCTGTAGCAAACTGTGCAAAGGAGCAGGTGCTCATCTGCGACCATGGAAAGCCCACTCCTCAGGTCAGTGCTGATTTGGATTCAACCATGACAATATGATGTCCCCTTTTCCAAACTCCAAGCCCTACAGAGTGAGCAGAATGAGTGAGAACCCTTTCCCACCTCTTGTGCATCCTCTGAGTGTTCTGTATATGTAGTTCTTGCGCTTCATTGTGTGCTTAGACGATGACGATTCATTGAGAAGGTACTAGGACCATCCTGGATATTTTGGTGCAAGTAAAAAACCCAATAAAAACATAAGGAGGTCAAGGTCGGAGTCTCTAGACCAAGGAGCTAGGGAAAACATGTAATCAGAGAGATGTTACAGGAGTAGTGAATTACTTTGCATTATTCGGATGCTTTTTCATTACTTCCTGCAGTGCAATATGACTGGATGAATCATCACAGCAGCAAGGACTAAATTTAGGATATCTTTGAAGTAATGACTCTTCACTGCCTATGCCAAATGGCCTCTGGTTTCTACCTAAAAGACTACTGATTCAAACTGTGAAAGCACAGGGACTTTAACTTCTTGCCTAGTACAGGGTCATCAAGGTGAAATCGTGACATTTAGGAAATAACCGTCAACTTGTGTCCTTTGGCAGTGTTCTTAGAATCCCTACAGTATAAATCAGGGGTTATGGTGTTTTTCCATGCTCTGAGACAAATGCAGTAGCAGTCACGCTTCCTAATGTATTCCTGTAACTGTAAACTAATTATTATGGGCAATAATTGCAGTGATAGGGTCAGTTACAGTTCTCATCACTGCACTTTCACTAGCTAGCATGCATTCATTAATGCTTCCGGCCATTGGCATAGCATATATAAGCAACTGGAGATCTCAGGGGGATGCACACAAAAGCCTGCACACAGGCAAAAATTAAAATAATTTTCTTTTTCTCTCTCCCATCTATATCCTCATGCACCCGCTTTTGTGATGAGGGAACCCAAAGTTATATTTTAATGATGGGGAGTTATACCTGGCAGCCAAGTATCTGTGGAGCTGGAAAGACCAGAAAAATCTGTGAAGGAAAGCTGGCATTTGGCAAATTATGTCAGCCACTAAGAATCTTACAAGGCATATGATCAGAGTTCCCTGACTGTGAGCCAGTGATTCCTGAAAAAGACCAGCTGTCGGCCATGAAAAGGAGAGCGGCTCCTGGAATGGTGGCTGGGAGCTAAAAACTGCAGCAGTCTTGGGAGATGCAGACCTTGGAGCCTTGTATTTCTCCAGCACCTGCAGAACAGCTTCAAAGAGAAAGGGAGAAAAAACGAGGAAAGAAAAAACTAAAAGAATATTAAACAAGATTGTTAGGACTTGCCTGGGGCTTGGGGAACCTGAAATATCTTCCAGAATGGATTACTATGATAATGAAACTTTAGAACCCGATTAAAGTTCACAGCAGTGGGGAGAGGCAGCTCCATCAGCTCACAGCTGTGGCTGAGCCTGGGAGGAAGGAGAGCTCTGCCTTAAAATCCACCCAGGGAGAACACAATTTCGGGAACATCTGGCACACTGGAGGAATTTAAAGGGTCAGCTAGAGTGGTAAGTAGGGGAATGCACCTGGCAAGACCCAAGTGGAATTAGGTTAAAGCACCATACAACATGTACGCAGATGCGCTGCAGGTCCAGCCCCCTTCAGACTGGGGGTCCAGAGAACAGCTACAGAAGGAAAAAGAATTTTCATGGGCATGGCTGGGAGGAGAGGGAGAAATCTAAAGCCAGGTGACTTTTTTTGGTAACAATTATTTCGCAGGAAATATAAAACAAAAAAGGCACTGAGTCAAATTATAATGATTTTAGTGCAAAATAAATTTTAAGGAAAGTAGGAAGAATGAAACTTAGAAAGTGATTATAAGCTACATTTCCTGAGGAATACAAAAGCGTATGTCCCTTTGGAAAGTGAGTGCATGAGGATAAAAGAAATCCCAAGAGAAAGGGCATTCAGCCTTTCCTTCCTCTGTTTTTTTGTTTGTTTTGTTTTGTTTTGTTTTGTTTTGTTTTTTTTTGTGCTGCATGTCAGAGTCCTTTCAAGACTCCTGTCCCTTTGAGGAAGGACACAAAGAAGAACTGCAGGTAACATGAATTGCTCATGGGGGTTTCTAAGACATACTTAGAAGAATCTTCAGGAAGCTGTAGCCTCAGTTGATGACATGCTGTCCTTATTGAATCCAGAGGCTTCATATTGACTCTTTGCTCCCCACATAAGGGCAATTCCAAACAAAAGACATGCAGAGAGGGGTGACCATGAGTATCCCTTCTGAAAAGAGGTACCAATAAGCATTTGTGTTTATGTATCAGGTCAGTTCAGGCTGTTTAGAATGATTGTGGACACCATTAGGTCTCATTAAGTCCATAGCCTGGGTAACCAAGGACAAAATCTTATGCTTGAAGATCCAAGCTGAAGCTTCATTTTTGTAAGTGAAGAAAGTTAAATCCTAAAGTGAGATCCAGTGAAATCTTAGGATGGTTTTCAACACCCTATTTTTTTGTGAATAGCCAAAGTTGGAGATCCCCCAAAAAAGAAGCTGTCACTCACGGATTTTAGTTCGTTTGGAGCAAAGCTCAGTTGGTCTGGACAAGAATTTTCTTAGAAGTTTGGAAGAAAGTTTTACTCTCCTGTTCTATAAACCCAATCTAATGATGGATGGTGGCAAGGCAAACTGTTGAGAAAGACAATCTTACCTAAGAAAAAACCTTCCCTCAGACTGCTGTAGGAACCTGGGCCTTAGGGCCCCTGTTTTCCTCCCTCCGCCCTACCTAGGAACTTTATTCAGTTGAAAAGAAATCTAAACAATTGCAGGGAGATTTGGCTGGGAATGTTGAGAGCTGGCAAGGCCCTGCTCCCTCCCTAGCTGCAGTCATTTATGATCATTAAAGCTAGTCTCTCTAGGAAAAAAAAAAAAAGACAAAATGTGGAAGTGCATGAATCATACATTCCAAGCAGTAAAAACATAAAATTATAGAAGTTAGACTGTATGATTTTCCTGTCCCTCCCCCACTTCGCCTCCATTCCCTGACTTAAAATAGAAGAAAGCTGCAGAGAAGTGAGACCAAGGATTAAGTCAGGAAAGGAATCAGCAGAGCTGCTCTGAGATCTGTAGGCAAAGCAGTGAGCAGCAAAAGAAATAACTATAACAGCATGTAGGGGAAAAAAAAATAAAGGCAGATTAGAAGAGTCACAATGGATTTAGGAAATTTTATTTAGGATCCTTTTGGTTTTTCTGACTGTGAAATAATATTAGGATCTCGTATATACATTGCAAGAAAGAATTCCCCACTTTCCAGTCTAAACATACAAAACAGAAGGAAGTGGACAGGAAAAAGCCAAATAGTAAAGACATTTGTGCTTGTTCACTGTTTAGGCAACAGAACAGCCTGAAGCCCTGCATGGGATGAAAATCCAATTTTGAGAATACCGTGTCCTATTTATATGATAGATCACTGACTTGACCAGCGCAGTCTCCATGCACAAGTGCTCTAACTTCCCAGAGTTACACATCACCAAGAAAAGTGCCAAACCAATCCATTTGTCACATTTTCCTTTCTGGTTCTGTGTTATTCTAATTTGTGTATCAGTCGGGTTAAAACTGAGTTAAATTCAAGAGTAACCACAGTTGCAGGGATGGCTCTTAGCTCTGTTTTAGCAATTTGTCATCGTGTTTTCTGGAGGACGTTTTCGCTACAGCTGATGACATTTAGGTCTGAAAGACTTTGTGAAATGAAACAAAACCAAGCACAGCCAATGCAAAAAAAAAGGACAAGCAGTGTTTTGCTCATTTTACTTTCAACGTTTCTTTTCCCATTTGGAAAAATCCACTCACCAATCTGACTGAAACCTTATCTCCAGTTGGCACAAGCCATCACAGATTCACTGACATGAATGGAGTTTACACCTGCTGTGGATCGAGCTCAATGACCAGCAACCTATGAAACCTTACACTAAGTAGAAAAGGGGGCAAAGTATTGCAGCCCCTGTCCCAGGGAGTGCACATATGTTCCTACAGAGTCAAGAAACATGAGTTTCCCCTCAGAGGAAAGTGGAGTAGGTCTGACAAAGCAATGCTGATGAAGAAAGTCAAGAAGCTGCCAAAGCTGGAAAGAAGATGTGAAAAAGGAGTCGACATATTAATGATGGTTTTCTGTGTTTTCTTGTCACTTTCAGAACTCAGCACAAATCCCTCTGTTAATGGAGAGGTTTCACTCAATTAGAAGGCTGATGATGTTCTTATCAGCTTTCCATTAAATCAAAATTACTTTGGAAGCTGATTTTGACTAAACCCATGTGTTAGAAGTGACAATAAAGGAGACTGATGAAGGGGGAAATTTTAGAGTCAGAGCAGCCTAATAAAGGTGAGAACCTTTGAGTCCATCGGCTTTTTACAAGTCCGAGTACAGCTCTGCTGTGTGATCCTGAGATAGCTTCCACACCTTTCCCTGCTCTTCTTCCATGATTCCACCTTTAATGCACACACATTATAACTGTTCTCCTTTCCCCCATAATGTCTAATGAAAAGTAAAAAGCAAAACAACCCTGCCCATTCCTGCTGAAGAACTTTGAGATTTTAGATGAAAACCAGTGGGTTAGTGTGAAACATATAGCCTAAAACTGAATCTTGGGTAACTGAGCTACCCTGAAGCTTTACAGATAGACTTCAAATTATCTGTTTAATGGTACTCTGCATTAGGAGTTTTGTTCAAAAATTTGGTTGTTTTTCCACAGGCAGAGCAGTCTCATAGGAGATATCTGGGTAATCTGTAAACAAAGGATGTCCACGCCCAAAACAACAGTCAGCGTCTGAAATGTTATGACAAACTCAAGGTTCATTTTCCTGTTCTGGGCAGAAGAAAATAGAAATGTTCAGTGACTCATCCCAAAATATGATGATAGCCTGCTGGGACAACTGCCTGTAGCATACCTTCTTTGGGACTCGCAGAAAAGAATAATAACCAGCCCCAATGTTGACTGACAGCTGAAATCAGGAAGCTGACAAGAATTGGTGGTCAGTGTTCCATGGTGGAACTTTAATACTTCACCCATTGAGACCTGAGAGCCTCTTGGAAGATGAGGACACACGAGCAAGGAAGAATTTTTGAGAATGTCTGGAAACACAAGTTGCAGCACACAAAGGCACTTTTGTTCCATTGCAGGATGCCTATTTTGGCACCCCATGAACATCCCTTTTCCTGTCAAGTCCCATCTTTCTTTCACAGAAATGCTGGGGATCAGGCCCAGCAGCAAGGATCATGAGATGATGTAAAGATGGGCATCATTAAATTGTGTTGACCGGAGAACAGAGTTGTAGGATCACAGAATGGTTTAAAGGGAGATTAAAGATCATCTAGTTCCAGCCCTGCATGGTCAAAGAGGGAGGAACAGCTTGTGTGCAACAGCTAGGAGAGTTGAGATGATGAGATGGGGAACAGGGAAAGGCACTAAGATGTCAAAGAAAATTGACAAATAACAGCAAATACATTAAAAAAAAACCTAAAAAAACCAAACTATTAAATCAGCATTCTATTTCTTCCCCACTGGTTCTACTTTCAGCTTTCTGCTGAAACCACCAGCCTTGGATTATTTGCTGACAAATAACTGCTAATTGCTGACAAGTAACTGCTGACAGGAGGATGAGGCAAAGGCCCCACCACAGTTTTCTTGAGCAGAGTGCACTAATGTGGCACATCTTGGACTCACCTACCAGCAGGGATGTAATTCACAAACCTGTGAGGCACTTTCTGTCTTTCAGCATTGTTTTGCTTAACAACTCTGCAGTGCTGGTGAGAAAAATAAAATATTAGCCAGAAATGGAAAGGCTTATGTCAGACAAAATAGCAAACCATCAGTAATTCTTTCTTTTTCAAAACAACCCTTTGATGCCTCTTTGATCAGTGGCTAGTTAGTACTGCATGTCTTCCTCTGACAAACAATTTCCTGTGCCAATATTACAGAGTGCTCTGATATGCACATTAAATCTAAATTAGTGTATTAAATGTGTTAAACTGCATGCAACTGTCAACTAATCTGACATTTGTCTCATGCACCTGATACACTGCCACCCACGTCTTCAGCAGAATCTCAATTTTGTTGTACTTGAAGCACGGGAAAATAACGTGCATTTGATACAAGGTATTACCAGAATTCTTACATTCTACATACATTTAACTGGAGCTGGACGTACCACAGGTGCTGTGATTGCATTCAGGATGATCAGCTGAGTTTTCCTGGGATTCTAATGTGGATCTTCCGTGGGTCTTCCACACCTTCTGCTTAGATCTGAAGCTACACACTCTAGCCTCAAAGCACGAATTTATTGAGAGACAAGGGCATAGCTATGGAAAACTCCACTTCTGGAGACATGACACTACAGCAGGTAGCCTAAAGTGTTTCTGTCTAATGCGTCAAAGAGATACCGCTGTATGCAACAGCACTTGCCAAATTATGTGGCTTAATTAATAAAAATCTGAGTACAGACATCATGGAAGTTATTCAAAGTAGCACTAAAATGAACTGACAACCAAAAGCGAAATAAGAACTAATTTCTGTAACCGATTAGTTTGATTTGAGCTGTGACAAAATTGAGTTTTACAGAACCATGTCGAAGCATTAGGCAGGTAGTGCGGGACATCAAGATACAGTTTGGGAAGACCTTTAGCTGATGAAGGATGTGGCCTAAGGGAAAGAACAAATGAGTTCTAACACCTTTATCCTGTAGGGTTAACATGCGTTTTTTCACCCATTTAAGGACGATTATGTTATCACTTGTTGTAAGTCACCTTGAAATAAACTTTTGAAATATGCTGTAAAACATCTTGGATGAAAATTACTATGGGTTTTATAGACTACAGATCATGTGAATACCAGCTGAACATAGATCACTTTGTAAACTTCAGGACAGCATCTCTTCAGGAGTTCTCTACCCACTCTGTATCAGGTAGAAATTCAGTAGCACTACACTAACAAAGAAGTCATAGAAGTGTTTCAGTTGATAAGAACCTTAAAGACTGTTTTGTTCCAACCCCTCTGCCATGGTCAGGGACAGCTTCCACTAAATCAGGTGCCTTGGGCCCCATACAACCTTCCTGCATGTCTCAGCGCCAGAGAAATTACAGGAAAACCTAAGAGTAGGAATGTCTGCTTACAAGCTCCACTTATATAACATTGCTTTACCACCATGCGTAGGTTAGAGGGCATTGCAGAAGTAAAACATTTTCCCAGATTGATATAGAAAATTCAGCAGTTAATACTTTGAGTTAAAACCCAAAATTTACTGTAGCCTGAAAAGGGTGAGTTTTCCTGGCATTTTTCTTACAGTAGCAAAGGGACATGAATCACAACTGCTGAATAAGTAGTGGGAAGACATGTTCACTGGGATGGTGCCAGTGGATAGTTTCAGCCTGTCTCTGCTGACAACCATGGCATAGACTCTCCATGCACAAAATCTGGGTACTCCCATCCCTAGACAAAAAAAATAAAAAGAAAAAAATTAGAAGGATAGAGAAGCGCTGAAAAAGCTTTGGGAATGTGACACAGCTCTTTTCACTCTCTCCCTCTTGGCTTCCAAAGGAGCCTTGGTAATACATCTCTCCCTGGCTTTTACAACAGAACTGCCTTCCAGTTTGAGAGGTGGTACCAAGGCTAAAACTGACAGTCCTGCGACACATTGCTTGATTTATGGGCAGTCCAGCTTACAGTCATCCAGCTCTTCCCACAACCCTCACCCGTGCTTGAGGAGTTCCTCTGAGGGTATCAGAATTTGCAGGGGGCCCCACCACAGCTCCAAAGTCTACTTTGTGGGTCTTGGGCTTCGGAAATACCCAGTGAAGGAAGGGAGCAAAGTAGACTTCTGCCTGTGAAGTGCTACCACTCCATTTCACAGTACCCATATTTGAGAGTATTCCTTTGTAAATGTCACTTTTTTGGTCACTCAGTTAATTGTGGCATGATGGAGGTAGGGAGCAGAGTTTCCTCAAGGCTGTGTGGAGTGGATGCCATCATTACCTAAACACAGTTAGGGGGGTTTTACTCATGCATGACATCATCAGGCTTTTGTTTGCTAAGAAAAAGCTTTCCTGGCCCAGTCTGGACCCCGTAACTCCTAAATTTCAATATGAAAAAAGAGCTTCAACTCAATTTCTCCACGCAGTGATCTCAAAACTTCTAAAGCATTTTCCAAATGACAGCAACTGCACAATGTGCCATTAATCACTGCTGACAAGTTCTCCTGAGCAGCCCCTGATTGATCCTGATGTTGTCAAACTTTCTTTTTCTTTTGACATCTTTCTGATTGGCACCTCTGTTTAGTGCTTTTGTGACCTTTCTGCTGTATTGATCCACACAAAACACAGGGAAGTGAGCAGTTTCATGAAGGGGGAAAGTTGATAAGAACAGGTCAAATGGTTACTGGGACCTCCACACACCTCCATTTTAATGATTGATTAGTGGGAGAGCAGAGCAAGAGCCAAGGACATCAAAATTAGGAAGTGATAAGGTCTCTATGAAGAGATTCTTATGGTCTCTTTTTATGGTTCCTATTGAAGCCTCTTATCTTGCAGGATTGATTAGCAATGTAAACAGACTCCTGTTGCACTATGAGATAATTTATAACAACAGGTTTATTGAGAAATTTGGCAGAGTTTGGTCGTGCTGGTTCTGTGGCGGCAGGTCTTGGCATCAGGAACTGCCCTGCCTCCTTTCACAGGTTGGGTGGAAATGAGGTGAGAGTCCCCACTGTAAGGGAAAATGATAGCTCCACAGTTTTGGGATCAGGACTGTGTGTAGCTGCACACCTCCAGGGTATCTCACAACACCACAGCACAACTGATGGGTGGGGAATTGTCTCCAGTACAAAACTTCCTACGATCCAGACATGCACAAACACACAGTAAATTAGCAGAATCTTCAGACAGATTGATAATGTCCACCACAAACACATGGATTGGAATGTGGGAGTGCAGAACAGGGTGATCCAGGGAGAGGGCTGGATGCAGCTGAATGCACAAAATCCCCAAACAAAAGAAAATACTCCACAGAGTCGTCTGTCACAGCACAGAAAATCTTGCTTTATTCTATTTTCCTCCTTTTCTCCTCATGCATCACTCCTAAAGACTTGCTGTTCAGGGGGATATGTTAAACAGGGAAAACAGGCTAGCTGAGAAAATAATTTGCAGGCTGGGTATCTGAACACTCAATTTTTAACCATTCTTTCACTTCAAAGCCCTGTGCATTTAATATGGAGAATATGTATGTGAACGTGCATTTGAGTGTGTCCCTTTCCTGAAAAGCAAAGTATTTTATAAGTGTATATTTTTTTAGAAATGGCCATGGCTGCTCGTTTCTATGATAAACCTGTTGCTGATATTGAATGTTTTGAATTCTGTTGTTGAGACAACAGCATCGGTTTATAATGAGGACAAATATAGGTTCAGTGCAAGGACATACAGCACTTAGAAAAGAAATTAGAGTCTTTCAGAATGGGAAGGATACGTTTTCTTTGATCCATCTTAGCCTTATTTAGTGTCTAACACTGATCAATACCTTTCAGAGCGTGGTAATGGTCCATATTTAGATATCAAGCAAGTTAGCTGTACTGTATTTTGTATTGAGATAGCTGGTTCTTAAATTCTCTTTTTTTTTCCCCCACTGCACAATTTCAATAAACCAAACTATTTTCTCATGGGAACCCCTGCAGATTCTGAGGAAAACAAAAATCAAGACTACTGAAAAGGAACATTTTGTTCATGTAATATCTTCCACCCTAGCAGTACTTATTCCTGTCAGATGCAAATATTCATTTTAAATTTTGTCACCAAAGTCCAATCAAAACATAATAAAATACACCTCAATAGGAATGTAATTGAAATCATCACAGATTTGCAAAAATGGTTGCATTTACTCAGAAAATGTTTTCAGCAGGAAGTATGCTGATGCTTTTTAGAGCATGTCTTTTAATTTGATTTTTGGGGAGCATATCTGTGTCATTGGTCCTCTTAGAGTGGTAAAGCTACAACTTGGAAATCTCAATGATGGCAGGAAAGCCCATCCTTCCTTTCTCTTCCTACAATGATATTGTATTACTTTAACTTTTTTTCTTGCACAGATATAAGGTCTGCAGTTGTCGCTCTTACACTCTGAGGGGCATGTGAGGGATCCACTGCTCCACCTAAGGTGTGTGGACACAGACTATAAATTTATTGGACTATTCTGGTTTGTGTTTTTCAGTATGCTCAGTGGAGTTTGCCAGTATGAGAAGACACAATCCAATGTCCTGGGGCAGAACACGTTCCAGAGACAGAAGAGTGCAGTGGTTTACTGAAGATTTATAGCCTGAGTTTTAAAAAGTAGTAAAGAGCAATGTAATAATATGTGGCACTCGGAAGCCTGGAAGCAAAACTTACCCTGATGTCTGTACTAACAATCCTAATTATGTTCTGCTATCAAGTAAGGCAGTTAATAACCTGTATCATAGCTAAAGGAGTTTGGGGGTTTTCTTCTTTCCTATTTTCATTCACTTAATATTCTATTTTACCAGTTCTTTTGATAACAAACATACTTATCTTATTTTAGATCTTGGGTAGCACCCTGCTGCCCAAGGAAAATTCAAGGCAAGGCATTTTGCTGCAGCACCAGGAGAAGTGACAGACATCTCCAGTGACCTGCAAAATAACAACACATCTGAGTATCCCAGGTGCAATGCAGAGCTGCGTTGTTTCTAGCTCTGGTTTCACAAAGGGATCCGCTCATTCAAGTATATGGATTTCACTGAGATTTTATGCAATAACAGCTCTTAAATATTCTTCTGCTTAATTGCTCTGAAGAGTCTGTTTTGGTACTAATTATTTAAATGCACCATGCGAGTCTCCTGTAATGGTAGATTCTGCTTCTCTTTCTAAATTATGTGGTAACACCTATGTTTTACAGCTGCTTATGCATGAAAAATGCACAAGAACTTCAGTGTTTATATAGAATTACCAACTGCTTGGGTTTTTTACCTGAAAGTATTTTTTTAAAATGCAACAGCTCAAATTAGTAATAAATATAATTCTTTGTGAGAAGCAGAACCGACAAAATTTCATTGCCTTTTTTCCCATTTTGTAGACCTGTGCAGGACATTCATCATTTCAGTTATTAGTTATAACATACCTTTTTTTTGTCCTTTGGATAAGAATTAGTTTATATTCAAACCAAAGAGACTAATTGCAAGATATACAATTATCTGTATTAAAATTAGCAAGACTTTGGAGTGTACTGGGCTGTGAGACCATATTGAGATGAAACCATACTAGTTCAGAAAGATTCCGTTTTAGGATTTTGAGTTTTAGGAATGAATAAACAGTCAGATAGCCCAGAAATGAAAAGAGTGATCACTGAACCTGAAGAGGGCTCTGGAAAGCTCTGAAAGAAGGTTTGTGTGCCTACAAACTGGCTCAGTTTTTCTTGACTATATTAATTACTCCAACAAAAATCTTGTGAAGATGGGCCATATTTTCAGCAGGTTCTACACTCCCAGGATCCAGGGTTCAGGGATGGTTAAACAACGGTTTTAACCCAGGCAGTGAAGCAGCTGCTGCAGTGGCGCTGGAGCTGGGCTTAGGAGAAGTTTGGAGGTTTCCTCCCTTGGGTTTTTTTGCTTACACAACATTAGCGTAAAATGCTGAAACCCAGCAGGGATTGCATCATGCCAGACCTCTTCCCTGTGTGCTGAGGATGAGGAGTACGTTGTCCAAGGAGGTTCCAAAATGCCTTTTAAACCCCTTTTATTATAGAGAAAAGCCTTGAGAATTTTGGAAAATCTTCCAGCTCTATGAGAGTCCTTAAGGTTGGAAATGGTCTCCGAGACCACCAAGTCCAAGTTCGGATCAAACACCACCACGTCAACCACACCATGGCACTGAGTGCAACATCCAGCTTTTTCTTGAGCACCTTCAGGGATGGTGTCTCCACCACCTCCTTGGGCAGCCCATTCCAATCCTTAGCAACCATTTCTGTCAACATATTCTTCCCAACATCCAACTTGAAGCTCCCCTGGCACAGCTTCAGGCTGTGTCCTCTCCTTCTGTCCCTGTTCTCTGGGAACAGAGCACAACCTCCCCGGCTGTCCCCTCCTGTCAGGGAGCTGTGCAGAGGCAGAAGGTCCCCCCGAGCCTCCTTTTCTCCAGCCTGAGCCCCTTTCCCAGCTCCTTCAGCCACTCCTCATCAGACTTACTCTCTAAACCCTTCCCTATCCCCTGGGTTTTTAAATGAGCTTTTCTGGGCTGTTATGAGTAGGCCAAAGAACAAGAAATTTCAAATGATCTTAAGTAAGGAAGATGCAGAGGAGACAGGGAGTAGAATCTTTTAAGCTCTAAATGGTGAAATGCTGGCCTCAGTTAGGGGATCTGTAAATCTTCATCATTACTTGTTCCAGTGGGGTGTGGAGTGGAGAGGAGCTGCCAAGGCTGTGGACCCTCTGTTGCCTTCTAAATTCTGAACTCTTTGGGGCCAAGGCTAATGGGATTCAGGATCTGTAGAACACTATCTTAAACACTATGATTTTCTAAGAAATATTTGTGATTCAGAGCCCTCAAAAGGTTCTTTGATTTGGGTTCCCCTATGTTCAGATTAACTGCTAAAGCCAGGCAAATGACGTTAGGCTCTTCTGCATGTTTTCAGTGTATTGTAAAAATTCAGAGGGTTCAGTAATCATCTCTTCTCTTACATTCTGTCTACATAAATCAGTCCCCTGTGCTATGTTTGGAGAAAAGAATCAAGTCTTCAGACTAACTCATTTTCCCCAAGCACAATTACAGAGTTTTGTTCATCTTCAAAACATCTGAATTTGATTTTCCCTCATTAGATGGGAAAGTTTCTTGAAATTATTTAAACTCAGTACAACAATATGACTCTTCCACTCCTCTCTGCCATCAAAAAAGGAATGAAGATGTTCGTTTGGGGAGCAATCAGGCAATCTAAATTATTCAGATCTGAAAGTTTTAAGTTAGAACAGTTTTTCAAATTCATTTGTATTTGGATTACAACAGTCTCAACCCATGTCTGTCTAATGAAGCTCCTGCTGAAAATCTCAGCTGGAAATTCAGGGAATCAGGTCTATCCATCATCTCAAAGTCATGATTATTTCATAAGCAACACTCGGTGTTCAGTCAAGTCTTTAACTCATCATTCGAGTCACCATAGTTTAACCATACAGGCATCTTTTAGAAGAACTCATGCTGAACATTACTTGATGAAGATAAATCCCATTAGCAGAACAAACAGTACAAAACTCTGTCCTGACACCACAATAAGGTATCCTTAAATATTCATAAAGGATACAGGTGCAGATCTCTCATCACATATTGGAGCATATCCAAAGCCTCTAGGAAGAATATTAATAACTCCTTCTCTTGCGTTTCTGTTGGAGGAATAGCTCAATTAGTCTCAGTCTGCTGTCTTTCCCTTATCTATTATACATTTGAGCGGTTCCACTTTGCTTCTGGAAGAGCACATGGAAAGATATGCATTAACAAGGTAAGGGTGCACAGGAGAGCACGTGGGCACCCTATACCAAATTCTTGGGCTGAGGAAGACCTCTGCCCACCTGCCTGTGCATGTAGTCTCTGTGCTCTTCTGCCCTTTCCCCACATTGCTTTGCACACCAAGAACTGTCAAAGAGCTTCTTGTGGTATATGCTATGGGTGGAATGAAAGGAAAACTTAATACAAAGAAGGATTAAAAGTGTTAAAGGAAGGGGAGACCTGAAATGGAGAGACAGGATGTTGGTGAAGAGTGCAAGCAATGCATGAGACTGCAGCTCCAGGAAAGAAAACAGAGGTGGGAAGGGAGAAATGGTTAAATCTGACAGGAGGCGCAGAGAGAGGTCACTTCTTTTTGAACTGTGCCCTGAAAAATTGTATTTATTGTACTATATCTGTGAGTCTGTAAAAAAAAAAAAAAGTCATCTTCTAGCCTTTTGCTTTTGATTTCCATTTCTACAGAGTCATGAAGGAGACTTGGATGATTAATGATGTGGAATCATAATTTGTGGTAGCTGCACATTCCCAAAAACCTTCTAGAGTTCAGTGAACAGGTCAATTAATAACACCTATCACCCCTTAAAAGTGGGTTAATCATCTATGGGGGATAACACTCTACATCTTTCAAACTGTAATTACATAACGGGATGCTCTAACAAGGTTCATTTTCTGTCATGCCATCCACCACAAATATATCCCATGTGATGTATAACATGATTTGACTTTTGAAAATCTTATAGACTACCATTATCTCCTAGGATACACATTAAAAAAGAGACTAGAACACATGTAAAAATATCTAAAGAATGTCATTTAAGCTGGCCAGATATATTCAGTTAATAAATGATGGCTTAAGTTAAAAAATAATCATTATAGCTCTCAGTAAAGGTTTATTGAGTTCTGCATTAAATTAGTGTAGAATTTCCTAGGCAGAAAAATTACATCTTCCTTTCAGCTTGGAGGAAAAAAAAACACACCAAAAACAAAACCACCAAAACTTCAAAACTTTGTGGTTTGCAGAAATAACACTACAAAACTACTTCTCCAAAAAAATGAGACTGTTCAACTGAGGCTACAGAAAAAAATTTACCACCATCTGTTATCAGTATAAAACATATAACACAAGCAAGGAATTCTGTTTCTAGGCAGAAGGAAGGGTACCATGTACTGCAATAAAAAAATCCCTATACTCACTGGGACTGAATATTCTCAACATTCTAAATATTCTGTTTGAGGTAGCTCTGGTATGAGGCTAGGGGTGTGCCTTGAGTCATCTCTCACTCCTCTTCAGAAAATACATTGCTAGGAAGTAAAGCAGTCTGAAATGATACTGAGACTGCTTGCATAGGTGATTGAGCCTTATTTGCGCTCTATTCTAGCAATTTCTCAGTCACAGCACTGGACTGACTATGCGAATTTATGATTTATAACTCAGTGTGGCTTGGCTTTAAGTTTGTGGTTCTCTTCAGAACAATGTTGAGGCAGGAATATCACCATCAACTCCTTTACCAAGGCTCCTGAATTAGAGTCAGACCCAACTCTCTTAATTATTAATCTAGAGCTCTTCTAGGTAGACAATTCTTTAATCCCAGCAAGTGTACTTTCCATTCTAAAGTGTTTTATGGATAGAAAAAGTCTGACAATCTCCTTGCAGCACTAACATCTTAAATGTGATTCTTCACCCCATGACTGTTACAGGTAAAATGCTCTCTTTTTTTTGGAACAAAAACCAGAAAATCTTCTTTTCCCTCAAAGGAGAATGCCTTAACCTTTAGGCTTCTTCTGGACCAAGAATTTCAATTTTGATGGGTGGAAAACACCTGCTCAGAACAGTAAGCAGATGCCAGGGACATCTACCTCCAAGAGCAGGCTGGATATGGGCAGAAGTGGGGACTGAGTCTGGGATTTCCCCCTTCTCAGTTTGAGAGTCTCTAACTCACGAGCTGTTCTGTTCCCTTCTCCCCTACCTGCTTT
The DNA here is from genome assembly GCA_013397865.1 of Struthidea cinerea. Classification (NCBI taxonomy): domain Eukaryota; kingdom Metazoa; phylum Chordata; class Aves; order Passeriformes; family Corcoracidae; genus Struthidea; species Struthidea cinerea. Next base: position 90,470 of record VZTI01006045.1, read on the forward strand.
GAAAGGGAAGACAGGTATCTTGTTCAAATGTTTTAAGGAAAGATCAGAGACATCTCCCTGCAGAAGAACCCTCTGAACCAGCTTCCCTGTGAGCAGAAATGTCTCCTTCAAATACAGAGGAAAACATCTGAGAGAGAGAGATTGAGACTTGTTACCTGCTCAGTGTGTAGAAACACCATTGGGAAAGCCTTAGGTATGCTTTGTTCATCTTGCTGGCTGACTTAAATCTCCTCCTGAAGTGTCTTAACTCTCCTTCTTCCCCGTAAATTGAACACTAGGACCTTATTCTATGATACAAATCCTGGTCTTCAGAAAATTAAATCAGACACTGTAATATTCAGGGCAGGAGGAGGACAAGAGGCAGTTGAAGGGCAATTTGACTTTCATAGTTCCCTTCTAATATTTTCTTATCTCCCAGATAAGCATGTACTTTACTATACTAATACCAACCATGTAAGTACCCACAATTAGTAAAGAGGTTTTACTTTAAAAGCACAGATGAAATACATTCATGGAATCCTAGAATGGTTTGGGTGGGAGGGATGACCTCCAAGACAATCTAATTCCAATCCCCTGCCATAGGCAGGGACACCTGCCACTAGGACAGGTTGCTCCAAGTCCTGCCCAGCCTGGGCTTGAACACTTCCAGGGATGGGATTGTGGGTTGCTCCAAGTCCTGCCCAGCCTGGGCTTGAACACTTCCAGGGATGGGATTGTGGGTGGAGATGAGAAGTGGATCACAGCCTCTGTCGCTAAGGAATGATTACAGGAAAGCTTCGTCCCCTTGGACCTGTGCTATATCTACCAAATCCATGCAAACTTCTCAGGCAGATATTTAAGTTCTCTAAAATGGTCCTGGACAAAGCAGGCAAATGAGTTGAGCTTCAGGTCATCACCATTGATAGTCACCATTTTCTAGGTCACATGTGGCAAATATGTCAAATTTGACACTTAATATGGATGTAAATGCAAACTCAGCTGATTTGACCAAGAAACAGGGAAAATGTGGCACAATAGGAGCTAAACTCCATCCACAAGTGATGTAAAGCACTGGAAAGGAAGGTTCCTGCCTTGCTACCCCATCTACTTGTAGCAAAAATGTGTGGTTCTTGAATTAGTAACTCATACTCTTTCATAGCGATGTTATCAGACTAGACATAAGAAGAAACTTTTTATGGTGAGGGTGGGGAAGCACTGGCACAGGTTGCTTGGAGAGGTGGTGGATGACCCATCCTTTGAAATATTTAGGGTGAGGTTGGATGGGGCTCTGAGCAAACTGGTCTAGTTGAAGGTGTCCATTTTAATAGCAGGAATTTGATGTAGATGGCCCTTAAAAGTCCCTTCCAACCCAAATAATTCTATGATTTTATCATTTTATCATAATCATAATAAAAATAGATAGTTAAAATGTTAATATAAAAACAATAAGGCATGGTGGATGACATTGTTAAAATTCAAGGAAGATTGTTTTGTAGCAACTCAAAATGCAACACTTAAATGGAAGAATTTATTTTTTTTGTTAGGCTGCTTGTGTCTATAATTACTTATTGTTGGAGAAATAACACCTGATCACAAAACAATGTCATAATAGACCAGACTTTGGTATGTATCTTCTTGGGGATAATTACCCGAGAAAATATTTATGCTCTGAGTTCCCAAAATCGAACACAGTAGTTCACATATTTGAGGAATATTCTTGCATCAGATCAGGGTCTAAAACTCTTTGGATAGAATATGAGAGTAAAAAAGAAAAAGTCTATCATCTTTATGCTAGAGAGTGCAGTGGTTTCCATAATAATTGGACTACCACTACCCACTTAGTGGGAGCGGTAATATTTTTTTGCTGGAATGGAAATCAAAATGAGCCATGTTGAGAAGTGAGGCATCTTCATCTGACAGAATCACAGTTACCCTGAGCATTTTGGTGTGATCTCCAGCGTATTGCACACCTGCACTACCTGGAAGCATTTTAAGCGCGGGTCAGCATTGAGTGCAGAGCAAACACCCACCCTGCAAGGGATCCTAAGAGGTAAACAGACTGGATCAAGTAGGCTGAATCCAAGCTGCTGAACATCTTGCTTTGACATGCAGGGTCCTTCACTGTGAAAAGAAGATTCCTATTGAAATTGTTGACAGTTTTCAAGTATCTCTAGTGCCTCTCTGCTCAGGGAGGGTACTTAACCTTTGCATTTCTGTGACATCTCAAGAAGAAAGGCTCTGAAACTGGAAGGAGAGATCAGAGCAGACAATAAGCCACTCATGTCAGTAAAAATGGCTGAGTAGAAGAGAGGGAAAAATTGTGCTCTTTGGGGGAAAACGGAACCAAACAAAAAGAACTTGAGCATATGGCTCCAAATCTGTGAGCATGCACATATTCCTATCTCTGCACTAGCACATGGTCTTATTAGCACCCAAGGATGCTGCCGATACACAGCACCTTTGCAGATCTGGGTCTAGTTTGTAATGTTATGATATGGCTCAGGCCAGAGCCCATCAGCCATCTGTATGAGCTAACAAAACATGTCTCTTTTTTTGTTTGCTTTTCTTTAAAGAGATTTAAATTGTTCCATTTTGTTTCTTGTGATGTTCCATTTGCACCTTACAATGTCTTTACTATTTGGTCCAGAATGGAAAACTGAAACTTTGTGATCTCAAATATCTATTAATTTTACTTTACTTTATGTTTAAATGCATACTTTCAATCTTTCTCAAAGGAATAAACTCTCAGTGTTCTTTGGGAATCTTTTTTTTACTCTGATATTTTTCTATTGGAAGTTGTCACAGGTGAAAAAACTAGGTCTTGCACTGTGAATACAGGTGATAAAAAAATGGATATATACACACACATGCATACACATTCATGCATGTCTGGGCAATACCCAAAATTAGCTTTTGAACTCAAAGGCAGTTTCTAGCTGCACCTGGTACGGGCTGGTTGTAGATTTTGATAACACGTAGACAAAATAGAAGTGGCATTTCTTGAATCCTCCAGCATATAAGGAGACATGAGACAGATCCACCAGTCTGGAGTCTGTTCATGTGATGCACTTCTTCACACAGACTGGAAGACTAGGGACTGGGTGTTTGGGAAGAAGAGGTGGTGCCAAAAATTCAAAAATTAAAATAAAACAGAAATGTATAATTAAAAAAAAAAAAAANAAAAAAAAAAAAAAAAAAAAAAAGGAAAAGATCATGGTGGAAGCAAAGATCCAGGAAGCAAGCAAGTGAGCACGTGAGATAATCTATTCATGTTAAACTCACAGCTCTCTGGTTCTTACATTAACTCTGGGGTCCAGATTCTTTGTGGGTTGTCACTCATCCCGTCTCATGGCAGGATGGGGACCAGGATCCTAGCTGTGATCCCTTGGTAATCAGGTAAACAAACCCTACCAAAGCAGTTCTTAACAGCTGTGGGGTTCATGAAAATGACACAGCTGGGGAATTAATGGGTAGGTGGGAAGAATTTAATTGACAAGAAATATGTGACCTGATAGATTAGTAGTTGTGGAGGTCAGGAAATGTGTGACATGGATGAGCTGGGGAAGGGTCTTGAGCACAAGTCTGATGAGGAGCGGCTGAGGGAGCTGGGAAAGGGGCTGAGGCTGCAGAAAAGGAGGCTCAGGGGGGACCTTGTGGCTCTGCACAACTCCCTGACAGGAGGGGGCAGCTGAGGGGGAGGGGAGGTGGACCAGGCTCTGCTCCTAAGTAACAAGTAATAGGACAAGAGGAAAATGGCCTCAAGCTGCTCCAAAGGATAGAGGTTTAGATTGGATGTTAGGGAAAAATTCTTCATGGAAAGGGTTTTCCAGAACTGGCACACCTGCCCAGAGCAGGGGTGGAGTCCCCATGCCCAGGGGCATTTAAGATCTGTGTGGATGTGGCACTGGGGGACATGAGTTAGAGATGGGCTGGGCAGTGGTGGGGGAATGGTTGGGCTAAGTGGTCTTAGAGGGCCTTTCCAACCTAAATGATTCTATGATTCTATGACTAAAGGGGGCTTCAGGGCTTCCTTTTTTGCTATACTTCCACAGCATGGTTTTGTAAATACTCAGTTAAGGGACAGAAGTGCAGCAGTGTCTCCAATTAGTTCCTCTCCACACTCCCCAAAAAGATCCACATCGTAAACTTACACAACAGTCAAACACAACCTGAGTTGATCTTAAGCCCTGACAGATTTTACTAACGACAAACCGATTCTTTCCACAGTCAGTGGTGCTGTGGGACAAACTGACCTTCAGAGGACTTGCAGCCTTGCCTGCAGGTGTTGCAAGACAACCAGCTTGCAGTGAGATGCTGTCTGAAAGGCAGTTAAAGCAGGCACAGGCCTCATACGTGTCCTCTGATAAATCTGAGGAAGTTTGTAGAAAAGTAACAGTGCTAGTTTACACGTCTAAAAAGTTGGCAGACAAACACAGGTTTGAAAATTAGGCCAGGTACATGACCAGCAGAGCCTCTTGACAACTAGGAGGAAAAAAAAAAAAAAATATTTCTATACCTACAATTGGGTTTTTTTATGTGACATCCACCCCACGATTCCAATGGTTACACAGAATTATTTATCTTTTCCTTTACTCCTCTGTTCCTCACTGTTTAATGTGACACCATATTGATTAGATTTCCAGAGCGTACCACTCCAGACGTATTTATACGGCTGTTTCAAATGATTTACAATAACTAATCTCGTAACACAAATATAATTTTGGAAATATAATACCAGTCAATAGCAGTAAATTTTCTGCTAATGGCCAGGACTCTGTGTGCCATGGGAATAAGTTGCCTCTAACAACTTATCACCTGAAGGCTGTATCTTCAAGTTAACGTAAGCTGGCACAGGACCAAATTTCAGTGCTCAGTGGAGCTCTGTAATCTCAGCTGAGCGTCTATATGTCCTAATTACCCTGATGGTAAAGCTGGATAGAGCACCCTGCAAAATGGCAAAATGGTCTGAAGCCTGTCATGGTGCAGGAACCCCGGGTGCCTGCTTTCCCTCTTGCCAGGGAATTCCTCCTGTCTGCGGAAACATTTTGGATCAACAAGTGTTATTTATGTCTCTAAAACACAGGCCCAACAGGAGAGGAGGAGATGAGTTTGTTTTAATCCAATGTAAACACACATTTTCCAGAAAGCTTTGAAATTTTGTAAGAAGGCTAATATCTCTGTTAGTATTATGCTGTTCTAAGTCTTATATTACCTAGACACAGACACTAACAGACACCAGAACAGACACTAACAATTTTAGCTCTGCAAAAGACTTCTCAGAAGAAAAAAATAATACAGATTCAGGATTATCCAAGTTAATGGAGGGATTTCAGATCCAAATCTGGAATAACATATATATCCAGTGCTTTTACTAAGAAGTGATTCTCCCTTTGGGGGCATTGGCGTAAAAAAGGAGTAATTTCATAATTGCTAAGGTTTTATCTATGAAACCAGCATGATGAAAAGAAGTATATTATTTCTACCTGAATAGCAGCTAATCTGTAAATATCAAGGCAATTACTTTTTTTTTTCCCTGCATAAAACTGCAATTTCTAGTTTGCAAACTTCACAAGAATGAATGAAGTCTAAACAAATGAAGTCTACAAGTCTGTCAGAAGAGCAAGGGATCAAAACTTTGTTTTGTAGGCTGGTCATTTTACTAATAGAAGAAAGAAATTCCAAACAGCGCTTCAGTGCTAATAGAATGGAGTGTCTTTATGTCCAGATCTATTTGTGGATCTATTTATGTACTCTCTGTACATTCTTTAGGAGTTGTAGAAAGGTCATCTTTGTTTTCCATGTTGAGGAGAGCCTCTGCATTTTGTAAGGTGTTTTGGTTACCTAAAAGGTTTTTTGCATAAAAGACAAACCCATCAGACAGCAGCCCTGAAGTGTTTGCAGAGTTTCAAAGCCGTGGTTCAAGAGGCTTCGACTCCACAAACGTAGCATGTGTGTGCTGCATACACATCTGACAAAATCCCAGATTTCTTCAGAAAAATTACACCATGAGTAAGTCCATGTAAAGCAGCAGAGAAACATCTCTCAAAATCATCTTCCTCTTTTTATCATAAGCTTTTCCATCCTGAACTGGTTAACCAGTTGATTGTTAATATTGATAACTATAAACTCTGGCTTAAAGCTCCAAATTCATTTCTTGCTGTCACTGGGTTAAAGGACTGGGTGCATTTAGTAACCAATAATGACATGATGAAGTCTAAAATGTTATCTGAGTATCTTAAACATAGTACTGCACTCCTTGAAAAGATTTGAAATTAGGAAGTGTCAGATTCTCACAAGAATGTAAAACATGAAGAATTTTTTGAGATTTATAATGTATTCAGGATACTTAAATAAACCATGCAAATATTCAGGGTGTGAAATCGCTAATCTCTAATTTAAGATCATATTTTAGATCAGATCCCCCCAAGGGAAAATAAAAATATTTATCTTCTCTTTCTGATTTAAATTTTAAAAATTCTATTTCAACAAATGCATTGTATAGCCAGAACAAATATAATTTTTCAGAAGGAAACGTGGAGGCAAAACGAATGCAAAATATTCAAAGATAAACATTCCAAAATGCAAATAAAATTCAAGCAATGTGAAATATCAAATATAATGTGGTAGCAAATATCTCAAAGCAGTGAATATTTTTTAGATGTAGCTTCACTTATTTGTGAAGCAAATTCATTTTAGGAAAGCACTAAAGAGGGTGTGCACACACAGAAGCACACACGTGCATGTTGAGAAATGAAGATTTCAGAAGCAATGCATGAAGGAGTTGAGAAGATCTGTTGTGCTCCCAGAAGATGTTGCACCCAATCTGTTCTTCAAAATAGCTTCACCCAGTGACCAGAACACTCCCTTAACCAGCAGTGGATACTGTATGGCTTTTAGGAATTTGCACACAAATCACAATGATGTGGCCAGGCTTACTTGATCTTTTAGAGTTTATCCACAGATGAAAGACCCGATGATACTGAACAAGCATTAAACAAGAAAAACACAAACCCAATATATGCACCATGCAATTCATACGTGAGCATCTGATGTGACGAACATTCAGGCAGAACAAAACTATAATCAAATAGATAAGATATAATACATATAATCAAATAGAGAGAAGTGTGAGTTAGAAACAAAACGAAATGAAATACAGATGTAACAAGTCAGTAAGCCAAATTCCTATTAGGAGCACAATATTATGGAAAAACCTGAGAAAGAAAAAAGGCAGAATAAATTTCTGACATTTAATATCACCTTTAATACCACTACTGTGGAAAACTTCTATGTACTTAGAAAAGATTGGATTGGTTATTTTACATGCAAAGTTTCTGACACTTTTTTTTGCGTATTTCTCCACCCTAAACTACAAGAGGAAGTTCTACAAAAATAGAGGTTATATATATTTAGGCCACCATGGCTTTGGGTTATTAAGGAAAAAAAATGAGTGTGACTAAATCCCCCAATATAGTAACAAATTTTATTAAACAAAATAAACCTTTTTTTCACTAAAAATGGAAATTTAGTTTTGAATTCAACTAAGTTACCCTTCTAACTGAGCTGCAAGAAAATTGTTAATTTTAGGGATTATATGGAGGGAATTGGGAGTGAAGTGGGCTGGATCAATTATTTTTAAGAAAATTCAAAATTAGAAAAAGAGAAGAATGTTAAACATTTTAAATTTCCTTGAGCACTTTTTTTGAGGAAAAGATATATTGTGTTCTATTTATACAATTTTACTAATAGATGTGTCATGTTATGTACAGAAAGAGATTTTTCATTGTTCCTCCTTTGCAGTTAAACTACAAGAGGAAGTTCTTAATCCTCTTAAAATGATTTCAAGTAAGGATGGAAAGTAAAGTTGCAGGATGTTGTCCAGTCCAAATGCTGTTGGCAAAAATCTCTGAAGTAATCTTATAATTTCCAATATGAAGACATCTCCATTTAGATAATTTAGTGAAAGCAGCACCCATATTCCCACATCTCACAGGAAAAAAAAATAATAAAGAAAGAAAAAAAAAGGAAGAAAGAAAGAAAGAAAGAAAAAGAATTTAAAAAAGGAAAGGAAAAAAAAAGAAAAAAAAAAAAAGAAAAAAAGAGGTGTTCATCCAGACCCTACTGAAATCTTTGCAATCTTTTTACTATCTCATCTTATTTGGTATCAGAGCTCTAAAGCTTCAATTCAAATTCTTGGACCTACAAGTACAGTTTGCATGTAAAAAGAAATTAAACATTATTAGGATAGCTCAGTTCAGGAAGGGAGGTTAATTGTTTTAATTGTTTTCCTAATGAAAAAGGAGAGAGAAGTGCTGAGAATGGCTTTTGCCAAACACAGCACACAGTTAACTCGCATCTCACAACACTAAGGACTTGCAGATGCAAGATATTACCTAATTTTGACAGAGCATTTTTCACCAAGATATCTCAAAAATGATATAACATCATCCGTTCCACTGCTAGAAATAGAGGAACGGAGAAGTGAAGTGACTCACAATGCACAGAAGCCCTGGAAGAAAATCAAGATTTCCTTTTCATCCAGTCAGTGTCCAATCCTGTAGGCTGTACTGCTTCCCCCAGAAAACGTGTGCCATTTCATAAGAAATCAGAAGGAAAAAGTGATGGGAAGCAAATATAAGGAGTGACTAAAATAAACAAACAGGGCAGACACTGTAGCTGTTCGCAAAGTAGCCGCTGAAAAGGCTGTTTCCAAGTGTAAAGGGCCAGTTCCCTGTGAGACAGACTGGAAAAACCTGGCACTGCAGCTAAGTGCAAGCTTCCCTACGGACAGCAAATCTTTTCTGAGAATTGTGAGTGTCCAAAAGATATATTCAGTCTGTATCAGGGTGTTTCACTACAGGTTATGCTTTAAAGGGTCTTAGGCACACAGTTTAATGCCCACTGTAAGCCTCAGGCTTAGCCAGAGGAGAATACAGGCACATCTAAGAATTCAAAGGTTTAATAAATGTCCCTCAATTTAAGGGTCTCCCAGAGCCCATCAACCAGATACAGGGCTGTAGGTGGAAGTCAGCTTGGACACGTCTTTGTGCCTTTGCTGATCTTTCCTAAATAGGAAATGTGCAGATACAGACCTTCAGAAAGAGAGATGGGCTGATACAAATCCTGAGAAACTCAACCAAAAGGGTGTTACCTGACTGTTCACAGCCATCAGCCTCAGCTTCAAGCTGCACACAGAACTGTGCATACAAGTGATCTAATTATGCATGCAAATACCTCAGCTCCAGCTGACTATTTGCCTGTGTAATTCCTGCAGTAAAGAAGAACATATTATAACCAAGAATTTTTACACACACAGTTCTAAAAGGCTGAAGCTCATCAAGAAACAATTTCTTCTCCAAGGACAATAAAACTGTGGAACAGCAGAAGCAGCAGCTGTATGATCATCCAGAGGGGGCCAGAGCCACCTGCTCCGAAAGGCCAGAGACCTTGCAATTAAGGCAAAGTCTGCTCAGAATGGCAGGAAAGTTTCTTCTTGAGTCTCAGTAGCTAAAAGTTGGTACACACCAAGGAGCACAAGAGCTTTGACCCTTCCAGAACTCTGAATATTTTATCTAAGCACGTGCCAGACCCTTTGTAATCCTCTGAAAGTCTTGGCTTTAATAACAGACTAGGGAACGCTTGCCACCAATTTCTGAGCTCGGTATGGAAATACACTTTCTTTAACATATTTTAGATTCTAAGTCCACCTTTGGTGGAAATTTTCTTAATCTCATATTAAAGAGGAAAGTTGAGGGGATGGGCAGGCAAAGATCCAAATTTTCTCTATTTACATTTTTGCAGAATGTTCAGAAGAAGTACAGCCTTGATCCTAATTCAGGTTTCTACATTTTAATTATCACTTCATCTCCCTGATTCATGCCCAAAGGATAGCTATTCAATTTAGAAAAGAAGTGCACAGAGATATATAGGTTGCAGAGACCCAGTTTCAGCTCAATTTCCTTCAGATTGCTTCAATAAACATTGCAAAGATTAAATTCTTTTAATTATTTGCCAGATTGATTTCTGCTGAAGTCCAGTGACAAGGACTGCTGTGTATTCTTCATCTTTATAAGTGGGCAAATAATAATAAGATAACAAACAATAAAATGCGTCTTTGTCACAGCTGTTTCATTGTTTATCACATCTGGTTTTTTTCGCCTTGCACACAGCAGGTATCAATAACTCAGGTCTGAAGGAAAGCACTTCTGTAAAAGTTTATGCAGCTCATACCATTAGCAATAGATCACTTTTTAAGCATTGCTAGAGTGTCTCTTCCTATTTCATGATCTGGTTGTTATCTTCATTTCAATAAAAAAGATTTATTTTTGCAAAAGCCACACACCTTAGGCAACTCAAACGGCACAACTCATGAAGGAGAACATAATTCAAGCATAAATACCTCGCCAGGATTTGCAAAGAGATCTTGTGTATAAACCAAAAGGCAAAATGAACACTTTCAAAATCTTTACAATATTTTAGGAGCTGGCTTCCCATTTTGTGGAGTAAGACATTTGATGATGTGCAAAGCTCAGCTTCCATCCCCTGGACAACTGGAGAAATGTTCAAAACCTGGAATTTGACCAGTGTAGCTACTGTACACAGATTTACTGAAGGAGAGGTTCGATATACGGATTTTAAGTTAACGTGATCTGCATTGTGCAGCCACATCATGCATTTATATCATGGCCAAGAGTCACCTATAGAGTTCATGGTAGAATTAGGTCCTTCAATACAGTGACTGCACACATGGAAGGAGAAGCAGACTCCCCTTGATGTCAGTTCTGGGCCAGGAGCAGATCACAGATGCCAGGCTCAGGCCGGCAGGTGACTATGTCACTCTGCTCTGGGTTCAGAGCTCATTTTTCTAGGGTGGGCATTTACGTGTCTTGAAGAGACCTGAGTGAAGATAGAGCTTTTCTTTGTTCAAGGACAGGCTGGACAGGGCTTGGAGCAACCTGGTCTAGTGGAAGGTGTCCCACCTCAGTGTTTTTCAAGGCCTTTTCCAGCTCATGCCATTCCATGGTTCTGCGATTTTAAAACAGGACTTCAAGAGAAAGTAATGCAAACAGCTCTCTTGGATACTTGCCGCGGTGCTGTGCCGGCCAGCACGCTGCCGGGCACCGGGCAGTGCCTCACCTGCTTCGGGTGCCGGAGGCGGACGCGACCGCAGCGCTGGAGGGCAGGCGAAGCACCTGCTCGTGTTCGCCTCACCCACCGATGGCAGGGTGCGTGGAGGAGGAGGGAAAGAGCGGAGGGACTCCCTCGTGAAACAGAGAAGGGTTTATTCCAACAAAAAACCATGAGCAGAGCCAGTGGATTTAGGTGGGCGTGGGGTTTTTATACCCCTACATAATAGGCGGGGAGAACATCCAATAACCAGTAAAATATCAGGTATGGGGTCTTACAAAGCGGGGGAGAAGGGACCAGGGTGAATGGGAGAAGATGTGGGGAGCAGAGGGTTAACATGAGCCAATTACCAACCGAGGAACATAGAACTTTCTAGAGACATAACCAAATATGAACATAACGGGGAGGGGGGAAGGAGCAGCCGATGGTCACAGCGTGCTTCACACAGCAGTGGTCACTGTGCCTTCCAGTCCTTGTGCTGTGGAGGCTTCAAACCACTGGACCTGTTGGTCTGCCTGGTCCAGCTCACCATGGCTCTGGCCATGGCTCACCGCAACAGCTACTGATGTCAAAGATCACCAAGACAGGAATAGATGACAATTTTGCATCCATGGACTGCAGAATGACAGACTGTCAGCTCTTTGCCTCAAGAGAGTGAACTAAAACTCTTGTGATGCTGTCTGAGGGGGCAGTGAGCAATCACTGACACCGCTGAAAGGGCAAGGAAGGACATGAAGGACCATAAAGATGTTGTGAGGGAGGGAGCACCTCTGCTATGGAGACAGGATGAGACAGTTGGCATGGTTCAGCCTGGAGGAGGGAATGCTCTGGGGAGACCTTATTGTGCCCACCCTTCTCTAAAGGCAACTTTTAAGAAGGAAAAACAGGGACTTTTTACATGGGCAGATAGTGACAGGACAAAGGACAACGCATTTAAACTGAAAGAGGACATTTTTAGGTTAGAGGTTGTGAAAAAATTCTTTACTCAGAGGGCAGTGAGGCACTGCCACGGGTTGCCCACAGAAGCTGTGGTTGTCCTGTCCCTGGAAGTGTCCAAGGCCTGGTTGGATGGGCCCTAAACTGTCTGGTGAGTGGCATCCTTGCCCATGGCAAGAGAGCTGGAGCAAAATGATATTTTAGGTCCCTTCCAGCCCAAACCATTCTGTGATTCTATTATATTATGGCTCTATGACTCAATAACTTTATGACTCTATCACTCTAAGATTCTATGAGTCTCTGATTCCATGACGGCCTAGAGGGAGAGAAGAACTCAAACACGAGTGAGTGCATGCACACAAGTTTGCTCTATTTCTCATCTTACACATCCATGTGATTTTCTAATGGGGTCTTGGAAAGGATAATGTTTGAAAAAGAAAAACCACCCCCAAAAAGGAGCCCAGTGTTTAGAAGGAAATATATTTGTGTCTGAAACTGAAAGCAGAATGGGTGTATCCTTTACAAACTGCATCTTGCCAGAGGATCAGACAGTGCTGTTGAGATCTCTCTACTAGGAAATGTTGGGGATTATCATCTATGCAAACATACAGACGCCATAAAAAATGTTAATTGTTGAAGAGCTGTGAGAAACAAACAAGGTCCATTTAGAGCAAGTGTATGATGACATTATTTCAAATTCATCAGCTTCAGAAGTTTTAAGGGTTTTTTTTCAACCATTCTTTTCCAGATTTGTTGAAGCTTTTGCAGAATTGCTGATAGTACTCCTGATCTTAGTTGAAACCTGAAAAAAAAAATTGCTAGCAAGTCTTATACTCTGTAGAGGCCCTGTTTTCTCCTGCAGGTGATCTCTCATATGCAGTGTCTTGATAACTGTAAAAGTGATACATTGCCTTGGGGAACAGAATGGTCTATATTGATAGTAGAGATTTGAACATAAGAAATTTGAACATATATTTTGGTTTTATTTTTGTAGTGCATACATGCAGTAACGATGATCAGATTCCACAAGGTCCCTGGCACTTAAAAGCTGCACATAAAAAACATGTACCACTCCAAATGTCTCAGAGATTATATTTTTTTAAAAAATTATTTTTTAAAATGGTGTCAAAACCCGTATTATCTGCTTGTAACATGGAAAACTGGGGCATAGCGAGGGTTAGCTCTTCATCCACAGGCTCCAAGACATCAAGACTGCTTGACAGAGATGGGAACAGGACAGTTTTCCCAAGTCTAAGCCTAACGCATTCAAGACTATCCTCCTTTGTTTTCCTTATGTCTTCATTTCTAAGCTTATTATTAAAAATAAATGCTTGGGTTTGGGTCTGTTTTCCATATTATTTGACATAAGCAGTACTTCAGTAAATTTTGTCTAAGACCACCTACAGTGCAGAGGTTTGTGTTTGCCATTTCTTTCAATCAAGTTGCTGGTATGCTTCGGGAAATGCAAAACTGCTTGGACGTTAATTGGTGCACTTGTCTTTAAAGGAATGTTTGCCTTTTGTTTTATCTTTGTTTTGTTTCTAATGTTTTGAGTGTTTTCTGTCTGGCTTGCTGCCTTTTGGATTGTTCTTTGCTTCCCGTGGAAACTTCATGTAGTTTGTTTAGGTTCCTTTCTTTTCTTGCTTGTAATAAAAGGGTGTCTGCATAGATCAGTGAGGCTTTTCCAGGTCTCAATTTTATGTCACATATGAGATTAAAACTGCATCTCGCCAAAATAATAAAGAGTTAACTAGTCACTGCTTCATTTCTAAGTAGTAATAAACCCAGATATTCACATTTTTTAGACCATGGCTTCCTGATAGCCATTAGAAGACGTTACATAGAAGAAGAAAACATGACATTACAATCCCTCCTGTCTAAATATGCATTATGAACAGAATCTACTACTTCCCATGTGCACACAGGACTGATAAGAAGCCAGTGTTTAGATTTATTAAAGGGGAACAAGCTAAAAAGCCCATAATCTGTGGCTGAGATTACCCAGTGCTTTGTACAGATCAAGAAAGAAATGTTCACTTCCCTGTGACAAAGACAAACAGAAAATAAGTACAAATTCACTTTTGTCTATGTTAGAAAAAATATTTCTCAAAAAACACTTGGGAATCTTTTGCTTCATCATAGATATATAAATACGGAGAAAGTGGTAAAGTTAATTTTATCTATTCTGGCAAGACTGGTAGAGCTTTCCCTGGCACACTGGGGCCAAAATGTCTGATTCTTAGTGCAACACGTGTTGAAGGCAAGAGATGTGGGGATGCCTCACAAAGAAAATGTCTTTTATTTTTGGAAATAATGTGCCATATCTCTGGGTTAAAAAGAATTAATACTAGAGCAGAGTTTGCACATGTACATTTTAGACAAAATTATTTTCTCTGGTTTAAAGCAGATAAGATAATAGCCTGTCTCAAAGGCACCCATACAATTTTAATCTGCAAGAGGAAGATAAACAGACTTAAATATGCAATATTTTCCCTAACTTGACACTCAGGACTTGATTTAAATTTCAAGCCACAGTTCCTGTTCTGGCTCATGGTCGAGGAACAGCCTGTGCTCCACATCCATAACCATGGCATGAATTCCATTTCAGTGCGATGCCATTTTATTAGGCCATGAAAGCTGTGGTGAGTGTTGCGGTCCTGTGGAAATGTCAAAGACTACTATGCCAAAGAAAAATAGTATCTAGTATTTGTAAATTGTGATACATTCCTGGGAGGTTAGCGCGAGATTTCAGAGATTTTTTTTAAGAGAGTACAAAAAAAGTGAAAAAAATGCCTGACTATCTTTCTGCTGGATTTTTGATTTGAGGGAAGCATTTTTATTCTTCTGTGAAGTACTAGTGTGGAGAATTGCCATATACAAGCCCTTTGAAACTTTCAACAGGAGAGTTTCCTGTAGAAGCTAGAGTCACTCCAGACCTAGTCCTATATGCAGCTGCTTTCTTTCCCTTTGGAAAATAAAACATAGTGGCCTGGTGTAGATCAAAGGGTCTGAAGAATTTTTCTTGAAGACACTTCTTTATGAAAAGTTTCCTTTGTCCAATAAAACAGTTTTCACGACAGCAGAGCCACCTCCAATCCTTGCACTAGTGCACTTCTGGGATTACAACACTTACAAGGAAAATCGACTGAGGAAAGAGTGACTTATACTGCATCCCTGTGTGATTTGAGTCTCATGACAAAATAATTCCTTCACAGCTGTAACGGGTTTCGCTTTTCCAGTGCTTTACCTCAAAACTCTTGCCTGCATCAAAAACTTTGCAAAATGGAGCACATGCTTCTCCAGGACTTTCAGACAACTGGAAAGCCCCCCTCTCATCTCAGAAAGTACGTTCAAGGAATTCAAACATCATTTCTCCAAGTATGTGACACAGCAGAATTTCTCCAGCTGTAGAGTGAAGACCCGCAATGCCATGTCACCATGCCTACACTTTGAGGAGGTCAGTCAAAGCAGAAAAAGAAACAGAAAATGAAAAAATGAAAGAGAAAGAAAATGAGAAAGAGAAAAACAAAAAAGAAAGAGAAAAATAAAGAGTAAAAGAAAAGGAGAAAGTGCAAAAGAAAAAAGAAAGAAAAAGGAAAAGGAAAAGCAAAAGAAAAAAAGAAAAAGAAAAAGAAAAAGAAAAAGAAAAAGAAAAAGAAAAAGAAAAAGAAAAAGAAAAAGAGAAAAAAGTAAAAGAAAAAGAGGAAAAGAAAGAAACAGAGGAAAAGAAAAAGAAAAAAGAGAAAAGAAGAATAAAAAAGAAAAAAGAAAAGGAAAAAAATTAAAAAATTATAAAAAAGGAAAAAGAAAGAAAATGAAAATGAAAAAGAAAAAGAAAGAAAAAAAAGAAGAAAACATCTTACATGGTTCCTTTAATTGTAACTGAGATCGACCACAAACCTGTTTCCAAAGCACCCTCTCCTCAGGAGAAGAAACTAACATTTCCCAGACCCTTGGATGTCACGGCAAGCAGAAGTCTGTAGCTAACCTCTGCCACCACAGCCAAGAGAAACAAATGTCTCAGACTACTTTTCATCAGGGTCTAAAAACAACCCATGCTCAGCTGTATCTGAAGGACTTATTCTGTGGACAAAACATTTCCCTGAGCTCATTTGCTTCTCTCGATTATACTTAGAAACAGTTGATGAATTCTTATTCGTCCTTGTCTCTCTTCACCCCCAAATTCACTTCCAGAGATTTCAGAGGTTTCTGCTCCTTGCCCAGGACCAATGCCCCCTTTCTGCTGAGATGCACATCTCATGCTGAGAGAAACTCAGAACACTTTTTTCCTGACAGCTTTCTGTTAAACACAGTTATTTCATCAAACAAGAATAAAAATATTTCACCCTGTCTCCATGGAAAAAGAGTTTTTCATGAGAAAAATGCTAACCTAGAGAAAGAACTTTTAAAATTCAGTTTAATTTGCTTTTTCACTTGACTTTTCTTGGCTTGTTTGTTTTTTTGGTTTGTTTTGACATGATTTCTTGGTAGGTAAACAGCAGCTCCAGGGCTGCTCATGGTGTCACTATGTGGCATACGGATAGCAGTAGTGTGTAAAATGGTATGCCATGGCATTGTCTGCAATAATATAAGCAGGAAAGACTTGTTGTAACATGCTTGTTGTTGACTGAAAATCTCATTTTTCAAGATCAAAAAGTCTCTTGTTTGTGTAGGAATTAAGCAGTGACACTTTGAACAAGAAAAAGAATACACAGTTTGTGTACTAATTAGGGAAACGGCTGTTTCTTGTGTTCAAGGAAAATAAAAGTATAGCTGACTGATGGGGACACACAGCAGAGGGCTTGGCAGATCCTGGCTGAGCATCTTTGGTGGACCTCTGAACCCTCCATTGTACAAAGATTCCTGCTACAGCCCAAGGAAAGGATTTGGAATTGATTGCTTAAATAAGCTTTTCATATTTTACAGTTTTTAATGTTTTGTACTTTCAATATTCACATAATAAATCAAAATGAGTATTCTTGAAGCAGGTGTTGGCCACTGGAGACTCCCTGGATGGGACCCCTCTAAGTCACCTGGTATCCAGGGAGTTTTGTGACTACCTCTGTGTTGTGAGGAGCAGGAGATCCAGAGTTTGCCCACCGTAACCAAGTGTTTGAGAAAGTTGGGTGTAAAGTGATGGAAGCATATCTGGTTCTGTTGGGGGAGCGGGAGTGAAAATACAACCATTCTCATCTACAATGTTCACAGAGAGCACACTGATTCGAAAATGCTTCTGCATCCTATTGTTTGGTGGTGCAAGGGGAAGGAAGGTCCAACACCTGAATTTCCTCTAAAAAACCCCTCTGAGTGATTCCCTTGGGGTCAGCAGGGGCTGTAAGGATTGATAGGACAAGGAGTAGATCCGCTCTAGAAGATGTACGCCAGCTGTGAGAGGAATATTTGAATTGTTATTTTATTTAAATGTCACCTAAATTCTTTGCAGGCTGACTACTTTTTTTTCTTGGCTCATCTTGCAGAAACATGAAAATTCTGTGTCCAAACCAGGAGCAACCCAAAATGTGAAGTAGAAGTAGAAATTCTGCAATAGCCTTGCGCAACAATAAAAGCAAGGCACCCTCTTCTCATCCAACATATAGCTATGGGTTTTCAGGGTCTTTCAGCGCTCCTACTTTTTGGAAAAGTAGGAAAATAACAACAATGTCTCTTGTGCCTTTTTGTTTCTGCTGTTCCCTTTAATGCCAGATACTTCTTAATAACTCAGGATTTCGAGCCTCCCCAGTTTGTCAGGCCTGGAAGGACCATGTGGGGCTGAACAGTCTGAATGGAATCACAAGGACCTGATAATTGTGGTGTCATCACAAACTACCAAATAACCATTTATATGTATTTCTCTACAGATCATGCAGCCTCTTTGCACAGAGCAAGGCTGCTGACCTCTTCATCCCTTGAGGGTAGGTGCAAAGGCAGTGCTTAAAGCCTCATTGCTGAAAGGATAAGGTGCAAATACCCCTTGGAAAACCCAATTAATCTACTCAGAAGTGATTTATCTTTCAAATTAATGAATGTCAAATGAGTTAGATACTGTGGTTGACTCTCCGCCATCTCAGTTGTCTGTGCCAGCTGTAAGTGACAAGATGGTGTGTTCTGTGATGAAGTGGAGGATGCAGTGGGCCTTTCAAGAGAAGTTTATATGGGCTGAATATATCCTGAGAGGTTCTCATTGGGATTACAGCTTCACCCAACATTTACACAGAGCCGGAGCCTCCCTGTGTTGTCTGTTCCTGCAGATGTACTAAGGCCCCTACCTCTTTCTTCTCTGCTGTGGTTTTAAAGGACTTTGAGGGAACAATTCCCCAGACTGTCTAAAATAAGCAAGTGTGTCTCCTGGATTGTAAAAATGCTGAATCAATTACCGAAACGGTCTGGGAGACTTAAATGGCTCTTTTAAAACATATTGTCTGATCTGTTCTGGAAGAAGTAAGAGAAAGGAAATCTTTAGTTGTAGTTATCCCAGTGAGATTATGCCTCCCACACTGCTCCCATCTCTGCCTCCCTCATGTTCCCTCTTTCCCTTGGATAGGGACACATGGTAGGAGCTAACAACTTGAACCGCCGTAAACTGTGGCAGTAACTTTCACCCACACACCTCATTAGGCCTTTAACACATTTTCCTTTGCCTTTCCCCCGAACTACGAAGTGGCACAACTGTGAAGTTGCCCTTTCACATTGTAATTGGAAGCAGTCAGTTGTTTTTATGATCTGTAACTCAGTAATTATATGGTCTGTCACTTACTGTACACTGGTCAGTCTGGTCATTTCAGGTTTTGGCTCTCTCCAGTATCTGTTAATGATGAAGAAGCCCTCACCAGCCCATAAGCCTCCTTTGTCCACAGAGTTACTTTATTTCTACAGCGTTATTTTCTTTTCTTTCATTTTTTTTTTAGACGTGAATGGAGAAACTATGGCTTCTTCAGTGGAAATATTGATATTGCATCTTGTAATGAGCTCAGAAGACCTGGTTCTATATTTTGCCTCAGGTTTATGCTACTGAAACTCTGCCACTGCCCACTTGGCATTATCCTGAATTTGCCTGTGTCCAAGCTAACACAACATGCTGCTGTTTACATGGCAGTTTTGGGAAATGTGTTCATAAGATTTAGTGAGAGTTAACAACTTGATTCCACTGAATTATACCAACACTTGAGTGTTGAGATCTCCTTTCAAT
This sequence comes from Struthidea cinerea, assembly GCA_013397865.1. Classification (NCBI taxonomy): domain Eukaryota; kingdom Metazoa; phylum Chordata; class Aves; order Passeriformes; family Corcoracidae; genus Struthidea; species Struthidea cinerea. The sequence goes on from VZTI01006045.1 coordinate 109,698, forward strand.
GTCCTGCATTTTCCTAAACGTTTACCAATTCCAGTCATTTTAGGTTGTGTTTTTATTTCACAGAGGTAATTCACTTTACACACCTTTTCCTAAACTATGGTCTCTTGGGTTAAACAAAGATTTTGTAGTCAAATTTCTCTCTTTTTTATGCCATCTTAATTTTCTTCAAGAAGTGGGGTATGTTGTTAGCCTATTCCTCAGAAAAATATAACATTTTGTTAGTTTACTACTGAGATGAGGTACAGCTGGTAGCAATTTTTTATGATAAATACAAAGAAAATTAGATACATAAAGATAGGAATGTAAAGAGTTAAAGAAGTTAAGGAGTTAGACATTTCTGGAGTTAAACCAGTATAGCTGAAGATGACTGTGGCAAGTATTTAATAAATATTGGACTTGGAAATATGTGAGTTAAACAGCAAGAAAAAATTGAAAGATTTAAAATCTATGAAACTCCCACAAAGGCAAGTAGTGTAATAATGCTATTTGTTTTTGGGGCTGGGACTACAGCTGTTGTGACAGCTAGGTACAGTTAGTGCATAAGTAGCAGTAATAAGAGTAGTAAGAACTCTTACACATATAGATATATACTTATACATACACGTAAGTCTTTATTTCTGAGCGATAATGTAGATTCTTTTTTAAAAACCCAGGCACGTTTTCATATTTTCCAGAAGAAGTGAAAACACAGAAGGATCAAGGCATAAGGGCTAATATACCAGCATGGAGTGTAGGAGAGTACAGCTCCTGTATGTAGCATCCTACCTTGATAAAATGTTGAGCTAGATTAATTTGGTGAACTTCTGTTCCTGCAGATGGAAGGAACAGCTTAAGGGTGGCTTAAAATTAGTTATTACAGTGATGAAACCTAAGCCTTCCTTGTAAATCTAAACCTAGTTTTCTTTGCATAACAGTTCCCTGTACCCAGTGTAGGGAAAGTATTGTTGAAGTTTCTCCAAGGTGTTTTGAAGGCAAAATAAGGGTGTTGACTGAAATAAACTTTGTTGTGTGGGTACGAGAGTGCTCAAACTATTTCAACTCTACTCAGGAAAAGCAGAACGTATGTTCTGGTAAGCAAATAAAGAAAGAATCAAAGGTAACCTATTGCATTGTTCAATTCTCTTTCTAATCTGGCCATGCCACTAGCATGGGGATTCTGACGGCTGCTCAAGTCAACTACAATGGTGCTGGGTTTTTTTCATGCTGTTTGCTTCGAGGATTTCCTTGTTTCAGAGCTGAAAACCCAACACTTCCACTTTACCTGCCAAGCTTAAGACATCCCAACACTCTACCATTCTCCTTCCCATCACTTTAGGCTCTGGTTTAGAAACTTTCCTAAAATAATAGGAAAGTGTGGGTTTTTCTTAAATCTTCTTTTAATTATATAGATGAAAATGCCACAATCTTGGCTTGTTTTCATCAAGATAGAGCAAGGGATACCTGCAGGTTCATGGAAGCTGGGGAATTGGGTTTGGGCTATTATGCTGCTCAAGCATAACTGAATTAGGTGGAGATTCTTCAACTGTAAACATGTAAAATCTAAAATCTCCTTCTACTTGCAATGCTTTAACTTCATACCAATTAAACCAAACTCCAGTGTTTGAAAACTGTGGCAAGAACCCCTACACAGCCTCAGGAAGGAACAAGGGATGTGGGAGAGCAGGTACTGGAGGTGTCACAAATCAGACCCATGCACATGACCAGAATGTTAAGCTGCAGTTTCAGCTTCTGTGTTAATTGGTGCTGGCAAAGCACAGCCCCAGTGCAATTAACTTTTCTGCAGTGGAAGAGGAAATATTTAAACCTTGTAAGTGCCATGCCATGCAACTCCTAAAGGTATTCAGTTATTGCAAGAAAATTGTATAGCTAACAATGCCGAGTGAAATACAGAGGTCTGGAAGTGACAACAAGGAAATCAAGTACTGATACATTGAGTCACACAGGTCACTGCAAACTGCAATTTACAGAGCGTGAATATCTACTGGCTTCAGTGAGATTTAGTAGTCTTCTTGTTCTCCTTAATGGATTTTGAATCAAAACCTAAATGAAAGAAAGTGAACAGTTTGGATTTATATACTTAGAATGATTCAGAATATTCAGAACCCTTTCTAATGCAAAAGTAGGATATTTTGCTATAGCTGAAAGGTAACAAAATTGGAAAAAAAGACGACAGTGATTTTCTTCTTCATTAACTTGTAAAGCTAACAGTTGCAACAGGCTGTCCAGGACAATACCTTATCGATATGCAGATAGATAAATAAACAGGCAGTAAACTGAGCCTATGAAAGGACTGACAGGGAGAAGAAAGTCACTGACAGAATTTATTAGTTACTTGTAATTATCGTGTGTGGACTTTCTTAATTATCTCATCCTGGACCGTGTCAGAGAATATTAATGAAGAGGAAAAGATCACATTTCAGTTGGGTACAGATGCAATTATTTAAAATTGTATAATAGGAACAGATTCTGTAAGGAAAAGTGGAAATGTGAAGAGCTGGGATTACAAGTCCTCAGACAAGGCAGAAGATGTTTCACTTTCTCTCGTTGGAAGCAGAGGTGTGGCCTGATATGGCCCTGAGGTTCTAGGATGATCTGCTGTGAGCTACTGCACACATGCAAACTGATTACGGCAATTGCACACAGATATTAACACAAATTGGGTAGGTTGCAGCTTCCTCATATGTCTGCTTAACAACATTATTAGTAGAAATTAAGATGGCTGGGGATTCCCTTTGAAGTTGTACTCTTTATTGTTATTATTATAGATATTACCTTAGCGTTTATCAGTTTCAGTGATAGAATAGAATGGAATAGAATAGAATAGAATAGAATAGAATAGAATAGAATAGAATAGAATGGAATAGAATACTCCCTTTCTGAGCTGAAAGGGACCCACAAGGATCATCAAAGTCCACCTCTGGATGGGGCAACACCAAGAATCCCACACTGTATCCCTGAGAGCATTGCCCAAACACTCTTTGAATTCTGTCAGATTTGGTGCTGTGACCCCTTCCCTGGGGCTCCTGTTCCAGTGCCCAATCACTCTCCGGGTGAAAAATTTTTCCTAATATCCAACCCAAACATCCCTTGACACAACTTCATCTTCATGTGTGTCTAAACCAAAACTGGTATTAAAAGTAACTTAATACCTACAAAGAATTAACTTCTCTGCAAGATCTTCCCTGTATGAGATCTCCCAGACAGACTGGATCCTCGATGGGGACACCTGGCTGAATCCAGACCCCACAAGGCAGGTCATTTTTGAAGTGAGACTTTTCTATTGTTAAGGCCAAATTCTGGGAATGGTTTGGTGCAAGTTGTGCCTGCAGCACTTCACACATTTATATTTTTAGCACTGACATGGATAAAGGTTCATAAGCATATATTTACTTCACTGGTTGAAATTTTGTAATAGCTTGCAAATATGTTATATATCTTAAGTATCGAAGGGGGAGACCTTCTTGCTCTCTACAATTACCAGAAAAGAGATTGTATGGAGGTGGATATCAGTCTCTTCTCCCAGGTCACAAGCGACAGAATGAGATAAAATAATCTCAAGTTGCACCATGGAAAAGTTTTTTTCACAGAAAGAGTTGTGCAGCATTGCAGCAGGATGCCCAGAGAGGTTTTGGAGTCACCATCCCTGTAAGTGTTCAAAAAAAAAGTGGGTACTGCCCCTGAGGACAGAGTTCCATGGTGAGTGTGGTGGTGATGGTGGGATTGATAGTTGGACATGGTGTTTTTAGACGTCCTTTCAACCTTAACGGTTCTATGATTCTACAATTTTGTATATTTTTGCGTGTGTGTATATACATCTATACATATATCTATTTGGTTTTATTGACAATCATTTTGTAGTAGTTTGTAACAAAGGAATTCTCAGACATCCAGCCTCTGTGACTTGTGTATCTATTGCAGAATCTTGAGAGCCCCATGGTCATAATCTTCACACACCCATGGGATGGATAACCCTCAAAGGTCATGACCATGACTGCTGTAGGTGTTACCAGCAAGGTTTACGTGCAGTGCCACTGTCACATGGCGCATTTTCATCTATAGATCTGTCCTGGGTTGCAGTGAATTCTATTACCATCCTCGTGAGCTGTTGAAACCAGGTGGGGCAATGTTTCCTGGCCTCCTCCCTCCGGACTATCTTTCTGTTAATGGCCCATCAATGCCCTGTGCATGACTCAGAGATAACTCCCCCCGGACTATCTTCTGCTAATGAGCCCATCAACACCTGGCCTCATGACTCATCATCCCATTGTGAGATGCTCCACCCAATTATACCCATATCCTGGATATAATCTGAGATTCCGAACACCACAGACACCCTTTCCACTGGATTTCCCAGAGGACAGGAGCTACACAGCCACCACTGGACCTTCTGAGGAAGAGCAGACCCTTCGACCGGACCACCGCTTCGACAGAGCCACATCCACCACTTCAGGAGGACTGCAGCCACCATCTTACTGGACTGCTATTGCCACCCTGATCAGCAGGGTGTCAGGTTGTATCCTGACTCTGTCAGTTTAACCCACTAGTTTTTTTCCTGCCTTTACCTTTTTTTAAATAATTATTATTATTTCCCTATTAAATTGTTATTCTGACTTGGTGCCTCCCACTGGTTTGTTTTCAAACTAGACAAGATCTCAGAGCAATTTACTGATGAGGCCATTATTACAATTCACACGTTTCAGATGGGGGAAAAACTGTAACACATTACTTTTCTGGCTGACTGTCACAGAGATAGCAGACATCAGATATTTGGACTCTTAGGATGAGCCATGATGACCACCAACTCTCTAATTCCAAACCAAACAACGTGCCAAGGGAATTCAGGTGGCACTGAATTGTGTACAATGAGCAAAGAAGTTAGCTTGCAATAACTACTGACAAACTTTTAGCCAGCTTCCAAAATTAACCTTTGAAAAGTTGCAGTGCCTTTCATGTCTTTTTAGAATGCTTAGAGAAAAACAGTTTCTTGTAGCTTGTAGAGACTTGGAATAATAGAATCTTTAAGGTGGAAAAGATCACTAAAATCTTACAGTCCATCCAATAACCCAGAAACACCACATTGACCACTACACCGTATCCCCAAGAGACACATTGACTTGTTTTTTGAACATTTCCAGGGTTGATGATTCCATCACTTCCCTGGGAAACCAGGTCCAGTGCTTGTTTCAGGGAAGTCTTCTCTCTAGCTTCTTCTTGGAACCTGGCTTTCCAATTCCTGCTATCTGTTGACTTGACATTTTCCTTTGGACAGCAAACATTTCCAATGGAGGCCCTCAGAGAGGTTTCATTCAGCCCTATTTCTTCCCTTTGGTAGCTCCCAGTGTAAGATCTGGGTTGTTTCACCAACAGAAACTACTGTAGACCCCCAAAATGTGACTGATCCCTGAAACACACACAGGAAGAGAAGGAGATCTCAGGGAATGAGATCTCATGCCTAAATGTCCCATTATTGTTAAAGCATAAATAGAGTTGTGGTGGTGAACAGCAGTTATGAGTCCAAACTGGTGTCCATACTTTAAAGTTCTACAGAAAGTTTTGAGCCAGACAGGAGAGAGTTCTAAATACATCAGGCAGTTGGGGCTATTAATGCCCTTGAACTGAAATAGAGGAAACATTACAAACCAGGCAGGCAAATTGAAATCCAGTCTCCTGCTCCCTCATTCATTCTCCTTTCTGCTTTTTTCAGTCATACAGGTTTGATTTCAATACACCTGGAGGGAAGACCATTGAACCAGTAAATTTTACTTCAGTTCCAGCTCATCTGTGACTGAAACTGTTTTGGTTTATTTCCAATTCATACGCATCAGAAACTGGTAACCTTGAACTAGCTAGAAATTATTCTTCTTGAAAAATGTATTTAAAAAGGAAAAGTCCATGTGAAAAAGGCATCCCTAGAGACCAAAAACCCCACCGAGAGAGGACTTTAGGCTGCTTCTTTCTGGTCCTCTGTCACAGCCCAGACAAGGCTTGTATTCCCGGTAGTGGCAACCATACCACTGCTTGCTTAATTTCAGGAATTTGAGAGAAACTGAGCTGTGGAGTTCAGATCCCTGTTGTACCATAGCAAAATTAAAGACAGCAGGAGATGGAGTATAAGAGCTGAAGCGGGTCACAGGCTTGCAGCTACATGCACCACTGAAAATAAATTTAGCACAGCAGCAGAAGGACATGGGTGTTTCTATGCAGTGAGGTACATGAACCTGGCTGAGAGGGAAGGAATAACAAAACAAAGGCCTCCTACATGGTAGAATCAAGATCATGATCTTTTCAAGATCATGCCTGGTGGCAGCAGCAGGCAGATTCAATTTTGTTTCAAACCCATTCAGTTCTCTCTTAGAATTAACAAATAATTAAGCTCTCATATCAGGAAAAAGAAAGATTTGATTTTTTTTCACTTTTGGCTTTGGGTTGTTTGTCTTCTGTCCCACTTGGACATTTCACTGGATGAAGACAAGATGAGACACCTCAGGGCTGCAGTGGAGGAAGGACCCTGGATTTGGCTGGCTGGTGAGCAGCACTGAAGGTGCAAAGGTCTGGTAGTGCCTTGAGACGAGTGCTTGAGCACAGCCTGAGCCACTGACAGCTCTGATGAGGGGTGGATTTGTGTCTGGTAGTCGTAAGTATAGAATAAGAAAAATGGGAAAACAGCATACTTGCACCTCATTTCTCCTTTTGGACGGAGCCTTCCTTGAGTTTGAGAGTCAACATGGAGAGAGATCTTCCTGCACCAGATTATAGGGTGAAATCATTGAGAAAAATTAAACACGTAAAATGAGACACTCGACACCCAGCCCATTCAGTAGGATTTCTGACAGTTCACTGAGGATCTATCCTCACGCTGTTGCTTGATGCAATTTCATTAAGGATGAAAGGCCTTCCTCACCATGGCTGTGCCTCATGACAACACATCGTCCAGCTGTTCCAGACCACTTTTTAACCACGTGGCATCTTCGTCTCTTCTTCTGCTCAGTGCCTTTCCACATTCTTCCACTTTTGATTTCCAACTTCCACAGCATTGTTTACTGCACTGCAAAAGCCAAACAGGATTAAACCTGATAAAGAGAAGCAGATGCATTACATCTGGCAGAAAACAAAAGATCAGCGTTTGGCACAAGGGTTTATTGTTTGTGACAAGGCTTTGGAATGTAATTAATTTTGCAAAGCCGTGCCACTGAATGCCATTCAAGCTCACCAGATGTGCCAGGGAGGGAGATGCCAACTCTTTTTCCAAGAGGATGGCTTGATGCCTGCTGACTCTCATTTGTGCAGCTCCATGGGTGTCAAATAAAATAATGTCTCTTTGGATGGCAACAAAGAACAGGCTATTCTCTGCAGAGCTACTGCATATGCAATGACGAAAGGGGCTTTTTGCTTGGTGATGGTGTAGTTTTTTGGGTGGATGTGTTTCTTATTTAATTATTTATTTATTTATTTATGTGGAGTCTGCTTCTACAGTTAAATTATGCACAAAACTAACACTGCTCTGAAGTCACCAAGAGTCAAAGACATGGGCACATGCAGGCTAAAGAAATCACATATCCACACAAATAATTGCTCATGCAGAATGGGAAACATGAGATAAAATGCAATTTCCTCTGAATATGGCTTTGTATCCAATTTTTGCTCACTGGGAAAATTTCTCCAGATGCACATGTCGCTTCTGGCAAGGGGGAAAGTGTGATATATATATTTTATTTTTTATTCTTCCCCCCCTAAACTTCACTGCAGCACAGACGGAATAATACAGGACACAATATGCAATAACAGGCAGCTGTTAGTGTTTCATTTTACTGGGATTTAAAGTTTCTGTAAAGCTGACAGCAGAGGTGACAGGCTTTTAATGGGGTGGGTAGCTTATTCCTGCCAACTGGTGGCTGCTGCTAACACAGAACCCATCTTCTGCACTTGGCCCCAGGTGTCTGTGGCAGAAGGCTGGAGGAATCGGGTCAAGATGAAGCCGGGTGGGAGAAAGAGGCACACACACAAAAAAACTAAGAGTCCAAGAAACTCAGTCCTCCATAATGCAAAGTGCTTATTTCCAAATGAACTCCATTTTAGCACATTAGCATAATTTTTATAGCACAGCTGATGCTTCTGGCCTGCCAATCTTCTGCCTCCTGCACACAGCTCCTGCTTTATGCTCCTGCACAGCAATTGTGAGCTTCTGCCAAAGAGATGTTTGACATAAGTGGAGATGGAGATGCAGCAGGGATGGCAAAGCAGCTCTCCCCTTGCTTCTCTCTGCAGCCTCTGCACATTTCCTGATGCATACCACAACCAGCTTTGATGAACATCATCAGGTGGAGCTACATATATAGAGCTATATATCCCTTCCTGCATTTTGGGCTTCCACATCCATGAGATAACAAAAGCGTCATTTCCCACTTGTCTGATGTAAGTTTAGAGGTTGTTGAGGACAGAGAAATATCTTCAGGACAGATGATATTGAGGGTGAGACAAGACAGTCACAGGGCAGGAAAAAAACTCCAGGCTATGGTGACACGTGCAGGTCTGAGTAAGTTAATTAATGGCATGAGACCTTCCCACATAACTTCCTTGTGTTACAGCGCTAGCCCAAACTCCTCTTGCAGTAGCAGCTACATGTCTTCACCTCATTATTCTCCATTAGGTTCAAGCCTCATGGGCTGTTATTAGGACATTGAGTAGGTACACACAGGTTACAGTTTAGGCCACATTAATATTACATAGGGAATACTAGAGAATTAGGGGAAAAATAATTATTAGGGTATTCTTCCTGCTGTAGAGAACATATTGTTCAGAATTCAGAAGCGAGAAGGCACAGGAAGCCAATGTATCTTCCATCATCAACTGTATGCAAAATGAGCTAGGGATTTTCAAACCTTCTGGAGATGACAGGGGAGACCAGCGCTTCCTTTTTGTTTGTACATGGTGGCATTTTGGTAATTAAAGTTGTTTTCTTTCCTTGAGCATTTTTTAATTCAGCAGAAGTGATTATACCAGTGTGATTTTGTTCCCAGTCTCCCACTGGCCCAGTACAGGTTCTTTCCATTCCCTGCAAACCCTGCTTCAGCCTCCAGCCAAAACTTGGCAGCTCTGTATTCTACAAGATGTGTTTTCCCCAGACTAATTTTCAGGGAGGCTTTATCAATTTTAATTAAAATGCTGCCATCTCTCTTGGTGCTTGCTGGTTGGACTACATGAAAACCACAAGACATAATTCACCTTTTGCAAGAAGGAAGTGTGAAGTGAAATCTGTTGCCTTGTTATGATGGTGATAATAAAGCTAACAATATCTGATAATTTCTTTAATGCTTTGTTTTAGAATCTATTTCTTTGATCTAGTTTTTTTGGTTTGGTTTGGTTTTTTGTTTTTGTTTTTTTTTTTTTTATTTGGGATCTGAAATATTACTATAAGCTGATTCTGCTGAAGGAAAGAGTCCCATGGAAATTAGTGACACAGTCAGACCTACCCAAGAGGAGCAAGCATCACACAAAGAGTGATCTCTTCCACTGCCGCTTTCTAAATGGCATAAACTTTCATCCATGGTACTGTCACCAGTTTGGGGCCATAGATTTTTGACTGAAGAGCAGAGCAGGAGAAAATGAAGAAGAGACATGTAGGAATGTGCTCAGATAGAAACCATGAGCTCTCAGAAAAGACTGATCATAGAATCGTGGAGTGGTTTTAGGTGGAAGAGATCTTAAAGATTATCCAACCACCATGCAGATGAGGATGCTGGTACAGAAAGGAAATTGAAAAAAGAATTGTATAACCCTGAAAATTTGGTGGGGGGAATGAAAATAAAATAAGAATAAGCTATTTTCCATGTTTATTGAGGATAAGAGAGTCAGACTCATCTTAAATTGTAGGAAAGGAGCTATGGTTTGGAGATGAGGAAAGTGTTTCCAGTTACGGCAATGAACTCCAGTGATTCTGTGGTTCTTCTTCACTCAAGATTGTTGCAAACTGGTTAGAAAAATAGCTGCCAAAGTGGTATAGAAATAATTGGACCTAACTGGATAACCCCTTGAGACTACTTCCACCCCATGGCTTTCCCCTGGATCCACCCAAATTCTGAACATCATCATCTGAAGGTGGTAGGAATCAAAATATGCACTTTGTGTCATGGAAATGTTTATTTGTTACACAATTACATAACCTTTGGGGCAGAACAAGACTCAGTTTAGCCCCATGTCCTGCATCTGACAGCAACCAGTAACAGACCCAGTTTTGGGAGAGAATATAAGAAACAGAACAAGTGCTGAGTGGTTGCTTGACTGGCACATCTTCCCAGCTCTCAGCAGGCTGCTGTTTAGGGACTTTTAGAGGCAGAGGAAGTCCACAGAGTTTGGAACTAGTGCTAAAAATCATCTGATATGTTCTACACAAAATAATGAAATAATGACAATTAATACGTAAAAATAAAATGTGTTGTTTTTTGTTTTTTTTTTTTCTCCATGAGTTTAGATACAATTATCCCTGATTATCCCCCTGACTTCTTCTTCAGGAAAGGTTTTAATTTTAACATCAAGGTTTTAAATATATTCCCATTCCCTGGTACTCTTCAGAAGCCAGCTGGGAAACAGGAATTTTTTTGCAGAGGAGTCAAAATATTGAGGAGAGCTGGGAAAATGGTACTCAATGTTTAGAAATTCAAAACTATGATTTTCAACTCTATTTCTTCCACAGAGTTCTGGATTTTGAGAAAGCATTCTGGAAGATGTACCTTACCCCCTCCAACCTGTCAATTTAAAGCCTTTAAGGTTGGGTTTGAAATGGGCTCAATCTCTTCATCCCAGGAAGTCTTTTTGATGACAAAGGCAGCCACATTTATGTGCGAAATTCTGGTGTAGAAATATGAAGCTTCACTTAAAAAGCCTTAATCTGACATTATTTTGTGTCCATATCCTGGTTGTCCTCCAGCTGTCATATCAAGAGGGTGATAGTTTCTGCGCCATATCTGTGAGCTCAGCAATGGTGTTCTCAGCTGCCTCAATTATCTCAAGGGGTGTTGTAGACTCACTTATTCCGTGGACAACTGGGCTGAGCCCAGGGTAAATGTTTCTTCCACATGTTCCTGTGTAATGATTTTCTTGTCCCTGCAATCATGGGAACGTCTGTTAGTACAGGGAAGCTCTCATGGTAATTCTCTTCATGGTAATTTGTTGTAAGGATTCCCTCTTAGCTTTGTTGTACGGAATCCCTCCTGGAAAGCTCACATACACAAGGGACTGAGCTACTCAAAAACACCAAACTGATTCCGTTTAAGAAACTTAAACTGATGATTCTGATGACATTACTTGAGGGTCTTATGTTGCTGTCCATTACGAAAAATGGAAGGTCAGAATGGAAACCACATAATCTAGATACTTTCCTTGCCTTTAACTGTTTTGTAGTACAGTGATTTAATAATTCTCTTGGGACTCTAACTCTCAGCTGCATCAAACTTTGGTTGAGGTAAGAGGCACACTGAGGGGATGCGAACCTGGGTCACAAAGTATATTTGTGGCAGAATTGAGGATTCAAACAAAGTCTTTTTCTTCTTAGTCCCTTTAGGCCATGGGCCATACTGCCTCTCTGCAGGTAACATTTTTCCCATTAAAGAGTCAATGAAACCACTGAGGCAGGCAATTTTTGTGTGCTGTGTTTCTTGGTCACAGGAATAGAAAGGAAAAGGAAAACAAAAAGAAAAACAAAGCAACCAAGTCCTTGAAACAATTCTCACCTCCCAGCTAATCTTTACAATGCCATTTTAACATTTTATAGTGTATAAACAACACCTTGATCTTATTGCTCTGCCAGAAGGCTTATTACGACAGAAGGCACTAATAGGCCACACATATGCCAAAGTCCAACTGCTACTTCAGGCTTGGTTTTTATAGAAGGACACATTTTCACATTCTTCTTTATTGACTCCCCCTGCACCCCTCCCTCTATGTGCTGTTAAAGAAATGCCAACATAAAACTGGCTAAAAATAAAGCCAGTTCAGGCATATTTTTCATGTTATTATAGGATAAATAAAGGTGTCTAACAGAAGTATGCTATTAACCATGAATCATGGTGGGAAGCATGGCTCTTAGTTGGTTAGTGTTGGAAGGCGTAAAACATTCTTTAAAAACAACAATTCTAATCCTATTTTAGGAAATATATATATATATGATTTTATTTCCACATACTTCCAGAAAAAAAATAATAAATGCAATATAAGAGAAGATTGATGTTAGATCCTGGGTCTACATTTCTGGGGAAAAAAAAATTACTAGTTTTTATAGACTGTTTTCTGAGTCTCCATCTGTCTCCTTTTGTCACTCCTGTCCTTTGTTTTCTTTCCACTCATTAATAATATGACCCTGTTACTGGTGCTTGAGCCATCCATCCAGACTCATACAAGCAGGTAAGAAGGAACAATTACAGAGCAGGGGTTAGAGAGAAACGTGGATGCAAAAATTCCAAAATGAAGGGCCACTGCATCTGGCACCCGTACACTGTTGTGGTGAGCCACGGCCAGAGCCATGGCCAGCTGGACCAAGCCGACCAAAAGGTCCATTCGTTTGATGCCTTCACAGCTCAAGGGCTTGAAGGTACAGTGAGCACCCAAAAGGCTGTGTGAAGCACGCTGACCACTGGCTGCTGCCCTCCCCTCCCCTTATGGTCCATATTTGGTTATTTCTCCAGAAAGTTCTGTGTTCCTCGGTTGGTAATTGGCCCCTGTTACTCCTCTACTCCCCACTCCTTCTCCCATTTGCCCTGATCCCTTCTCCCCCTCCTTGTAACACCCCCTGACTGGTGTTTTATTGGTTATTATGTGTTCTCCACACCCATTATGTAGGGTGTAAAACCCCACGCCTGCCTCATTTTCTTGGCTTTCTTCGTGGCTTTCCCTGTGGGTTTTGTGTTCTCCAATAAACCCTTCCCTGCCCTACGACGAAGCCCCTCCGCCTCATTCCTGCCTCCTTCACGCACCCTGCCATCGGTGGGCAAGGCGAACCCGAGCCGGCGCTTCGCCTGCCCTCCTGCGCCGCGATCGGCTTCCGTCCCCCCACCCGGGGCAGGTGGGAGATTGCCCGGTGCCAGGACAGCGTGCTGGCCGGAGAGAGCACTGCGGCAGTACACCCACCTTTTAATAACCTCAAAAGAACCTCCTGGTTGGTTTTGTCACACTAAGCATTAATCAGACCTTAATAGGAGGAATGGAGATGGCTCTGGGGAGATGGGGTCAGACTGGGGATTCTTGCTGAGATTCATGGCTGTGTGAATGCTGTTGTCTTCCTTTCCAACGTGCCCAGATTCAGAAGGTGCCCAGCGGCTTTCACAGGGGTGAGCTACACACAGGAACACAAACCCGTTAGTGATCGCATTGGATGAACAGTCCAGAAGGAACTGGAGAGACTCATGAAGCAGGCTTCAACACCAGATTTAGGAAAATAAATTTAAAACTTGTGGGCCATCTAGTTAGGTGCCTGATCACTTAGAGTTCATAGAATCATAGAACGGCTTGTGTTGGAAGGGACCTTAACTATCACCTCATTCAGTCCCCCCTGCCATGGGCAGGGACACTGTCCCCTAGACCAGGTTGCTCCAAACCCCATCCAACCTGGTCTTAAACACGTTCAGGGATGGGACAGCCTCAGCTTCTTTGGGCAACCTGTGCCTCACCACCCTCACAGAGAAGAATGTTTTCTTTATATCCAGTTTAAACCTCTTTTCTCTCAGTGTGAAGCCATGCCACCTTGTCCTGTCGCTTGTAAATAGTCCCTCTCCATCTCTCTTGAAGGCTCCCTTCAGATACTGAAAGGCTGCAAATAGGTCACCCTGAACAACCAGAATGGATGGAGATCCATCCAATAAAGTCAATTTAGATTAGATAAGGAGTCAGATGGCACTGGACACTAATGCTTAGGCATTAGTCTTGTCCCTAGTAGGCTGGTAAATAGTCCATTGGCCTCACAGATCTCCAGGGACCATATGAGTTGCTTATGCAGGCAGCTGGTGCTATTTCAGAAGCTCCAGGATGTCTAGCATGACCACCAAACGGCATTCTAGGAGGGCCTGGGTGTATGAATGTAATTTGAAATATAGAACAATGTCTTGCAGATATCTAGCACACAATAAGACTTCTGAAATAGCAATTAGAACCTGGATTTAATCAACTGTATGACTTATTACTTGGGGGTATGATACATAACTGACATGTAGTTATTTTTATATGTAGACAGCAAAACTTAGTTTCCTGATTCTGTACCTGAATCCCACTTCTTATGCATGAGTTTATCCAGGGATGGAAAGGTGACACCAACCCCGACAATAAATCCTGTCAAACTGACCTAAACTTGCAAGGAGGCAGAAATCAGATATTGCGAAACCAATAAAAGAATAAAAAAAATTATCAAGACGAGTTCCAGATGTAGGGCACAGTGATAAGAAGTCAAGGTGCAGATCTTGAGAACTATTTATTAGCTGCTTTCCAACACAATATTTGTGCCCTTTCCACCTGAGGGAGGAAGAGCCTGAGTCTTAATTAAGCCTGAGCACCATCACATATCTTTACTTCTTCAGACCAAGGCCACGACATAAATTTAAGCAGCCACCCAGATAATACTTGATTTTTACAGCAACTTGAGAACCTTTAGAATGAAAGCTCCAAAAACTGAAACAGGCAGTGTCTTGTTTGAATGTCTCTTAAGAATAATTGTAATTCTTCTCTCATTACGTAAAATTTTAATCCTAGATTTTATTCCTAAAGAAAAATGTAGAGAACTAAATTGTTCCTCCAAATAGTGGGCTTTATTCAAACTGTGAAATCAGGCTCCTTCAGCATAATTCTTTAACCATCTTTGAGTACCTAAAAGCCAGTGTTTTATGGGCCTTTTCATAAGTGCTTTTTTGCTCAAAAGGTTATTGCTCTTAAAATGCATTGCTCAAATTTTCTTGACAGGCATCCCAAAAACGCTTATGTGATCATAGAGATGAAGAGGTAGTGAAAATGCTCTGCTTCTAAAACACTCATAATTACACTAAAACACAGTAATCATATTCTAAAAGCAAAATTTGCAGATATTAGATACACTCAAGTAACCAGGGTGTCTAAGTAAACATTGACTCTATCTTCATTAATCTTTAAGGTCTACAGACAAAGGGAATAACCCTTTACCCAAACTCCCACTGGTTTTGTTTGTTTGTTTGTTTTTCTTAAGCTCATCTTTTTCCTGGAAAATCTCCCCTTGGATGTAAAATTCTTGATTCTTTGATGATTTAAATAGTTATGCAAACACATAAATGCAAGTGATTAGGAAATAGAAATTTTCATGCATACTAAAAGTTGTTGTTAATTTGTACTGTGCCACTGAGTTTCAAATGAAATGCAAGGGGGTTTTTTTGTGTGTTTTTTTTTTTCTTTAATTTGAGGGTTCTTTTCAGAAATTCACCTTCAGAAAGGTAATTTTAAAAAAACTTAGGGAGCTTAGAGAGATTCACGTGTTAGCTGTGGAATGTGAAAAGAGGATCTGCAAAAAAACCTAGAACCAACCAGTATTGAAGTAAAAATCCAAGTTTAAGGTACTTTGATTTTTTTAAAAATCTGTGACTGTTAATAACTTCAGATGTTGAGGAGTGCCAAAAAAAACCCAAAACTCTCTGATGTGGGAAACAATTTTAGGGTCTATGGGCTCAGTCCATGCTGGGTGCTGAGGATGCTTAACTTGGACACCATTGGTGTCATAGCCTATCTTGGTAAGGTTCTCCTCACCTAAATTTGATTGTCTGAGTATTAGAAATGTAAGCCTGAGCCAGACGCCCCAGGCTGGGTTTGAAGTGAATAGAGAGAAATTGGCATACCCAGCAGGTGATTCATGCCTCATCTGGTAAGACACAATGAATCACTTTCTGAACATGACTATTTTCCTCCACTGAATGTAAATGGACCTGAGGGATCTACTCACTGACTCTAAACACTTAACTTGTAACAGCCTAAGTAAAAGCAGACAAATCGTGCCTATTATCTCTGAGTTTGAGAAGGTGAAAAGCAGCACAGGCTGCCTCCTCCTCAGCCCTGCCAAAGCCTTGCTGTACCTACAGGTGATAGACAGAAGCAGTCTTACTGCCTGTGTTGACATCTGTAGCAGGATTTTTCTGTCTTTATTTCTCAGTCCTACTTCTCTAAATTTATGCAGGTCTGGTGTAATTTTTATGAGGAATCTGATTTTGCCAAAGCTCTCAATTTTCCCTGTGGAATGTGGCAGAATTTTTTTTTTTCTATTAATTTCATACATTTTTATTTGTAGAATCATAAAATCATAGAATGATTTGGGTTGGAAGGATCTGAAAGCTCATCTCATTCCAAAGCCCTGCCATGGGCAGGGACACCTTCTGCTAGACCACATCATTCCAAGCTCTGTCCCACTTGGCCTTGGACACTTCCAGGGATCCAGAGGCAGCCACAGCTTCTCTGGGCGACTTCTGCTAGGGCCTCAGCACCCTCAGAGACAAGAATTTCTTCCCAATATCACCTCTAACCCTGACCTCCATCTGTTGAAGCCATTCCCCCTTGTTCTACTAGTCCAGGCACGTTTCCAAAGTGAATTTAGCAGCAAAATTAGGCAGTAACCCCTGTTCTGTTGTGAGGCTCCACTAATGCACAGCTGCTAAACTCACTGTCAAGGGACGTAGGAAAACGTTAGGAAAATTATACCCATTATCTGGCCCTGTGAGGTTCTAACATGACCTAGGATAAAACCAGTCTCTCAATGTCCTGTGAAATATTCATTCCAACTTTTTTACCAGTTGTATTAGAATCACAGAATATTTTGGGCTGGAAAGAACCTTCAAGATCATCTAGTTCCAACCCTCCTGCCAGGGTCCCTGTCAGGGACACCTTCCACTCAAAGTGGAAGTGGGGAAACCTCTGGAATATGTCATTCAATATGGAGCATGAGAAATTCAGTGTTAATTTATAACAAGTTAAATATCATCCGCAATCACTTTGATATATTGCTGTCCTTTGAAAAATTTGTAGCAGAGCAGTATTTTATTCAGGGCCTATGGTTCTGCAGGATCTTTATGAGTAATAACCCCAATGAAAGAAACTTTTGTTCATGCAATTAAAGATGGAGGTGAAATAAAAGTTCTTCAATGCGTCCAGCAAAATTGTCATACCAGGTGAGTCCAAGGTGGGACGACCATCAGATTGATGTGGCAGCTCTTGTACATGGTTGCCATATGCCTGAGACAGCACAAAGCTGCTTCTGAAGCTTCAGGCAGCCCTGGACACCAGGAGAAGCATCACACAGGCACTGCCAGATGAATCTGGCTGCCAGGCTTGGTGATAATGCATATTACAAGAAAGGCTCTGTCTAAGTGTTGAGCTACAAGTAAAGAAAGAAGTCACCTAAAAAGCAGTAAAGACAAATGGATATTTACAATTACTCTTTTGATATAAGGAAACTATGTATTTTGCTTTGTGTTCCAGCTAATTGCAGGATTATGAGAAAACTGATGAAACTGCAATTAAGAAACAAGGGAAAAAATTACAATAATGGGGAGTGAAAGTTCAAATATAAGCATTTTTTTCCCTTTTTTTTTTTTTTTTTGAAAAGATTCTTCAGTGTGCCATTTAAATATTAGGTACATTCTATAAGCTACTCTTATTCTCTCCATCATTGGTGTACAGACAGTGTATATCTAGACCTCTCAGACACTTGCAGCATGATGAGTTCATCTCTGGGTGTGCCTTTTCCTTGATGACAGAGGGTAATTAACATGTAGATAGCTTAGACTAGAGCGCTGATCCTAAAATTTGCATGATTAGCATTAGAGCAAGTATATGAATTCCAAAACATTTGGATTCATTTAAAAAAGTTTGAGATTTTTATTCACTCCAGTACTAATACACTCAAAAACACATATTTCCCTGTTCCCTGGTTGTGTAACTCATGGTATGATTGTCGTAGTAATACATATTGTTACAGAGCAAAAAAGTGAAACCAAAACTAAGAGTAAAACTTTTAGCATTTCAGCAGCCAGTTCTGATTTCACAGAAAGGTCAAATAGGACATAAAAGTTCTTTAGATCCATGGTCAAAAGAAAATCTCATTCTTACAACATCTGAACTGCTTATTTCATCCTTGTGTGATTGGACACCCAGAAACAGTTCAGAACATCTCTAATTATAACACTTATATAATAGGGTGGTGACTGGTCTACCATAATCATGAAAGATACACACTTCTTGATAGCACATTTTCCAAGATTTATTCCAAGGAAAACATCCATCCAACTGTTCCTGGAATAACTGGACTACTCTGATGATCACAGTAATTCCAGGGTATTGTCATTTGGAACAGACTGTACATTTTCTAGGCACTTAACTGCAACACACAGACTATCATCAATCCAGTGGCTTCAGAGATCACAATTAATTTAGTAGAGGGCAGCCCTTTAAAATTATGGAATGTAGGATTTTGGTTTTTTGGTTGGTTGTTTTTTTTATTCTAAATTCATGATCATTACTTGCGCATGCTTCTCAGGTGCCATGCAGCTCCACCCATTAGCCAAAAGAAATTGGCCTGAAAAATTTTGTTGATTCCAGCAACTGCTTCATGTTTTTGGGAGATTCTACCTAGTGAATAAATAAAAACTGCAATCAAAGTAAATTCTCACAGATTTTGTCACACAGTAAGAACTTATGGAGACATCAGCCAAATCATCTGTGGTACAGATAAATTTCGTGCTGTTTTAGATATCTGCATTGCATCTGTCCACTATTGATACAGTTATTCTGCGCTTCCACTACAATCAACGACAATGAAGATCAAGAAACTTGAACTTATGCAGAAGATTTATTTTAATATTGAATGTAGCTTTGAAAAAACCTTATCATAGTCCCTCACCCTCTACCAAGAAGAGCTGTAGAAAAGACCATGCCAGAGATCCACACACTGTGAGAGAGCAGGGCACACCAAACTCCAGTTGCATCAAAGGACATTTTCACTGAGTACTAAAAAATGTTTCCCAACACAGGAAGCATCGCTGGTTCATGACAGGGACAGAAGCCCAATGAGGAATCTGGGCTCCTGTCCACAAAAGCATTCACAAAACCCTTGACTGGACAACTAACCAGGTCTTTTATTGAATTTATCCTGGATTTAGGCAGGATTGGGCTAAGTGATTTACACAGGTCTCTTCACAACTAAATTGCCACATGTTTCCATGAATTATATCCCTTCTATGAAGACTTCATGTCATTGAGTCTGCAGTGTTGACTAGCTAGAAACAGACATGGTGGGCCATATTAATCTTTTATCAGATTGATTTAAGCCTTCATTCCTAGAGAATCAGTAGATTATCTTTACAGCCTGAAGTAATGGTCTTTGAAAACCTATTATCATTACTCTTTATGAAAATATAGAATATATCGTTTTTTTTATTTGTTTTTTGCTTGTACAGCTATTTGTATTTATAACCACAGAAACTCATGTCAGTGTCTTGTACAGACTGAACACTGCAAACTCGAATTTTCAAAGCAATACAAAAGCATCAGGAATAGAAATCCAAGAGAAAGTAAGGACATTTTAAATTTCCAGGCATTGTAAAACTAACCACTTATCATGTAAAATTATGCCTGAGTCTTGACCAGAATGTCATGTCTTTGCTGGTACTTAGCAGGTCCCTCAGAAATTTACTTCAGAGAATAATTCTGCATTGGCAGCTGGAGGGACTCAATGAGTTAATTAATATCTAGTATTTGTTATTCTCTGAAGGAAGAAACTGTACACACATCTTCAGAAGATGACAATGAATATTCTGTCTAGTAACTAATGATATTGTTGACCATTCACCTTAAATGATGAATCACAGTGAACAAGGGCATATTAACTTTCATTTTTTGATCCTTCAGTGGTCATTGCTTTTCACTGAAAAATCATTCTCAAGAGAATCTCCACTACATTGCCTGCAGGGAAGGTTTATTGTAGCAGCAAGAACTATCTCCAAAAAGTAATGACCGCCACTAGACTGCCCATCTCTTGAAAAAACTGTATAAACTAAATAACTAATAATGGGTGCCTGCAGCAGTTAATACTTTTTGTTCGTAACTGTTTGGATGATGAATAAACCAAAGAATGCTTTATTACAAAAAAAGAGGAAGCGAAATGTCATGTTGGGGATAAAAGGACTTAGCCTGAATGAAAATCTCTAAATGCTCATACACACATAACTGCAGTGTCTGTGCCAAAGAATGGTAATGTGAATGATTGTGGCACTTTCTAAATGAGAGACTAAATAGATCAGGAATTTTCTTCAAAAGGAGATACATGAGGGGATTTTAAAAAAATCTTAAACAGAATTGATTGTTGACAACTGGCGCAAAGTTGTCAGCTGAAACTGAATGAGTTTCAGCTGTTTATCGTAGCATAAGAACATGACGAAATAGCAGTAAGGGTAAAGCAACGGGAGAAAAGTTATTGGGGGTTGCTTTTCTTTTTTCTTTTGGTTTGGGGGTGCTTGGTGGTTTGGTTTTTTCATAAAGGATGCAACTGTATTTAGGAATTGAGTGCTGTAGGATGTTGTGGAGGACAAACTTAGAACAGACAAATTTTTTGGAAAAGAGGCCCTGTATTCACAATAGAATCATGGTAGGGATTATTTCCCACAATAAGGAACTTCTAACCAGAACTTCACCCTAATGGAAGACAGTTCATTACACTCTTTCTAGTAATTTTGTTTCTGTATTTATTAGTGAGTCCTGTTGCAACTGGTTTCTGCCTAAGCAGCATTTTAAACTGGTCAAATTAGGATATTTTATTGTTCAATTTCTGTATATTTTCCATGATTTAGACTCTATGATTTATAAGATCAGTTCTAGAAAGTCATTTGCAGTATACTGAACACTTCACCAAACTGTTTATGAAGAGGAAACATAGCATTTTTGTAATTGCTTTGTTAAACTGCATTGCTGATTGGACACTCCTAGATCTTTGGTGGATTCCTAATACCTTAGGTGATTTCAAAGCAAAAAATTGTAGACATGTAAAATCTCTCTGCAGTTATATTACTCTTCTTCCACAGAGGACAGCAGAGATCCATACACTGGGGATTTACCAATTTTTCAGGTTTGTCATTAGGAAACTTATTTGTAAGGAGTAGGTTCCCAAGCCAACATGAAATTGTGACATGATTTTGTCAGAAATTGGTTGTCAGCCTTTCTTTAATCACATCATGACAAAAGGTTTAGAGCAAAGGGAGTAATGAAAAATTCTCTTTGGCTCTCAGATGTGTGAATACTGAAGCCCTTCTATATCTGGATTCTGAGGGGCTCTCACAATTTTCATTCACTCATTCACTTACCGAGAAAATTTTTTTTATAACCTGATTCAGAGCCCACTGTAGTCAATATAAAAAATGTACCAATTCCTGTAAAATTTGGCTCAAGCCCAGAATAAAAGGCTTCCTAATTTAGATCTGCAATTTTCATGAGAAGTTACTTTATAGACGTCTATATATGCAAATTAAAATTGTGAGTGTTATGGTTGCTGTTTATCTTGGTGACTGTTTACTCCAGGTAGCTCTCAAATTTCTTTAATAATTTGTGCTATTGCCTTATAGAATTACGGAGGGAAATATTTCATCTAATTGCTAGACTCTATATGCAAATGCTGTCAGATTTAATTAATATTTTCCCCCCTGTAATGATGAACAAAGCTCAAGAAGTTTTAGATGGATCATGTTCTAGAGATATTACATTAGAAATCCAGTGCTGTTCCACAAAAGATATTACAGCTGCATCTCCCCAGAGTATTAACCAACACAGGCTTGGACTGTAGTGAGTCTGCTGGTGCACACACTTCAAAACGTCACGTCTAAATGGTACAGTGGAGATTACTGAAATCTGTATTAGCATCCACCAGAACTGGTAGTTGTCGCTGTAAAGTGTCGAGAACGGCAAGAAACGACATGACCAAGTTCAGGAAGAAAGTAGTTCTGTTCTGTATTAATTAATTAAATCATCATTTTTATAACAGGGTTCGCAAAGAGTGTGTTGAATGGCATAAGACAATTGGGTGCTCGGCCATCCACCCCTTGAGGGGATTGGTCAAGCTCTAAGACACTTATTCCAAAATATCAGAAAGCTAGAACTATAACAATCTTGCATAACAAACCCAGGTGCAAGATAAGGAGTTAGTTTACAAAAACCCACAGCAGTGTTTTTCATAGCTTCTGTGAGAACTCACAGAGAAAGTTCTCACAGAACGCTGCAGAAAGCTGAAAGATTTCTCTACCAAAAACTTTTCAGCATCTACAGGTAGTCTCCATGGTATCACACAGAACTACAATGAATTGTGAGTTTAGTCAGTAAAGAGACATAAATGTACCAGTACCCTCAATAGGATAGTTCAGGAGCAGACTTGATGCCAACAGATTATGTCAATCTATAATTTACATGTGTGTATGTTTGTTTAAAGTGTATCCTTTCGTACATTCATACACATACCAGGTAATCTACCAGTAAAGCTTAATCTGGATTTTCCATCCCTTACCATAATTTCCATTTCCAGTTGAAGTGGGATGTGCAAAGTATATACTATAAAATTATCTTTGCAAATGCTCTGTTGGTACACTTAATGGGTTTAAACAGGAATGAGGCCAAATATCTTCTCACAGCATGCCAGGAAGAGATCACAAATTTGATAGAAGGTGCTTCACTTTCCTTCTAGACTGCCCATCATGACACAGATCAGCCTTCCTTCACTAAATAATGAGGCCTGACAGAAAAAGCTTCAAGTCCTTTTGGGTTCCCATGGCCTTCCTTTCTTCCATCCTCCATGTTGGCTCATAACACATCTGTCTGTGAGGAGTCTTTCATGAACAGCAAATTCGTGCCCAGCCTTAGTGTTTCTTCTTTTGACATGGTACTGCACAGCTACTGTCTTCCTCAAGACAGGCGTAAAGTTTAGATGTCTCTGAAGGAACACTCAACACACCTTCCAGCAATAGAAGGAACCAAGTAGACTTGTTAATGTTGTACCTCTAGATTTTGTGTTTTAAATTCAGTAACATTCCTTCCATCCAAACATTATATATTCAGATGTAGATTTGCTTTGAGTAACTCAAGTAGATTTGCTTTAAGGCGGCATGCAAGCAGAGACTTGATTATTAGTTGATAATGCACTGTGTTACATGCCAGTGTAATCTGTGTCCTGATCCATTCTGTTCGTGACATTTTTCTCAACAGTGTCTATTTCAGACATTTACACTTTTGTTAAACTGGAATTGGAGTCTTCCACTGGGTTTGCAACCATTTAAAAAATCTGTCCTAAAGATCCAAGTCAGTGACATAATTACTCAATTTTCGGCACCAATGCATGAAACACTAGCTACCTCACTGAATGTATCAATCCCAAAATAAATTCTATTGATTTAAAATAAATTTTTAGCCTAGTTGCAGAGTCACTTAATCCCAAGGGCTTGAAGTACCAAAATCCTGACCTTTGAAGACAAGTGGGTTATGAGTGGATCTGCGCAGATGCCCCAGTGCATTGTTTGTCCACAGACGAGTAGCAACTATTATTACAGCATACTTTTGATCTGAGCTGTGTTCAATCTCCCATGAAAAGCAGAGCTAGATATTGGTAAGTTTCAAAGGTGAATAAGCTTACTGAGTTACCGTTTCAGGCAAGGCTGGAAAAATACAGCAAGTGAAGGAATAAAGCAAGTGAAAGAATAAAGCAAGTGAAAAAATAAAGCAAGTGAAATTTCTAATGTCCAAAGAAGAAGAGGATAAGCTACAGTTACCTGAGCATGACTCCAGTTTTAGTATGTTCTTGTGAAAACAGAATACTAATATTAGTCTATTAACATTATCCTTTTGCACATGTTGGCAAATGCTTCTCATAGAATCCTTATCTGTAGAGGGCTCATGGTGCCCAGTACGAAGGAACCATCCTAGAAATCATATTTATCACGCACAGCCATGGGAAGTGTGCCCATGTCACTTGGTTACCCACACATTTGCAATATTGATCTTAGTTTTCCAAAGCCCAGATAGATATACAAAAAGGAAAATAATTTTGTAGACCAGGGCTGGATGAAGGCAAAAGGATATCAAAATGAAAGCAAGGAATTATCCAGCCTGATTTAGATTTGATTCCCTCGAGCTATTGCTCACTAACTCTGCACTGCAAAGGAACAAAAAAATTCACTTGTTCATCCTGGAAAATGGTTTTATATTCTCATAACAAACTACTTTTCCAACAATCCAAACACTTTCCTACTGGGAAACATTATCACCTGAAACAAATTTTGTTGCATGACTGTGAGTCAAACCTTCAAAGCTTTTCTTAGATGACCCTGTAATGGGCTGAAAAAACAAAAGCTGACAGAGTAAGCAAGAAAGTACTCAACTTCCAGGTGAACAATCCACAAAAGGCATATAAAAGAGGCAGTAACTAAAGACAAAACTAACGCACACAGAACCGCTCGCTCCAGACAGCCAAGGTTATTTTCAGGTGCTGTCTACACTGGAGAAATCAATTGGCTGTAATGTCCTTCAGCTGTTGGCAAGGGCTCTCGAGTCTGAACAGATTTGACACAGTAAACTTTTCAGTGGCTATCACTGATATTTCTCCAGGATTTGTGTGTCTGGGAGAGTTCAGTCCACTACTGGGGCAGATAATACACATCCCACTGCTTTACCATCTGCAGAAGCAGAGTTAACCCATCTCTCATCTATTTTCTTTGTCTGGCCTGAAGCCATTTAACCACAGCCATGGTATCACGTGTTTTACAGAACCTACCTTGGGAGTTCTTTTCTTATTTCTCAATAAACAGTTTCTGGTACAGAAGTGCCTTTTTTTTTGTTCCCTTGTAAGAAACCATCTAGTTCCTTCCAGCTGTCTCTTCCTTCATCTCCAAGGGATAAGAAGCTTTGCCAATTCCTGGAGTGTAAGGCACATCAGCTGTTTTAAGGAATATTGACATTTTTCTTCTTCAGTGATTGGAAGTCAAAGGCTGAATAGGCAAAAGACCTGGAGACAAAGCTATGAATTTCTGAAAACTTAGGGAAGTTATAATGAAAAAGGTATCAGAGACCATCTGTTTTCAATCCTTGCCTGAAAATCCATGACTGCTTGAAATCACACCACCAGTTCAACAGGCAGACAGCTTGTGATAACTGAAATGCCAAATTGAGAAGTCTGCATGTAAGGAGTCCATTTACACAGATTTTTTTTTTTTTTTCTTTAATTCATTTGACCTTATTTAAGCTACCTCTGTGCATCCAGTCTGGAATTTTGCAGAATAAGCCCTTTAAGAAATGTTCTTGTTGTATCATTTTTACCAGATTCAAGTAGAGCCTTCAATCTTTTCCTGATTTCCATGGGTTTACTGAGGTTAGAAAATGGACTAGAGCACAATGCTAAACCCTACTCATTCTTCAGTCATGGTTACTTAAATTTTTATAAGTGGCTGTAGAATAAATAGGACCAAAAAGGGCTTTTGAATTGTCAACTAGGAAAATGGAAATCTGCTAAAAAATATTAAATGTATAATTATTTAAGTCTCTTAAATGATCATCTGATTTTTCATACAATCATAGAAAAACTCCCATTGAAATGCACCCTAAAGCTCATCCCATTCCACCCCCTGCCATGGCCAGGGACACCTTCCACCATCCCAGGATGCTGCAAGTCCTGTCCGACCTGGCCTTGAATGAACAATTCCAGAGATGGGGCAGCCACAGCTTTTCTGGGCAATCTGTGTGAGGGCCTCAACACCTTCACAGTAAAGAATTTAATTCTAATACCTGATCTAAATCTATTCTCTTTCAGTTCCCTCGTGTCCTATCACTACAATAGTCTCTCCGTATTTTTCTTTTTAGGATCCTTTCAGGTAGTGGAAGGTTGGTAATTTTCACAATAATTGTGTGGGGCACATAGTAATTTCCATATATGTTGAAGAATGACTGGAAATTGAAAACTATTTTATGCCTGTCTGTTTAGTCTACTGGCCCTTTTGCTGATGACAGCAACACTAAATTCAGATGTGTCTCCACGTGTATTGATGGAGGATACAATGGTACCAATGCATAATCCTGGCACATCATCCTTTCTTTAAACATCACCACTGAATCTTTGCAGCAATACCCATGTAGTTTCTACAGGCAACACAGTCCTCAGAACAGTGCAACCACCATCAGCTTTTCCATGAGTGGAAAATGACAGCTGAAACTCTCTTTGTTTTCTCCACTGTCCTCAACACCAATTGAAAAGCTTTAGGCCTTGGCAGACATTTGTAATTGCAATTTGAGCTCCCCCATCTCAACATGAGCTCAAGCTGTCTTTGTAACATCTTAATAGATTAGTCTTGAACAAGACCAAACATAAAACAGGGTGGTTTTCCTGTATTTGTTACTAATTTTAGCTTCTCCTGGCCTCCAGGAAGATGAAAAGAAGCTTGTAGCTCATGGGATTCAGGGTAGCCTATGCTTCAACCATATGCAGTATCTCGTGTGTTGTAAATTCATACACTAATCTAACTTCTCCATGTAGACAAGCTGTGAAAGGAAAAAAACTGCTAGGAAAGTACTTGTGCATATGGCAACACTGAACTGAGGCCAAACTGGCTGCTTAGCACTTCAGAAAGCAGAGAACTTACAAAACATTAAGGTGGAGTACCTCAAAACCATCATTTATATATAGAAAGATAGATGTAGATGTAGATGTAGATGTAGATATAGATATATAGATATAGATATAGATGATATAGATGATATAGATATATATAGATACACTGTCAGTTCCCCTGTTAAATACCAGGGATACCTGGGCTTGACAGAAGGAGACCCTAAGCAATAGCACTGTGATTAAATTTAAATCCCGCCTTCACTTATTTATTTATTTATTATTTATTTATTTGATTTGAAGTTTCACAGTGGTGAAGGAGGAACTGACCAGTTTTGCTTTTGATCCAAAGCAAGTTTCTGTGATGCTAGACAGTATTTCTGCAGCCAAGCAATGCATTTGTAGGACAGACTTGAACAAACAAAAACGAGTTTTATTTGGCCTATGCTTCAGTCTTTTTGATGTTGCTCCAGTGGTACGGGTACTCTACTGAGGAGTACTCATAATGTTTGTATGAGGAGTACTCAGGGCCTTTGTATGAGTCATTAATTCACTGTACCTCTAAGACAGGTCATCTTTCATATCTGAAATTCTGTGATCTTCCCATGTACCTTGATTTCAGGCTTTTTGTACAAGAGAAGACTTGTCACATGTATTCATGGCAAGCTACAGTCCAGGTCTTTCTTTTGGGGTAAAAAAAAAAAAAAAANTTTTTTTGGGGAAAAAAAAAAAAAAAAAAGAGAGATGTTTCACCAAAAAGGTTTTTCACATTTCTAAAATCTGGAGGGACCAAATTATCTTCACATTAGTTATTCTTATTGGGAAGGGATGAGTTTTGACTGTACCAAACCCACAAAGATCTCTATTGGAAAAAAAACCCCATGTCTTCCATATGCACAATTTTCCATCTGCTGCTTTACCTCAGCAGTTAGTCTTGGCTACCCTCACTAAAAGAGTTGGTAATTTCATTCATGTACAAGATATGCCATTTCCCAGAGTTACACTGACTTAAGGGAAATTGCTCAAAAATGCAGTAAAAAAAAAAAAAGAAAAAGGCAACATTTGCCAAAAGATCACAGGTTTCTGTATTTTTCTCTTTCCCTGACTATTGATGACCATGGATCAGGGTTTTCTGTTGTTCAGGCAAAAAATTTGGCCCAGGCATGGGATAAGTAATTTTTTTCCCTTGTTTTAAGAAATCTGCCCTCAACCTTGATGTATAAAATAAGGTGTACTAGCTTATTCAGAAAGTTATGGTAGGAGTTAACAAGGCCAGCCAAACTGTGCTTTCTAAATGAATGCCTCTTGGAAAAAAACCATCTCAGTTGATGCTTTGCTTCTCTTCTTTGCCTCTCTTCTTTGCCACTTGCATTGACACTGAAGAAATTTAGCTGAAGAAATACATAAATCATCATTGCCACTGAAATCAACAGGCCCCAGCGAGCACAAATTAGCTTTCTATTAACTGTTTTACAGGGGAACCAAACTTACCTACACATACTGTGAACCTGTCACAGAGTCTGAATCAATAATAGTGTTCGTTTCCAGCCACAGGCTTACTCCTGTCTTCTAACAGGTTAGAGCCTAAATTTTTGTTTACTTTACTGCAGTTAGAAGATGCTTATTTCCATGGTGTTTGGAGAAGAGTATTTGCCTGTGCATTTTCCTTGCACAAATGCAGACTTCAAAAACCTTGTGAGAGGTGTAAGTGAAGGTGATGTTGTGCCATGCAGAAAAGCCCAGACACGGCATGTGGGTCTTACACCTCCAGAAACAACTGCAAAAGGCAGAGAAGAGTTACTTCCAAGGCAGTAACATGTGTCAGTGAGCAAAACAAATCAAACTTGATATTGTTGCACACGAATATATATATATATAGAAAATTATAAGATTAATTTTTTCCCTTTGAGACAGGACAGAAGCAAAACACAAGCTGTCCCCTGTTCTTTGTCATTCTAGAAAACATCGGCAACAGGTAAGAGTGACTGAAGGAAATGAGCAGCTCCCCTGGTTGCCAAAAGCTAGGCTTTCTGTTGGTGTTGATAGGGCTTGTAGGTGCAGAAATAACCTTGATGTCTAAAGATTTAAAAGCTAGCAGGTGGAATCCTGCCTCGGCTGAAATTACAGAGTGTTTTGTTACCAGCTAGACACACAGAATTTTTCCCACAAAAGTAATTGACCACTCTTTTTCTTTGATAGGCTCGAAATATCCTTCCAAAGGTGACTTGTAATGGACCAGACATCCTGGAAACCAGCCTGATCTCAGCTCAGTATTGCTGGGTTACACATGTGATAATTAAACAGTGTAAAATGATGAGTAAGAATTACCCCTCACCTTGTTCTTGAGGTAACGTGCTCAGCTATTAATTGCTGTAATTTCCATTATTAAAGGTTTTTCCTTTATCTAGTATTAAAGGTATAAGCTTTGAGACTGTTCTCACCTACGCAATTAAATGAAATTTTCTCTAGAACGGGATGATAAACTCCACTCAGACTGCAGTCCTGGGGTGTCATTTGTCCACATCGTCTCACTTCAGTTTCATCCTAGCAGCTGTCCTTTCTAGCATCTACCCTATCTAACCACAGAGTGATTCACGCATCCTTCACAAAGGTTAACAGAGAAAGGAGAAAGGGATTAAAGTTGATTTGACCCACTGGGATTACTCCTACTCCAGAGAAAACTCCTCCGCCATTGACAAACTCCTCCAGCCTGAACGTAATTCAGCATAAATAGCACATCACTCCAGTGAAGGTTGGTAATTGTGGTTACTAATGGTTTTTATCCTCGGACCTGCTCTTTTCCAGCTTTAATTAGGCATATAAATGGGTGCCTACCTAAAGACAGGTACAGTGTGGGTGAGGACCCCATACTCGACTGTGTTCGAGATGTTCGGCTGTTGGTGTGCAACTCCCATGAAGCACAGAACTGCTTGGAGAGATGAAAGCTGACATCGAAACTACCAGGAATGAATGATTTCACTTCCCATGTAATTTCTAAGAAACTTTCATGCCATGAAACTTTTAAAGATTTCATCTGTTTATTCAATTCAGGATGAAAACACATGTGAAAACACAGTGATTCTGGTCCTCCCCCGTTACTGTGTTTGTGAGCCAAACACGCCTCAGACATTTCTCGTAAAGTTGAAGGAATTTATACTGACTCTGGTGGGCTTTCTCCAGATTTCAGCTGATGTAAATGAGAGCAAGTTTTAGCCCAATGGCAGTGAGCCTGACCATCCATCAACAATTATATATGCCAAACACATGAAAAGACCTAACACCAGTGACTGACACTATTTACTTTTGACATTAAAGATCTTTCACTAGGGACTTCCAAAACAAGCAAAGCAAATTTTAGAGACCCTTTCCAGTCCTTACTTCACTATTTGTGTAGTGACAGGTCCTCAGCAGCTCCTGTGACTTCTCACTTCACCCCTGTGACACAGCATTAACTCCTCCAAGGAGCAGAGTACTAGATGTTTCTCAGAGCTCACAAATTGCCATGTCTTTCCAAAGAATTGTTTTGTCCTTTACTCCAGCTTCTTTCATAGTAAACAAAGCAAGTCCTCAGGAGCCATTCCTGCAACATGCCCTCATCTGGCAGTGAGGTGCTTCCTCCTGGTGCCGGTGGCTCTTGTACTGCAGCTGGATTGAGCTACTATTTCAGTCTCAGAAGAAAAAAATCAGAACAAAATACTTTAAATATTTTCAAGGGGATAGATTTTGCATTTTGGGACTACAGGACATCCTCTCACAGGGTGATGGCCTTTTTGTGCAAAGTTGTGGAAGAATCTCTTTGGGTTAATGGCAATTACAAGATTCAGAAGTTTGACCTGAAGACCCTTCAAAGTTTTAACAGCACAAAGGAGATGGCTGGAGGCAAGCCACAGTGTATCTCTTGGGGGCCCATGCAGGAGATGAGCTAAGAACAGTGAAGCTCTAAGATCCACTGAGAAAGAAGGATTAAAGGCCAGAGGTACACAAGGGACTGCTGGGACCCTGGTCAGAAGAATTAAGGCATCTTGTTGTCACGTTCCTGGCATCTTGCAGCAAAAAGTCGTCATAAAACTACAGGATTGAAGAGTGACTGATGCCATCAACTTGGACTTGTACAAAGCATTTGACATTGTCCCACACCACAGTGTTGTCTCCAAACTGGAGAGACAAAATTTGGCAGAGGAACCCCATGGTGAATAAGGAATTGGCTGGATGGTCACACTTAGAGTGGAGACCAGTGGCTGTAGAGGGACTTTCCACAAAGGCCTGAAGTGATAGGATAGGGTGCAAGGTTAGATGAGATATTAGAAATAAATTCTTGACTGCGAGGCCAAGCCCACAGAAGCTATGGCTGTCCCATTCCTGGAAGTTTTTAAAACCAGGCTGGATGAGTCTCTTAGCTCTGGTCTAGTGGAAGATGTCCCTGTCCATGGCAGGGGGTTGTAATGAGATGAACTTTAAGGTGCCTTTTAACCAAACCATTCTGTGAGCCCATGATTCTATTTTCCTGGTATTTGCGGGCCCACTGTTAGGGTTGTGTAAGCCCAACCAAGAATCATCACATTTTTTCAGCAACCCACCTTTCCTAGGTTATCACATTTGAAGGAGTTCAGCAGCACATGCTAACAGCGCCTGTCATTAGAAAGCCAGTATCCCATTTATGTATTTTTTAGACACATGAAGGGAGTTTGCAAAGAATATGGAGTGAAAAAGAAAAGTACACAGGTTCAAAGTGCCATGCTAATTACTAGAATTAAATAAAGTCTTTATTCTAAGGGATTCCACTAACATATTTGCCAGCTTGAGTGAGAATTCATGCTTTAGTGTTTGAAAAAGACAAGAGAACAGATATGAACAGCTTAGGGAATATGCAGCACGTAGCGAATTTGTGGTAAAGAAGATGTAGAATCATGAATCTGAGGCAGCTGTGGAATATTGTGCTCAGGTGATAGATACCTCAGCTAACAAAAATAATTTTAACACTGTTGACTTGAATTATTCAGGTGGATGCTCAGGTGAAGTAAAAAAAGGACTGTTGTATCATAGTCAATACAGCCACTCAAATTCAGATTAGTCTGTCGACAGACTACATTTGCACTGATCATTTAATGGTCAATCATATCACCTGTAAAATGTAGGTGAATGAACTCTAAGCAGGACCAAATAGATCAAAGGTTTCTCTCAGAAGATGCAGACAAAATTGAAAGAAAAGCCAGGTTTTCTGAAGAGCTGAGCACTGTTTTCAGCAGAGACAGACTGTATGAAATGGAAGAAATTGCAGGGTGAAAGGAATAGTCCTGGTCAACAAGACTTGCCACTGGAAGGTAGGAAAAAAAGGCTCTGGCCAGTAGCATGGAAGAAGTTACTATACTGTAAAGTGCCGTCTAAATAGTAGTCTTGAGTTCTACAGAGAATGACACCAGTTCTCTACAGACTTGGCACTTGGTGTCACCAGTTCTCAAGTTGATCCTTGCAGCTGTGACTTGCCATCCTTACTTGAGAGTTAAAAAATATGTTCTGAACAGTAAGGCTCAGTGGGTGTCTCTGCTCTGTTCTATATGTTGATTCACTGCTTTCTGAGGAGACAGGACAGTTCCTGTCATACCCTCTTGAAACAACCAAACATGATTTAAAGAACAGAAGAAATTGAGCCTGTCGTAGCAAAGGGCAGAATTAGGCTTTGGATTGTTAAACTGGCAACGAGTTTAGAAAAAGTGAAAAGAAGACTTTCTGATAGAATACTATCTCTGTCCTGGGATTTTGCTGTTAGAACCTCATCAGGTCATTCCCAAAAACTCTCCATGACTATTTCATAACGCTGACTTGTTGGCCTTATTGAGAGAGTAGTGCTGAGAATATATTTAGAAACATAGCATCACAGAAAGGTTTGGGTTAGAAGGGACCTTAAAGCTCATCCAGTCCCACCCCTTGCCATGGGCAGGGACACCTTCCACTATCCCAGGTTGCTCCAAACCCCGTCCAACCTGGCCTTGGACACTTCCAGGGATGGGGCAGCCACAGCTTCTCCAGGAAACCTGTGCCAGTGACTTGCTACCATTTCAAGTAAAGAATTTTCTCCTAACATTTAACCTAAATCTCCTTTTTCAGTTTAAACCTTCCTGTTCCCTTATCTAGGTCATAATGCAGAAATTGTTACTTACAGTGTGTTTGCAGAAGTTACCAATTTTTTTTTTTTGAGTATATGGACTCTACTAATAGATGACACTTAGTTCTTTCTGTCTTTTTTTAACTTTAGGAAAGAGTGAACCTTTTAATTCAGTAGGGAGGAGAATAATAAACTGTACATTATCAGAGAAACTACCTCTTCAGGGAAACATAAAGAAATCTGAACAGTTCCTCTATGTGTAGCAAAGCTGTTTTTTTTAAGCGTCTCCAGGTGGGGTTGCATGGTTTGTACATTCATAGTTTATGGATTATTCTATAGCTGATCATGCAATTACTTTTAATAGCATTTTTTGTCAGTTTCTGAAAGTTTTTTTTGGTGTTTTGTTTTGTTGTTTTTTTTTTTTCAGACTAGAGAGAACAATAGATCTCTAGAAGACACTTGGTGAACTAATCAGATAAAAGGAAATCTCACTTAAGATACAAATGTGACGAGCGTCCCATGGTGGAATTTATGAACCACGTGATGAAAAATGCAGCAGTTATATTCATGACTAAGCAGTGTTTAGTATAGCAGCCAGGATAAAGAAGAACACCAATGGTAAAATACAGCAAAAAATAATGCCAAGAACACTGTACAAGCAATGGAGAAGATTAAAATGGAATTTTTTTTTTTTGTTAATTTGTTTGAATAGGAAGAACAGTAAAAAAGCAACAAACAAAGCAACACATGAAACAGTCATCAGATAGAACAGCTAACATAAGATAATAAGCAAGGGAAAAACTGAGGAAGTACAATCACGACAAAATTTTGTATTGTAGTTTAAATCAGCTTGCACCATGTTGATTCAGTGCTGATCACTTATTGTGATCTAATGCAAAAAGTTCTCATTTGCAGAATGAGAAAATGGTTGCTCTGCTTATTTGGAGTTTTGCTAAGCAATTGAAAACGTGAGAGAAAATAAACATGGTTGATAACAACATCATCTATCCATCTCTGCTAAGAAACCTAAATGAGCATTTGTTTACGATAAGAGTAGAAGTTAGTTAATAAAAAGAAAATACAAAACTCCTATGTAGGATTTATTAACAGTTCTCAGTCAATGGAAGGGCATGGGAAGTCGAGTTTTACCATGGAATTCCTGATATCAGTGATATGTATGGTGGAATAACGTCTGCCGTCTAAATTATTGGATCAGACACAGGTGGGAAAATTTTAGTGTCTTTCGATGGAAAGAAATTTTATTCAAGTTGACCTGTATATATTAGGAGAATGTTTTGAAACATATCTAGATTGAAATTCAGCGAGGACAAATAACCGGTAACATATTTTAGGAGGTATAATCAGATATAAGATGAAAATAATAGGCTTCACAGAAGTTCTGTAGGACAGCATAAGGAGTTCATTAAGGACCACAAGCTAAACAGAAGCCAATGATTTCATATCGTTTTGGAGAACAAACATTGTATTAAGAGAAATAACAAAGAATATAAACTGATTTCCTGATTATTCCAACTCTGTATTGCAAGATGAAAGTAGAACCTAAAGAGAATATTTATGAAGACCTGATCAGGATCACATTCCAACAGAAATTGCATCTAATTAAAAACTGATAACATAAACCATGGACTTTAACATCAATTTTGTAACAGAAGGCAAGCGGGTGAGAGCAGAGGTACAGATGTGAACATCCATGTGATAGTGAGTGGAGTTGGGCACCGAATTTGAGGTGTGACAACACTGGAAAGAACACACAAGGCAAGGGCAAAGAGCTCTAAACAGTTAATGTTGCTGAGGAACCAAATTTTCATACCTGCATCAGGCCACCTAACCCACATACTCCCGTTTTACATCTGTATCAACTTCCCACAAGCTCATCCGTTAGTTTTAGCCAAAAGAAACATCTGAATTACTATCATGACCAGAAGATCCCTGAGCTTATTTTATTTGCCTTCACCGACTCTCTTTTCCCTTCCACTTTGTCTTTTTTTTTTTTTTTTTTAAATAAGATATCTTCACTCGAGCATTGTTGACATGTAAAAAATGTCAGCATGCGAAGGAAGAGTCCATGGGGGAGTCATATCCTATAGAGTACTTTCTCTTATTGCCAGCTTTTATGTAGGACATAGTGTTAAAATAAAAATGTAACAGCTCTCCTGTTGAGGCTCACACTGGTAACCACAGCCTGTTAAAGAAGGCAAGCAGCCATCAGATAAATATCCAAGTCTTTATGGGCAAAGGGTTGAGAGCACAAAGACAGCCCTTCATAGAGGTTGTTTTTTTTTTTTTTCAGTCTGATGCTTTTTCTACATGTGGAAGGACAAATCAATATTCTCGGTTGAAAACAGTTTAGGTAGTCAAGCCTGGATTTTAAACTAATTACCCATACTCAAATGTGGGTCTTGGTTTTTCAATATGAACTTTAATTTTCAGTGTTAACTGCAACACAACTGATCTCAGGGAGCAAAGAAATTGTCAAATGGGTTTTATGAGCAAAGTTGTGTAAATTTTATGCATAAGATAACTGTGCATCTTGATCAGTAGGTAGAAGTTAAACTTCTGGTTCATATCCAACAGCTTCTACTATTCATGAAAATTATTTTCTCTACTCACTGTGTCTGAAAAAGTATACAGCTCATATAAAGGTAGAATTTTTCGGTTACCAGCATTTAAAAGGTCCTTGGAAGACAGGAGTTTGATGAAAATATCAGATCTTGGAATGCTAGAATCATTTAGGTTGGAAAAGACTTCCAAGACCATTGAGTCCAACCTGTGACCAATCCCCACCTTGCCACCCGCCCAGAGCACTGAGTGCCACTTCCAGGTCTTCCTTGGACACTTCCAGGGATAGGGAATCCACAACCTCCCTGGGTAGCCCATTCTAATGTTTAGTCCCCCTTTCTATGAACAAATTCTTCCTGATGTCCAGCCTGACCCTCCCCTGGCACAGCTTGAGGGCCTTTCCCCTTTTCCTGTCAGTTGTCTGCTGTGAAAAGAGACTGACGCCCACCTGGTTTCACCCTCCTGTTAGGGAACTACAGAGAGTGATAAGGTCACTCCTGAGCCTTCGTTTCTCAAGGCTAAACAATCCCATCTCCTTCACCTGTTCCTCATATGAGTGGCTTTTATATGGATTCTTTCTTTAATGATACAACTTTATTTATCTTATATCTTCTGTTTATGTATAGTCCTCTTATCGGCTTATTTATTTAAATATATTATTTTATATAAAATCAGGAATTAAATAGTAAGTGCATTTATGATATATTCTCAAGCTTCTTTCCCCAAAAGCACGATTATTTTGCCTTGCCTTGCCTTTCTACCCTTGTCCCACTCCTGTCCTTCCTGCAGAACTTCTCACTTCATCTTGTATTTCCAGGAGCTCAGTCACAGAATCATACAGTGGTTTGGATCTAAAGGGACCTTAAAGCTCATCTTGTTCCAACCTCCTGCCATGGGCAGGAATACCTTCCATTAGACCAGGTTTCTCCAAGTCCCAATCAACCTAGCCTTCGACACTTCCAGGGAAGGGAATAAGTATCAGCCACTCTGAGACGCGCTCATGGCAGTGGATAGCACCAATCTCTCCCTAGATGTTAACGTAACACATAATTCTGTGTGGATTTTATGTCCTCAGTTTAGAGGTTTCCAAAACAGTGGTCATGATTTCTTCTTTGGTCCCCAGCAAAAAAAGTTAAGAAAACATTTGTTTGTCTCTATGTGATATATCCAATTAATAATAACATTAACCAAAGTCAGAAGCAAAATGGTGTCTCCAGCTGCGCACAATTTACTATGAAATATTTCTCTGCATGAGTTTTATTATGTAGAAATATATGGCACAATATTATTTGCATTTCTATATTCTGCACTCTGCACACAGGTGTTTCAGTGCACACTTCTGCCTTTGAAAATTGGAATGAAATATTTCCATGTTACTGAGATTCTTGACATGTAATAATCCAGTGAGTCAAGATTTAGGCTGCTGTTTTCTGTTAACACACAGAGCAAAAGAAATAAAATGATCCTCGTGCATGTTTCCTATGTATAAACTCCTTGTAGCTATTATTGAACCAGCAATCGGTTTTCCAATCCTCTATTAAAATATCAGTAGTATTTTTCAGAGCTTAAATTGAGCAGTGATTTTATTTAAGGCTACACCTAGACACCACTTTTCTTCGAAGAAATCTCTTGTTGTTGCTAAAAATGAAAGCCATTCAAACAACTGTGATTGAAACAGGGACACGGAAAAGGAAAAAATCAATAGAATGTTTTCCAGGGTACTATATCTGCTTTTGAAAAGAGACCATTAATAACATGCTTACAGTAAAAGCAGCTGCTTGTTCAAAGTGCATTCAACGGTGAGCTGAAAGGATGGCTCTCTCCACACAGACTCCCTGGAGAGTTTGTAAAGATTTCAAAACCCAACCACAGACTATGAACAAAAACCTTTCCTAGAATTTTAAATATTCTCATCTAATGTTAGATTGTTGGAATGAAACACCTCCTAATATTTTGCCCCTAATGAAAGGCAATACGGGTCAGTGAATGAGCTATTGGTCTGAAAACAGCTTTGCAGACAATATACTGCAGGTCGTATTCAACCTCTGAGGACAGTAGCTGCCATGCTAATGCCAACTGCTACAACCCTCAGCAGCGGTGGGCAGCGCTGTGGGACACTTGCTGCAGGTGCTGCTGAAACAGTGGGCTGGCTCAGTCCATTCAGAAAATTTTATAGAATCATAGAGTATCTGTGGTGGCCGGTGAGTCTGTGGTATTAAAACCCAAAGATAGTCCACTGGTAAGACAGCCCCTACTACCAGAGATGCCTCCCTAGGTTAGGGTGAGAAAAGAGGCTTCCCCCATCATGCATTGTTCTGGTATGTTAATGTATCCCAGGTCTGCTTCCCTGGATGGCCATTGGCCTCCCCACCTCTTTGTTACCTTGTATGTTCCAAGTCCTAGAAAGTTCTCCACTCCAGGTTCCCCCTATTGGCCCTTGCCCCTCACCACTCCCCCAGGGCTTCCCCACTGGCTCCCATTCCCTAGTCCCACCTTTGTACCGCCCTCATACCCTCAGATCATTGGTCTCTGATGCTCGCCCTGCTCCTGTGCTTGAACGTGGATCCTCCATTGTCTTTTGTCTTTGTCCCTGGATCCCTTCACGGTGTGGCTGCAATAAACCTCCATCCATGGAACCCCAAATGGAGACCCTTCCTGCCTCTTTGCCGTCAACCCATTTACTGGAGCTGTCCGTGCGTTTGTGCGTGCTCACGTGTATGAGCGTGTGCTGTTCCTGCCGAGCGGCTTTGCTAAGGAGAAGCTTTTGGAAGGTTGCGGCATCGCGCTCTGGCACTGCAAAGCTGTGCGTGGCGAGTGACAAGTATCCTGAATTGAAAAGAACCCATACAGTCATTTAGTACAACCCCTGAACCTGCACAGGACACCCCAAGAGTCATACCATGTGCCTGAGAGCGTTGCCAAAACTCTTCTTGAATTCTGTCAGGTTTGGTGCTCTGACCACTGCCCTGGGGAGCCTGTTCCAGTGCCTGACCACCCTCTGGTTGAAGAAACTTTTCCTGAGATCAACCTAAGCCTCTCCTGACACCACTTCAGGCCTTCACCTTGGGTCCTGTCACTGGTCACCAGAGAGGAGGGATAGGTGCCTGCCCCTCCCCTTCCCATCGTGAGAAAGCTGTAGACCACAGCGAGGTGTTCCCTCAGTCTCCTCTTCTCTAGTATACACTTACAGTACTATAAGGCAGTTTAAAGTGTTGGGGTGGGACTGAATCTTGG
The DNA here is from genome assembly GCA_013397865.1 of Struthidea cinerea. NCBI lineage: Eukaryota > Metazoa > Chordata > Aves > Passeriformes > Corcoracidae > Struthidea > Struthidea cinerea. The sequence goes on from VZTI01006045.1 coordinate 148,226, forward strand.
ATCATTGCCTAATTTGGTGCTAGTGTTATTTATTTCATGTGCTCGACGATGTGCAATGGTTTCAAATACATGAAAGGCCAACAGCGCAGTTCATCTGTAAGAGAACTGGTTTTTATCAGAACTTGGTTCTCTTGGGTGCAGTTGTTTAATCTCTCACTCTCTTTGTCTGGATAGTTCAAGCAGATCTTTCCGTTTAGTTCAAGAAGATCTCTATGTTTTCAGGAGCACTTGGGACAAAATACAAGGCACACCTGTAGCAGTGAGCATACCACAGGTGTATGAAGGCCTCAGCTGGTACTTGTAATAACTTGCTAGTTATAAGTTACATACTAGGCACGTAACTGTCTATGGGAGCAATATCGTCAGTTGAAGAGCATATAAACTTGCAGTGTATGAATGTTCTTATCTTTCTCATACTGCTGATTAATTTGGATCTGTCCAATCCTCATGATTCTGTTTCCAGAATTTGGGTAGCTGGAGAAGCTTAGGTACCTCTAATATAAGCCACTAACAGCCAGGTTTGTCTCATCTCACTTCACTGAGGCCCCCAGCAGCTGTTGCTAAATTAGGATGCTACTTGTCGTTGGTCTTGCAGAGTCACTGAAGAGTGAATGAGCCTACAGAGTACAAATCAGACCTTGGGTTGATTACCAGCTTCTGCATTCTGTAAGGTTTTGATCAGGGATGTCTGGAGGGAATATCAGGCTAAGGAGTTACAGCTGCTCCTTTCTGCCTTTGATTGCTTCTTCCTACACTCACATTGCAGGAAGAAACATGTCTGGGTTAAAAACCTTCAATACTTCAACTACAATTACACAAAAGCAAGAAATTTGCCTTCAGAACCGGAGGGAGAAAGCTTCCTGATCCATCTCACACACAGGTACTGTCAATAATCAGGTTGTACTGAGGTAGGAGAAAGCAATGTGAAAAGGACACAGGTGCTTCTGACCCTGTTTTGGCCACTAAGGCTCCTGCATCATGAAATCACCATGTGAAAAAGAAGAACTTCCAAAACATATGCTATAACGGCATATAGTGCTCTACAAACAGAGACCATCACCAAAATACTCAGTCAATCTGTAATGCCTTTCTTCCTGGTCTCAGCCCTGCTGACTACAATTCCATAGATTTTGTGGAGCAATAATAATTTGGCATCCTTTATAGCAATGGATCCGTGTAGGCACTCAGCATGCCAGATCTCATTGATTATTATAACTCTGAGTTTCTATTCTGAGGAGATGCTACTCATATAATCTGCTGGGTTGATAGATGGGGAGTTAGCATTACTGCAACAGGCTGTCCACAGCCCCTTTTCATCATAGTTATAGCTACGGGCTAGCAGGAGCCCCTCTGGAAATGAATGCTGGAAATCATAATGGCACTTCGTGTGGTGCAGTTTTATTTAGGGAAATACTGTTCAAGAGTGGAAAATAAGGAGCTCCTGTAAAAAACCAAAAAAAACCCAAAAAACCAACGAACCAACAAAAATCAACTGGATACTTTAATATCATGGTTTCAATATGGGTCATCATGGTGTTCAATAAGAATTCCAAGGGTCCTTTTATGTTCTAGATTTTTACCTTCATTTGCTCCAATTTTGTCTAAAGATTAATATGAGATATTCACTTCAAAGAGAAAGATAACCACGGTGATTAAAATCTCTTTTGTTATGTGCAAGCAGAAGAAGGACTTATTAATACTGAGAAATATATTATGCATGTCTCCCCTCTGCTCTGAGTTCTCATGGAAGATACTCCTATAAAAACAAAACAGACTTTTCTGGAACATGATTATGATTAATTTCTATTTTTTACCACTAGCCTTGAAAATCATAATTTTCTAAGGCATTGCTGGCATTTTGTGCAAAGGAATAGTGTCCCTTTTGAAGAAAAATCCCTGAAAAAACTTGGTAACACTTAACAATGAAAGGTTAGACCTCATAGCTGATGACAGGGTTTTGGCTGACTCAAAATGCCTATATAACCCACATTAATGTTTAAAAAATATTATTTATTCTATGAACTTCCATTCTCCCTACTAGTAAGGGAAGTGCAGCTATCCCTATTTCATAAGGGGAGACTGAGACATTGAATTATTTAATGGTTATTCAAGGAAGAGAGGGAGACTGAAATTTTCAACTGCTCATTAAACACCTCCACCCTGTCTGATTTTCAAGTGAACTTGTGCACTGAGGAACCCTGAAAATATTACCACCTTTTTAAATGAATGAACAGGATATTAATTTGATTAAAAATCCCCCAAACCTGGTGGTGTATGTCAAAGTTTGTTTTTCATTCATGTCTGAGATTTTTCAATTCTGCCCTTAAGTTACACCCACTAGCCACTCAGTTGCTGCTGCTGCTGGTGACTGCAGACATCAACCACATGGACAAAGTAATCATTTCGTGCATATAATACAAATCAAATTAAAGAAGGGTACACCAGAACTAGCAAGGCTTCTATTCTGAGGTAAATTTTGACTATTTGGATTTTGAGCATGACCCAAAGTGAGTTTTAGATGTTGACAGGTCTTTAAGGGAACTGTCCAGGACTTGCAACCCCGGTGAGTTTAGAATAGAATCAGAGAATCCCAGAACGACTCGGGTGGGAAGGGACCTTAAAGGTCATCCAGTCCAACCCCCTGCCATGGGCAGGGACACCTCCCACTATCCCAGGTTGCTCCAAGCCCTGTCCAACTCGGCCTTGGACACTCCCAGGGGTGAGGGCCACAGCTTCTCTGGGCAACCTCACTACCCTCACAGGGAAGTATTTCTTCCTACTTATTTGGTGACTTGACCTCATGATTAGAAACTTACAGCTGAAGACTTTTCAGGGTTTCAGGCTCTGTTCAGCAGACCATTCAGAGGATAAAGAGCGCCAGAAAGCAGAATTCCTGTCTTTGTGCCTCTCCACAAGGCGTTTACCCAGAGTTTGCCCAGAGTCTGGCAAAAGTAGTACAATGAGATACAGAAAAAGTCTGTCACACTCCAAATCTTTGAAGTAAAACAGCTTGAATTGCAGTGGTTTTAATACAGCTCTATTTAGTCAAAAAATTATGTAATTGTAGGATACCTTAGGTCAGAAAAGCCCTCCAAGATTATTGAGTCCAGTCATTAACTCAGCACTGTTAAACTCACCACTAAACCATGTCTCCAGCTGCCACATCTACAAGTTTTTGGAATGCTTTGGAAGCTCCATTGATTTTCACTATCAATCAGGAGAAGGGGAGACACTGACTCTAGCAGCAGTCTGAGGTACTTAGCTATATTAATTACCTAAGAAACTTGTATCATCTTCTGGGTTGATAAATAAGATGATAAGAAACATATCAGTTGTGAAAATAATACTTAGTTTGTTTCACTGGAATGGTTATTTGGCAGCAAAAAAGGAGGAATAAAACACAGTGGGACATGAACAATGTCAGCTTATGGGAAGAGGATCTGCAGGGCTGGGATGCAAGGAAAAAATGAAAATGTGGGAACATTCTTTAGGAAGGGTGCTAGTCTGAGAGAATATATGGGAGGGAAAGAGAAACTGATTAGTTTAAAGGGTAAGAAAAAGTGAGGAAAACTGGTGACGGAAATGTAGGAAGAGATTTAGACAAGAGGAAGAAAGCAGGGATTAAGAGAAAATGGGGAAGAGGAGGGAAAAGAGCAGAAAACAGAAACCTTTCCTCTTCTTGGGAGGCATTTGCACATCCTAGCAGCTGTAATTTGCCTTCTCCAGTAACCATAACTGGGTATGTGTGTCATCCATATCACATCTGAATGAAACGAAGTCACTTCTCTGATGATGTCTCAGAGAACTTTTCTTGAATGAAGAGAGTGTGATGTGAATTCAACATGTGTATTTCACAAGCCATACAGTTTTCTTTATCTGTTGGATGAGCTTGGATTTCTCCAGTTGCTGCCTGCTGAATTGAATGCATCACATTCAGTTTAAAATCACTTTATCTCACCAAGTTATTACAGGAAGACAGAACTTCAGTACTCAGCAATCAGGATGCACACGATAGCATTCATCAAGTTAATTTCATTTAATTACTCCAGTGGTTTTTAAAGCAGACTCCAGCTATTTCTATGCACATGCATGTGTTAAAAATTAAAACAATAACAACAGAAACCAAAATCCTCAGTGGTGAAGAGTTCTCCATGTGAAAATTAATCAGGTTTATTTCATTGCCATGTATTTCTTCTGTAGCTTCAATTCCCTTGTGAGGAAGCTAGGGAATGTTACTAACTGCTGCAGATTTATTCTGTAAAGTTTTCTCAGATAAACATGCATGTGTGCAGTTTGTATGTATGATCCTATTTGGGAGGATCATTCAGGAGCATCCACTCAAAAAGCAGGTCTTTTTACTTCAGCAAATTTCTGTGTCTCTGATATTAGCAGAACAGAACACTGTTCTGTTGTCTAAATCCATGGCAGGTCTGAAGGACAGAACAAAAAAAAAAAGGTCTAGAAAAGTCTAGCTAGTTCCACACAGCAGAAGGACGTGAATAACAGATAAACTCTTTCATAATACAACTTGTCAAACAGGAAAATATTCTGGAAAAAAAAGAAATCATTCCACTAAATTTTAGGAAAAGGTGTTATTCTGTTTAGATGTATGAGAAGAACACAGTGTCCATTGCTTTATATTGTGGAAAAGAGGGGTGTTATATAAGTAGATGGAATGAATCAATTAAATACCCACTGTTTAATTCACCCTTCTAAACAGTCACATGAAAATTTGGAAAGATATTAGAAGAAGCAACACTGAAAAAGCAAAACACCCACAAATTTAATCTTCCTTATTAAAGCATTGCACAGTCTTTTAGCAGTATAAACATTAAGGACTTTGAAAAATGTGAATAATTCACTGCCATATTCCCTACACCTTTGGCTCGGTGGCACTATGAATTAAAGATACTCTATAATTCAGGTAACTCGAGCTTTTCTCTCTGTGTGTAACCCCTTCCAATAAACCCCCTGGTTCTGCACTTCACATTCTAGTTAAATTACTTTTGTCTATCAATCATTATGACACTTGTACTAGAATATCACCAGATACACCGTGTTGTCAAACACCAACTTTGCAGGCAGCTTGAAAAAATGTACCCTAAATGTACCCTAGCTTCATTAATCTCTTATAAGAACTCTTGACACTAAATCTCCTTTATAACCTAGTGCCTAAGATCTAGTGAATTTGCAGTGTTAATTGCTTGGATTACATCATTAACAGTGACAATTTCCGTATAAATACAAAAACTTAACATTGTTCTCCCTTATAAAGAAAAAAAAAAAGCTTACCACCATCATTTAGCTAGCCATTTAGTTTGCCTTTTAGTTGTAAATCCTCATTAGTGAGATGCCTGTAAATGAGATCTCGGTCACAAACACATCAGCCCCTCAGCTACAGCCATCTCCAGATTTCCATCCATGATATTTCAAACAATCACAGAATGTTTTGGGTTGGAAGGGACCTTATAAAGTTCATCATGTTGCTCCACCCTGCCATGGGCAGGGACACCTTCCACTGTCCCTGGTTGCTCCAAGCCCCGTCCAGCCTGGCCTTGAACACTTCCAGGGATGGGGCAGCCACAGCATCTCTGGGCACCCTGTGCCAGGGCCTCCCCACCCTCTAAGTAAAGAACTTCCTTACATCTAATCTAAATTTCTCTTCTTTTGTTTTAAAACCATTTTCTCTTGTCCCATCACTATCTACCCATGTAAAAGTTGTTCTCCCTCTTTTTCACAAGCCACCTCCAAATGGCATCTTCCAAGTATTTGCTCAGGGCAATGGCATTCCTACAGGCTGAGTTCAGGTTCTACCTCCCCCCATAAGGGAAAGACTGGATTTGGAAATCTGGGGGTGTTTTCTGGCTGGGGCAGGAATTGGAGAGGTAGAATATGCCAGTTTTAGTCATTCAAACCCAAGTGAAAATAACATGATCCAGATGTGGTTGTCTGATTTTTGTCTCCTGTGGCCAGGGGTCACATGCAGAGGAATCCAAAGGAACCAAGTGGCAGATTTAAATATGACAAAAGTCATCCTACTTTTCTTTCAATTGACTGTAAGTCCAGATGAACCACTCTTAGGCAGCAAAAGTTGGACATAAATTGTGTGCAGAATGGTAAACATGCATAAATCGGTTTTTTGTCCAACTACAAGAAGTGGATGAGTTAGGAAAGGTTGGATGGTTGCTTCAATAAAACAAATCCAGGCACAATAATAACACTGTATTTACAATATGCCAGAAGTCAAATACAAGGGTGGACACAGTTAGAATAGCTGACCACTGGAATAAATTTTCAAGAGAAGTGCTGGATAATTTTTTTTTCCTAAAAATCAGAAAAAGGACAATGAGAGGGTGACAATTTAAGGTGAGAACTATACAAGGTCCAACTAAAGATGCTGCTAACCTTTTCTGGACTGATTGTCTGTTAATTAAACTCCTTGGAGCAGGTTAGCTTATGTGAATAGTGATGACAATGGACTCCAAATACATCTTCAATGACTACTCTGCTATTTCCTTCCAACATATTCCTGATAGGAAGATGATTCAAATAAAAAAAAGAAAAAAAAAAGAAAAGAGCTTTTTTTAAAAAATTAAATTCAACAGCAAAATTCACTGACTGGTGAAGAAAACGAAATTTACTAATTCATGAGAAAAATTACTTCAGAAAGAGCCATAATATAATAATAGAGAAACTGCGTAAATGGTCAGAAGAACACTTTTGAGATTTTTTTTTTTTATGTAATCAGTCAGTTCCTCATGTAAGACTGAGGCTGCCTGTAAACAAATCCACACTTAGATTGGTGTGATTCAAAAGAAAAATTTGCAACAGCTGTTGTGTGAATAGCACCGTTCTGAGATTTGAGTTCCTAGGCTGATTGCAGGCGAACATCTGGAAAATTGAATTGAATCCAAATCTACTAAAAATTACTGTGCCTGTTAGTTTGTTGTGTTCACTTCAGGAAATGAGCAATTTCATCATAATTTAAGGAATTTCATTGCACAGTTGGTGGCATATACATTGAAAGAATGAAGTAATCTCTATTCCTCTGCTATGGAGAAAACAATCTTTACAAAAAGGGAAACTGTTCCACTTCCATCTCCAGACATCACCGTGAGATCCTTCTCATGGAGTGTGGGCAACCAAACGAAACCTGTGCTAACTGAAAAGTGAACTTATTTATGTACACAGATACTGATTTGTTTAGACCTTTAATCAGTGAACTGAGTCCTACTTCTGAAGTTAAAATGGGCTGGAGCCCACGCAATGTGCAAGGCATTGATTAATGCCCAAATGTGAGCACAGGTTTTTTTACGTCATGGAGCAAGAGAAAAGCAATCTTATGTTTTATTTTGAGATTTTCCTGTGCTTGGATTTTTTTTAACCCATTGACCTCATCCAAGACTTTCAATACTAAGACAACACATGGGACAATGGTGTTCAAAAAGCCTGGTCTGAAAAAATTCTGTCACTGAGGAGGATGTCCCACTTCACTGGACTTGCATCAGCATCCTACTATAAATACAAATTAATTTGCACCAATTTTTTTTTTTCAATTCAAAATAGAATTTTAAATGAAGTTTAATACAAATTTTCATTTAGTGCATAATAGTAGCAACTTCAAAACAGTCCTCACAACAAGGGTGTGAGCCAAAAAATGTTGAACTCTATCATCTGCCTAACTATGGACATTTCCCTGAAGGAGGTTTTGATGAAAGAGAGGGAGAAGGAAGGAAGGAAGGAAGGAAGGAAGGAAGGAAGGAAGGAAGGAAGGAAGGAAGGGAGGGAGGGAGGGAGGGAGGAAGGAAAACAAACAAAGAGAAAAGAGAAAAAACAAAAAAGAAAAAAGAGAAAAGGAAAAAGAGAAAAGAAAAGAAAAAAGAAAAAAGAAAAAAGAAGAAAAAAGAAAAAAAAAAAGAAAAAAACTTAGTTGTTTCTATTACAGCTTCAGGTTAGATGACAGGAATAAAATGTTGGCCCCAAGATCTGCATGGAGTCATTCAAATGGCTTAATAACACAGGGGATAAATCACTATTATTTTTATGAAACAGGAGACAGAGTTCTTTGGGACCAGGAACTGTGCAGCTCAGCTCCAACTGCTGTTCAACATTCAGAACTACCAACTTCATTTCCTCCTAGCACGTAATAAATAACACATCTACCCAACATAAAAGCATTTTTATAATAGCAGTAAAGGAACTGCAGAGAGTGTGATTATCATGAACTAATAACACCCCATAGCAGATATGCAGCGCAGCCTGGAGCTGACCTGGAAATGAGACTGTGGTTCACACGGCTGGTACCGTACCTGACCAGACACTGTCCTGTTTGGACCACGCTGACCCAACGTGCTGCCACGTTTTGATATCCTCTGCCTCTGCCACAGTGATTTACACAGAGTGAGCCCATTTGTTGGTTTCCTCTCTGTGCGATGGCTTCCAGCACAAGAGCTGAAAAGAATGCCGCGCTTTAATCCACGGCGCTGTTCGTGCACCAGCTCACACTGCCTGTAGTATTTTCACAGCATCACACATCTCGAGGAAACAGAAGGGAAGCTCAGCTGGTCTCTTTTTAGTGATACTCTAGCTTTGCAGAGGTGATGACTGTACCCTCTAATGGGAGAGAGAGGGCTGCCTGGTGGTTAAAATATACAGCTGGCTATTAGCCAAATCGGATTTGCTCCATGCATTTGCATAGGCTTGTGGGACCAGTGGCTTCATGCTTCACTTGTGCTGCCTGTGAAGTGCATCCCATCTCATTCTGCTGCGTGTGTTTTACCCAGCACACATCCCGGTACTGGTGTTTGACTACCTGATCGTGGCAGGGGAAATTCTTCTGGATGGGTAGTCCAGGAGGTGCTCATTCATGGAGGAATGTCTCAGAGGAGGCATTTGCACATCCTATGAAACGATGAAAAATCAGCCCAACAGCCCCACATCTGGTATCCCTGGGAGGGAATGAATGGGAACACTAGAACAATCCTTTAATAAAAATCCATCCCTCAATTATAGCCTCACTTAATATCCCTCAGACAAATTTTATCAATGTATGAAAATCACATGAACTACATAATTTCACATTAGCAAAGAGGGCAGGAAGGTTGTATTCCTATTTAGGTTTAAGTACGCTTTAATTGTATTCACCCTATAAATTACTTTATCTCCTCTCTGATGGGTGTTTGATGACCAGAAAATGGCTGCAGTGATCCAGAGCAGTCTTGTCTGACAGGAGGTTTTAATCTTCACGTGAGGTTTGGTATCCCTATAACCTGGTGAATGCTTCTTAAGAATGATGTGGAGCAATAAAGCATTGTCAGCTGTAAACTTAAAATTTTTCAGTCTGAAATTCAGCTTTTTTATGGGATATCATCGGATTTTTGGGACATCTTCTATAATCTCATTATTGCGGATCTAAAACAACACTGAGCAGAAGACAACAGCAGTCAGAGAGGAAAGACCAGCCACACCTTCCTGGAAAAAACCAAGTCTGTACTCTGATCCTCCTCAGCCATCTATGGACAGTGAGCAGCAGAGCAGTGAAGATCTGTTTATACAAGATAAAAATATTCTTCATCTTGCTTTACTTGAGAGTTGTATTAAAAACTGGAAAAAAGATGCTAAGTTGTTCAGAAAGATCTTTTCTTTTAAAAATTTTCTCACTAAAAGGAAATAAAATAGAGGGTCTGGTTTGCACATTTGTTCCACTTGAATTAGGAAGTTTGAGTTTCGAAGGAGAGAGGTGACTTAAATTACCTAAAGTACCTGCCAATCTCATTCTCCTGAAAGTTACAATTTGGGCCATTTTAGCACAATTTAAAAAATGGAGGGGTGCAATAAGCAAGAGTATATTTGCTTTATACCAAACAGTTTCACACATTGTCTGTAAGTATTTTACAGTTTTGAGTTAGAGCAAGCTGAATGTACACCAAAAGGATAAAAAGTTCTTAATCTTTTCTTTTGATGCGATTACACATTGTAGGGACTATTCAGATATCCATCAAAAAGAACAGTGAATTTTCTTGGAAAGAGTGAAGAGACATAAGGCAAGGCAGAACTATGGCGAGCTGGGGACTCAGCTCAGCCTGAAAAGAAGTATGATATAATGCAAGAAATAAAGAAGAAGGAAAGGGAAAGGAAGTAAAATTATATAATTCAGAGGTGCAAGGCAATCCCAAACTCACTGCAGAGGGAACAGATTGTCAGTCCCTGAGGGAAGGAAGCAAAGGAAGCAACTATATGCAAACGAGCATGATCATTTATGCAAATTGTATTTACAATTGGTCACAGAATTTTGTGGGCCGAGATGATTTCTGTGAGAAGCAAAACAGCAGGATCTGGGTTAAATTAATATACTAATCTTACTAATCTAATCAGGGGTTTTTGTGGGTTTTTTTCCCCCGCAATATAGAGATGTAAGATACAGGATTGGGACAGATATTTATCAGGATGTTGTTTCCATAGTAGCTACAACAGATGCCCAGAAGAGTGAAAAAAAGGCCTGGGGTGTGTGAAAAGGGCATTGTGATCCCCCTGGGACAACTTTCCAGCAGTAAGTATTACAGAGAATGCTGAACTGGAGGCCACAGATGGGCTGCTGTGTTTAATAGCAGCTCGATCTGTGGACTTCCATGGATGTCTAATCTCTTCTTTGAACCTGTGGATAATTTTTTATTTCTGGAAAATTCTGTGACAAGGCTTCACAGTTCAATGTGCAGCATAGAAAAAAAAACACAAATGAAACCAAAACCACAACAAGAAAAACAAACAAAAACAAAAGCCCAAACAAAACAAAAACAAAAACAAACCCCAAAAGCAAAGCAAAAGAAACTAAAATAAAGCATACCTTTTAAATTTTCTGCCTAACCATTTCCGCTGGAGTCTTGAAGATATTGTACTGTGAAAAAGGGAATTATTTCCCCTGCTTACTTTCTTCACACTATTCCTGATTCTATAGATCTCTGTTATATCCACCATAACAGTTTATTTTCATTTTCTAGTGGGTGTTTTATGCCCTTGATTGTCTTTGTCACCTTCTCTCTACGTCTTCCAGTTCTGCTATACCCTTTGCAAGGCAATGTGATAGTATATTCCATTCAGAATGCATGAATGAAATACAGTGATACAAATCTTATTTGGAGCCATCAATGAATATGTATAGTTAGGGTTATTTTTCCACATGTACGTTACTTTGCATTTGTAGAAATCAAATTTTCTCAGCCATTTCGTTATCCAGTTAGACAGTACCTCAAGATAATTCTGTGACTCTTTGCAGTCAGTATTAGATTTGACTGCCCTGTATAATTTTTAACACCTGCAAGTGCTGTTCCTTTTTCAGATTACATGTGGATACTGTGAAGAGCAGTGGGCACAGTGTGGCTCATGGGGACACCATCTGCTAAATTCGCCCCACTGAAAAAATAAATTATGTGCTCCCACTACTTGTTTCCTTACCTCTTAACCATTCTTAAGAGGAGAAATTTTCAGCCTGTGATCATGTACTCTGTGCAGGAGTGGCTTTTAAACCTGCCAGAGAATGATGGTGGTGTTCTGAGAGCAGTGGATTTCTCACTACATGGTCCTGCCTGGGGGGAACATTGAGTGTCCCCAGCCCAGACACAACTGAGGAGTGCACCAGCACCAGCTGCCCACCAGTGGTCACTCTGGGCAGGAGTGGCCGTGTCTGGGACAGCCATACCCTCTCTTCTCTGCTCCTCACAGCCAGCTGCCGACAGCCAACATGGGGACACTGGCCTGTCCTCTGAGAGGGGTCGGGAAAGAGGCAGGTGCTCACATGGAATATCTGTGACAGAGCATGAGACTGTCCTTGTCACCCACAGTCAGGTCTGCTGGTGCACACTGAGGGTACATGTCTGATGAGGAGCAGCTGGGGGAGCTGGGAAAGGGGCTCAGGCTGGAGCAAAGGAGGCTCAGGGGGGACCTTGTGGCTCTGCACAACTCCCTGACAGGAGGGGGCAGCCGGGGGGGTCGGGCTCTGCTCCCAGGGAACAGGGACAGGATGAAACAGCCACGAGTTGCCCCAGGAGAGGTTTGGCTAGGATACTGGGAAACAGTTCTTCAACAAAAAGGTTTTTCAGCCCTGGCACAGGCTGCCCAGGGCAGTGGTGGAGTCCCCACCCTGGACGGATTTCAAAGATGTGTTGATGTGACATTTGGGGACATGGTTTAATGATGGGCTTGGCCGTGCTGGGGAATGGTTGGACTTGATGACCTTAGAGGTCTTTTCCAACCCAAATGATTCTGTGATCCTATGATTCCATGACTTCTGTTGCCACCAAATAAGGTTAGCTAAGTTTGTGAACAGCTGCCTTTTCATCCCGTGGCTTTACCACGAGCTGTTGATTTATATGTACTTGCTAATGCATGAGATAATCCCTCTCACCCAACTGTAACTGGGTGTTGACACTGGACAGAAATTGGTTGCCCTTGGAAAGTTTCTGAAGTTGTGCTGTTTTTCAACTGATAAAGATTGGGGTCGATTTGATACCTTGACATGAAATCAGCTTAAGTGAGGATAACTTTCAAGCCTTAAATTTCTCAAGTCTTCCAAGGTAGAAAACACATTTTCATGCATTGTGGCAGTATGTAGAAGCGTTTAATATGGTATTCCTTTTGTACCAGAACTGCAGGCTACTAGAAGTTTTCTGAGAAAGCTGAAACTGGGCTGCAGGATGTGGGAATTTGACTTGGCTATGAGGACATCCCACTGGTTATCCCATTTTCAGGAGGACCTGAGAACCTGGTCAGCTCTACCTGGCTTTGGGCACAGATTAGCATAAACTAATCCTCACAGCTGCAATCAGTACCAAGAGTCTCAGTGATACACAAGAAGCATATTCCTAGATCCTGAACTCCTTAATACGACTGCCCACTCTATTTCTTGCGCTGCTTTCACATTACTGTACTTACAGAAAAGCCCCAATAGGGCTGATTCCTCCTTATTTTCATCTAGATGGGCATTGTTTCTCATTTTAAAAAAAAAATCTCTTATGATAACAGTCACAAGCAGTTGTAAGAGCAAGGAAAACAAGGCCAACATGTACCCTTGGCTGCATTTCGCTCTCCCAGGAAGAAGAATGTAGTAGATCTTTACCACATGACGAACAGAGAAACAGCACCATGTTGACTGATGCTACTCCTGATTTACACCAGGGAGGAGAGCAAACAGCTGCTCACAGAGCTGGCAAGGAGAAAAGCAAAATACAAAAGAGTTGGAGCTGACAACAGCCATGCTTTGTTCCTGGTCAGCATCACCAGATAGTGACTGCTTCAGGCTGTGCTCTCTCCTTTTGAAGGAAACTCACAGAATTTGTGAGCTGCAGCAGATCCCAGCAGGCTAAACAGAGCAGCAGCAGATCTTCTGATCCCTCCCTTTGGTGGTTGCTGATCCATGAGAACTGATCTTACTCTGGGTTAATTATGCCCGTATTTTTGTATCCACCAGAAGCTCCTTATGTTTAACACGTTCTCTGAATCTCGCTGTGCATTTTTTCCGTGGTCTCTTCTGGTTGCCTTTGTGTGGAAGGTGCTGCAGAATTTTCTTCTCTGCCTCTATTGATGCCTTAGGTTTTAACTTTTGTATTTTTCAAATCCTGTACTGCTTAGTGTGTAACTCTGAAGTTTCTTGTAGCCTGTTAACTTCTGCTCTCTCATGCTAGGTAGACATAACAAAGCCTCTCCAGGCCTGCTCTCCAAGGACACCCAGACCATCCTAGGCCCAAAAAGTATAAACCAAAAGCCTCTAAAGGGGGGCAAGCTTGGGAAAATTACATCATTAACTGAAGTTTTAATTGGAGAATTAACCCTGGTATGCAAATGAACCAAACTTAGAAAAGTGTGACCTGTCGTCCATCTTGGGGTCCATTTTGGCAATAGCCTCTGGACTCCCCAGGGTATACCTCCGACGGCCCTTCAAATAAATACCTGCTTTTATTCTCCTGTTCTTGTCTAGTCTCTGGTTTTAGGTGGCCACTTCAGGCATCAGTATCATCTCAAGGACCAGATAAGTGATGTCTGCATATTCTCTCATTTTGCAAGCACATATAATGTCCCTACCAGGCTTATAGCAGCAGGGACATGCAACCCTACAGCTAGGCCAAAAATAGTCACTAAATGTTAGTTGAAAAAAACTCACCAATGGAAAGTGGTTTTGATTAAAATCCAGTGTAGACAGAGGATGTTAACTTTGGTTGAGCATGTCCTGTGTTTAGGTTAAACTGTTGCCTTCTCTGAAATTTCTGAAAAATCGTGGTTGGGAGATTGTGTGTTTTCCCCCTTTTCTTTTCTCCTCTCTTTAGGAAAATACAAATAATTATATATTTCCTTATGTCCTGAAGGACAAATAGACAAACTGTGGCTGAAGATATAGAGGATAGGACAGGATTTCTCAGGTTTTGGACTTATAACTGTGTTAGAACTAGTGGAGGAGGAAATTGTAGTCCCCTCACCTCTTCTACCCTCAAACCCTGGCAGGTGCCTATTTTTGGAGGCATGAGAAAGTTCTGGTTGTCTCATCTAGCTGGAAGAAGATGCAGAAGCATCACTCAAAAGACAGAGGGCTGTGTGATGCCCATAGCCAAGGTTAGAAAAATGCTTTACCTACTTTTATTTCAAAGATATTATAATAATTTATATATATATATTTTTTTTTTTGGGTCAATTATAAAGGAACTCATGATGGAAATTTTAGAAGTGGGCTTCTATGTATCTGTCTCTTCCTTGCTCCAGTGTAATCTGGAAAGGAAGTTCTCTGAGCAAGAAAACAAAGTCTAACATTATGGTCTGTGGGTCTTGCACATTTCTTGACATAATTAAGCTTGGCTTACTGCACTGGTTTTAAATAAATTCATGGTAACGATGATGACCTTTAAGTCTGGGGTAACCCATGGAACTATTGGAACAGCTTCTGTAGAGATTAGTCATTAGCAGAGCTTTATCAAGAGCTCATCGTGTTGTGGAGGCTTGTGGTGGGAGAATTCCACCCTAAGGAGCCATGGGAGAGGTTCGAACAGCTCTGAAGGAAACCATCCAATGAGTCTGCTGCCAGCCATCACATAAGAGAAAGGAAAGGAACAGTAAAAAGAGCTTTGCATTTCACTGGTGACTGTCAGTGCGAGCTGGCTGAGACAGAGGAAGAATTTACTCAATTTCATAATTTACTTGTTAATAATTCATTAGCTATGACAATGGCAATTAAGCCCCAGACTAGCTTTTCCTGTTCTTTCATCTTTCAGCCTGCAAAGATGGACTCTGGCTAATACATTCCTAGATATCTTCCATGTAATTTTCATTTCTCTTTCCCCCCTTTCATCCATTGCATCTCTATTTCTACTTCCAATTACATTCAATTCTTCACAGCTTCCTCTCCCAGCCACATACTATTATTGCTCTTCTGTTTTCCAGTGAAATCCTCCTAGCACCTTCCTGACATTATCACCCACTTTGTTGCAAGAAGCCTGGCCCTTGCTCCATCATGGTCTTAATTGGCTTTTGACCTTCCCATAGCACTCTGCCCTGCCTGTTTGTAGCCCTGATCTCCCCCAGCTTTCACGTTCTGCATTTCCTTCTCTTCAGTTGTTTTCCTTAAAATATTGCCTTCTTTGAATCCCTGCTTCTCAGCCTAATCAAGGCTATTTTTTTCTGTGTCTGTGTAGATGGCATCCATTCCACCTCTCCTTTTCAAAGCTAAAAGAGAGCATGGTACTGTAATAAAATGCAGTCAGTTTGCTGTGCTGCATTTTGGAGAATTTGTGTGATAGTCAGGCCTTAGGTCTCAGCCTAAAAACAGTTAATTTAGCTAAAGACACAGTATTCTCTCAGAAGAGGATAATGTAACATGTTGAAAGCATCAGTAAAACAAAGGAAATCATCAAGAGTGCAAAATATCTCTGAGAGTTTTTCTGAAACTCAGAAATAATACATAGCTATCTTGCACACCATTTGTTTTTTCCTCTGTTTTCATTACTTACATGCAGACATGAAACACAATTTCAACTCTGCTGCGCTTTTTCTGTATCTCTTTATAACCAGAAATACAAACAAGTTGTAGTTCTTCCCTTGACTGGATCACACAGAAAACATCTTGGGTGCTATACCCAGCACCAATGACACAGAGATATATTTATTTATAACAGACTTTTCTCTGACAGTGGGGAAAAAATAACACTTTCTTCTACTTCAAGCAAAACTGGACAAAAACAGATTCAGGAACTGCCTATTCTAATTTTCCAGGACAGGATCTTCCTGTCTGGGGCTTTATACAGCAGCTACCACAGTGGTATCTAAACCCCCTATTGATTTATTAAAGTGCACTCATAAAGCACTCTGTATTTTTTTTTTTCCTTTCTCTGTTATTTTATGTGGTGTTATTGTGGGAAAGCAAGGTCAATGGAAGAATGTTTTACATTTTGTTCTGAAACTGCTGAGGTTTACAGTCACCCTGATGTTTTCCAGAAGAAACTATCACAATGTGGACCAGTAGCCAAAAAACCTTTTTCTCCTTCTTTCATGAGTTTCCTTCTAGGTTGTTGTGAGGAGTAGAGCTCCCCTCTGCGATCTCTCTGATAATGTGGAGAAAGCAAGATGAGATTTTTGGAAACTGAGGAGAAAATTCTTGATTTCATTTAATAAGTCATCAGTGTCAGCTCAAATACCAGTTTACTTCCAGCTGTTGCTTGTTCAGGGGATGGATTGCTGTATTTTCCATCAGCTGAAGGGTGTGTTTTACTTCATTTTTTTTTTTTTTTAAGCTTTACAGACACTTTTCCATCTCAGTCTGATACAGTCACCAAAGTAAGGAGGTGTGGGGCTGGGTAGGCAGGTGTGTCACTGTTTGAAGATGCAGCCAGAGCTCACAAAACAAAGGGCAGTAGTAATGTGGCTGAGCCTGAGACATTTTGAGTGCCCACAGTGCATGCAGGGAGTACGAGGAAGCACCTTCTCTTTAGACATGTGAAAAACAGCAGTAATCTTGAATGGAATGGGAATACCACTGGAAAGAAAGCGTTGAATCCGCTGTCCTGAGCTCTAGCTGAAAAACAGTTGTTCTTCAATTGTTGAGTTGTTCTTTAACTGTGAAGCCAAGAGACTAAACAACTGGAGTATATTCCAGGAATGGCAATATTTGAGTGATGTGATCCAGGGGTAAAACCTGTTCATGTGTTTCTGGCATTCTTGTCCATGATACCTCAGACTCTTCCCTTCACAGGGAGGTTGGACAGGATGAGGCTGAAACCAGGGCCCAAATGGAACTGTACACAGTTGTAGTCTGGAATGAAAGGGGCAAAGAGCAGTTACAGAAAGGTGTCAGACATGGCCAAGTTATGGTGTCACACCGTCTGAGGGAAGGCAGCGGAATCACAGTTCTACTGTGCCATGTGGGGGTGCAGACAAGGGAATTGTACTGGATGGATGGATGGATGGATGGACGGACGGACGGACGGACGGATGGATGGATGGATGGATGGATGGATGGATGGATGGATGGATGGATGCCAAGTCTGGTGCTTTTCATCACCTTTGCTAACAGCAATCTCTAACCACTGCAGTGTCACTCCAAAGGTCTGCAGTAAAATCCAGACCCTGCCTGGCCCTGCAATAACTGATCCCTGTCCATGACGTGCCATAGGAAGGGGAATAATTTATCAATGACACAGCTAGTTTCTGCAGACATTCCTATCTGTCCTCAGAACCTCCAGAGTCCTGACTGACTGGTAAACTCTCTGCCATGCTGGTAAGGATGGGATGGGATGGGGAATCTGTAGGGAAAGCGTGTTACTACTGGGCAGAGCTGGTTAGTATAGCATTGCAGGAGGGTTCTGAGCTATGTACATGGACAAGATAACACAAGGACGCTTTTTGTAGACAGAAGCAGCATTCAGAATATTCTAGGGCATCCAGAATATATTTGCTTGAAACTTGCATATGTAAAAACTGAAGCAAACCAGTGACATTTAAAATCCACAAATATTTTTGGGCTTTTTAAAACAAATTCAAATTAAATTGGTACCTGAAAAACCCAATATGTTGCAAATTAAAACTTCCATAAGCAAAAACTACTCCAGTGATTTTTTTTTTTTTCTTTTGGAATTAGTATGTATTAACTGCAGCCAGCACTTGTTCATCACTGTGCTGTGCTGATACTGCAACAGACATAAATATAATCAAATCCAGGTTTCTTTATTTCTCTCGCCTTCATTTCCATTCTGACCAACGCATTTTAATTCAGTCCATACGAATGAAGTTCAGCCATTAATTTTATATAACCTGATCTGTGCCATAGAATAAATAATACAGTATTTGTTGCCAAATTAGAACACTCAAACTGAAACAGATATGTGCATTTAGTGAAGCCAAGCCATAATTTGCTCGAACCAATATTAGTAAGGCAGCCAACATATGGGATTTTAAACCCAAAGTACATTTGTAGATGAGCTTTTATAATGCAAATGGATATACATTTTTCCAAAGCAGTGTATATTCAATAAAACCCACCAGCTTCCTGAGTGTCAGCTGACACAGCAGAGGATAACGTGTTATCTTTCCTCTTTTCAATTTCATGTTTATTGAACATCTTTCTATATTTGTTTAGTTTGATTTATTTTGTTTCTGATAGAAACACTTTCAAAAGCAGAATTCTTGCCTGTGATACCAGGCTCATTCCGCAATTTCTCAGTAGTAGTCCAACCTTATAAATTAATCTGGAAGGAAAGGAAAATTTCTGATACATACCTGTAATTATTTTGCAGTCCTCTCCATCCTTGACATCTGTGCATTCTGAAATAGTCATGGAATGGAACCACCTAAAGGAAAAGTTTTTAGAAAAGAGGTACTGAGATATTTCTACCTGGTTGGTCTGAATGTGGTAACTTATTTTGGGCACTGATCTGCACAAGCAAAACCATTATTATCTTGACTGAATATACTAATCCAGAAAAGTGCTTCTATCACTCACATTTTCAGCTGCTGAAAAGAGAGTTGTATTCATGCATCTCTTGCAGGTTCTGCTGCTAGATGAAAAAAGCTGAACTGTTTTGGTGCGGTTCACCAACACCAGAAACCTGTAGCTGTTGGTAATTTTTGAGGAGGTGAGAACTAAAGTTAGTGATAATAAACTGCGTAATTGTATGGCCTCAAAGTGAAATTGCTTTCTTGCTCCAGGTGTGCTCCACTTGCATGCCTGGTGAGAATAAATAGCCAGCCCTCCCTGCATACGTGTCACTGAGCCTGTAAAACATGATCAGACACATTGTGCTTGAGCAGACCTTTCGAGTTTCAGATATCCGGGTATATAATATCGGACTAAAATAAACACAGAGGGTTGGCCACCAAAACCTTGGGCTGCTTGTGCTTCAAGAAGTTCCCCAGAAGTTCAGTGAAGGAAAATGTGAAGTCTCCACTGACTCCAACCAACCTTGACTCTTCCCCCAGGTTGTGATGTCTGGTATGCGTTACAACAGAGGTCGCTTATGGATAGAAGACACCCAACTGAGCTGAGCAGACAGGGATGTATTCCAGCTAAACTGCATTACAGTTTTCCCTCACTTTCGAATGACATGAACATTTAATTTCATTTCTAAGGTGTAAAAACTGCTGGTATCTCTCATTAATTTTGCTGTGCAGAAAAGTTAAAGAAGTTATTTAACTTTAATTTTGACATAGTAAAACCAAAAGTTTGTTGTGGGTGACTTTGGCGTAGTTGCAAGATGATTGCCTCACTTTGCAGTGCTTGCTTGGAGGTAACTGCTGCTTTGACAGCAAATAAATCAGTACAATTATACAAACAGAAAGCTGGGGACAGAGTCTGTTGCAATAGAACAAGTGGTAATGGTTTTAATCTAAAGGAGAGTAGAGTGAGGTTAGATTTTTACAAAGAGGGTGGTGAAATGCTGGGAGATGTTACCCAGAGAGGTAGTGGATGTCCCATCCCTGGAAACATGGAAGGCCAGGTTGAACAGGACTCTGAACTAGTTGAAGATGTCCCTGCTCATTGCAGGGGGGTTGGACTAAATGATCTTTAATGTCCCTTCCAACCCCACTTGTGATTCCATTATTCTATGAAATTCCGTCATGAATCTCCTCATCCATGTTCTCAAAGAATATTTATATGCTGTTCTACAACATGAGTTTTCCCATCGTAATAATTGTTTTTACCCAAAACAACTGTGTACTTAAAGTACTGAGAGTTTTAATGATAGTCATCACAAGCTTAAACTGAGCACTGAAGTGGAAACAGCACAGAAGATCATTCCTTTATCTTTCATCTGTCCTTCACGGAAATCAGGCTAGTTACCAAACCATATATGTTTGAACTGATGATCATCTGACCTACTTTCACATTGCTGCTCTGCCAATGTCTACATCTAAACTAAATGTCCTAATTCATACTGTAATCAGTGGAGGCAGTCAGTACGGATAATATGGCTCAGAGATGTGGAATCACAGGACATCCCTCAATGCAGGCTACCTCATTTTGTTTCAGGATGAGAGGACCCAAACTTCCTTGACCATTGCTTTTCTGTTTCACAATGTTACTGAGAAATGAGAGCAGTAAGGCAGGATAACTAGTACACTTGTTTGGAAAGATTAGGGTGAAATCCAGACCTCGTGGAAGATTCAGGTGAAATTCATGCAGATTTTAGTCCCCAGACATTCTTCAGTTCTCAGGAAACATCAGCCTTCTGACTGTTCTTGCTCAACAATACTACACTGACACTGCTGGGACTATGCCAGCCCCCTCACGTGGGGGTTTGGCCCTGAATTACCCATTTATGGCATGAGGACAACCAGTAATAGTGCAGACCCACATTAAAGGAGGACATTTGTTTCTTATGAAATCAGTTAACAGACACAAAACCCACTTGAAATTAATAGAAACTAATTGAAAGTAATGGAGAATTACCTGAAAATGTAGCACAAGATGAAATTAATTGAAGATAATTGATAGTGACTGGAATTAATAAAAAATTGAAACAAATTGGGCTTAATTGAAATTTATTGAAAATGAATTAAACTCAATAACTCAAAACCCATTAAATTTAATAGAATCTAATTCATATTAAATTTATGCAATGTTTAATAGTAACATAACATTCTTAAAAGGGATTTTTATTGGATGTTTTATTTGTATAATACTATTCTAATATAAGAGTAAGAATAAATTTTAATGGAAAAAAATGATGCAGAGCATAGGAACTCCGGACTCTTTTTGGAATACTATGGGAATAGTGTGTGATACTGATAACAAAAGTTCCTGAGTGGATTTAGTAGGATTAAAATAAAGTCTTTTGGATTTTATCTTATGGCTGAGACTTTTATTAGAGTTTAATGAGAACATTCTACCCATTAAGATGTTGGCTTTGATTTGATAAATAACTTTTTGACCAGATATTGAATCCAACATCTGTCTTCTTTTTGAGTGTACTGTGAGAACCCTTATTTGTTTTCTTTAACGATTAAGCATTTTAAGTCTTATGAACTTCCTTACAGATCTCCTTCTGTTATATGACCAATGTTTTTACCAACTCTTTCCATGTCCCTCAGTGCTGGTCAGCTGAAAGAACTGAATACTTTCTCACATAAGCCCATTAATAGGTATATTCAGCTTAGTGTTTGAATTATACTCTTTGTGGATGTGTGTTCTTGCTGTAACGTGCAGGAAGGTGAAGGAAAATGTGAAAGTTTTCTTACTGAACTGGCACTGAGATCCCATTATTTCAAGGATGTAAAAGACAAATAAATCAGAAAAATCAGAAAAAAAAAATAAAACCAGAACATAACATACGCTAAGCGTTTCTCAAACTAATAAAAGTACTTAAAGTATTTCTACAGGTTCTATTTCTAATTAATGCATCATATATAAGTATTTCTACAGGTTCTATTTCTAATTAAGACATAACATATATGTGGAAGACCAATACCTCTTAGGAAATCTGGAAAAGCAGATGCTGCTTTTGAAAAACAAACATATGTCCCTGTTGTAGTAAAAAAAAAGAAAAAAAAATACCGATAGGTAAACATTTATAAATGCTTAACAGAGGCCTGGGAGTATTGGTGGTGGGAAACAAATCTGGATTTCCTATTTACACCTGTGCAAATCCCTCCTGTTTGTACATATCTGCCAGTTTGCTGGAAAAGTTAGGCAAAAGTAGCAGAAATCCTTTACTTCATTCATCTTTCTTTGTGGCATGTACACAACTCATGAAGTTTAATCCTAGTTTTAGGAGGCAAACAAGATGGGATTTGGCTGACAGACTAGGATAGAAAATTTAAAAAGCTCAATATAGGTTTTCACAAACATGCTTCTGGCATCCCTTCCACTGTAGCCGTTGGAGATCTAGTCAGTACAGTGAATGGAGGCATTCAGGTGACTAAATGCAGATGATTGTCTTCTTTAGATCAGGTTGACTAGCTCTCTGCACCCACTGAATGTCTTGGGGCTTGATTCTGTCTACGCGTAGCACTGACTGCCATTCGGAACATGTTGGGCTCCAAGTTATCCGTGGCACACATCACTCAGGATCTACAGGGTACTTTTGGTCAGCTGGAGATCATGCAGGATGCTTTAGGAATCTCAAAGAGTATTCAGTGGTTGTGCCAAAGCAGCTGACTCATGTCCCTGTCCGCAGTGAAAATGCACACACTGAGGTCAGATTTAGTTATCTACATGCCAATCTCTAAATTTATGTACTTTAACCAACAGGTTGAATCATGCCACTAGATGAACATGGTCATTAAAATCAGATTAGAGGGTACTCCATGTGCTCCAGAAAGAATTTTGTTTTGGGAAATATGTTTGTTTATACTAAAGCACAGGGACACTTTCTGACAAGAAGGGCAAATAAAAAAAAAAATGAAGAAGTTGGGAGAACCGAGGAAGCAAAGAAGAGGCATAAAAAAAGGAGCAAAGAAGAGACAAAAAAAGGAGCAAAGAAGAGTTGGAGACAGAAGAAGGATAAACAAAAGAAGAAGATAGAAGGAATGAGAACTGGATGAATAGACACTCTGCAATTGCCATCCGGTCTGTACAAAGCAGGTTTCATGTGTTCTTAGACAAATTCCCGAGAATTTGCTGTGACATCTCTCAGTGGTTGTGTATTGTGCTACAGGTCTGATTCTAGCAGGAGCCAGGCAAAACTGCCTCCACCTTAAAGCTCCCAAAGCATAAATAGCCTTAGTAGCAGTTGTCAGGGAAGTTCTTATGGGAAACAAAGCACATTGTGAAGCTCTGGAGAGTACCGTGAAATGCACCTCAGGAATGAAACCTGAAACTAAAATCCATCTATCCCCATTTGTCACTGTGAGTAAGTTAATGGCCTGCTCTGCCTGATGCAGTACAGGAGACAAAGCCTCTTTGATTTACTGATTATTTGGGTAATGTTTGAGCCACATGCACTGCTAGGTAACACTATGTATTCTCCCTGCCCCCTACAGCCTATTTACTGACTTCTGGCTTCCTGCTGAGACATGATTTTCTTTGATTAAGCACTTCAGTTTAATTGTTAAATGGAAACAGCAACGTAAGACATGTAATCTTTTTGAGCCGTGAAAAAAACATCAAGTAACTTTTGGGTGGGAAAGGGAAAATTGATTTCCATGTCCTGTGTTCAACTAGAAGCACGTGGGATGGTAGAGGAGAGGAAAATAAATTGAATCCTTTGAGTATTTAAATTGGTCCGTGTAACCTTTTGCAGTGCTGCACTGCCTTCCCACCCCACAATCTGTGTTTATCTTCTGATCTGTTCCTCCTGGAAAGAGTTTGGGAACATCATCTTGTTAATTCCCATCAACAGATGTTGGATCCTCTCTCAACATACATAATGGTTGCCTATCTTGTTGCCCATCAGATTAGTCACTGGCTTAAATTTTTTAGGCCATCCATGAAATTAAAAATGTCTTAAAAGCAATGAATGGGGGATAACTGAATGGACCTCCTACTATAACACATACCAGAAGTTTGGCTAATTAGAATTTGCACGAAAATAAGGCAAGTAGCCTGAAACAAATAACAAACAAGATTCTGCCGACTGAAAGATTTTGTTTTCCCTCTTGCATTCTGTGAGGAAAAAGAAAACTTGCAGCAGGTTTTTCAGATCACAGAATCACCAGTTTGGGTTGGAAGGGACGTCAAAGATGATCTCATTCCAGCACCCTGCCATGGGCAGGGACACCTTCTGCTAGACCAGGTTGCTCCAAGCCCCATCCAACTTGGCCAACCTGCCCCCAAGAACAGGGCAGCCACAGCTTCTCTGGGCAGCCTGTGCCAGGGCCTCATCTCCCTCACAGCCAAGAATTTCTTCCTAATATCTAATGTAAAACAGCCCTCCTTCAGGTTAAGACCATTCACTCATGTTCTGTCCCTCCACTCCTTGTCCCAAGTTCCTCTCCAGCTCTCCTGGAACCCCTTTGGGCACTGGAAGGGGCTCTAAGTTCTCCCTGGACCCTTCTCTTCTCCAAGTGAGCACCCCCAGCTCTCTCAGCCTGGCTCCAGAGCAGACAGGCTCCAGCCCTTGGAACATCATTGTGTTTTCCTCTGGACTTGCTCCAGCAGCTCCACGTCCTCCTTATGTTGGGGGCCCCAGAACTACGGGCAGCTCTGGAGGTGGGGTCTCATGAGAGTGGAGCAGAGGGGCAGAATCCCCTGCCTTGACTGGCTGCCCACACTCCTTTGGGTGCAGCCCAGGACAGGGCTGGTTTCTAGGATTCCATTCCAAGAGACCTGTAAGAACATTTGGGAGGAGGGAGAAACCTTGATGTAAGAATCATGAATGTGCTAAATCATCTAGAAATATATACTACAACAGTTTTGTGAGCAATAAAAGCATGTTGCATATTTAATGTATTTCTCAGAACAGTCTGATTTTTTACCAAATGGCCTTGATTGGCCAAGGAGATTTCTGAGGAGATGGGTCAGCTTCTGTGATTAGCTCTGCTCATTCAAAACTGCTGTTTAGCTATTCTGAACTGTCACATCGCATCCTAGCATGAAAATATTCTTTTGCCCTTTCCCATAAATCTTGGACTACATTGTAAAACAGCTCAACATTATTCAGTATCAGCTTCTTCCTCCTTGTTCTTCTTTTCCTTGTATTTATTTATTTATATCCTGATAATAACTTCCTTGGGGGCATTGTATAGTCAAGACATGTATTTTGACCTCCTCCTTTCCCCAGGAGTGCAATTGCCTTGTGGTAATTATAAGATGTCGTCTGTTATTATGAAGGTGCCTTATTGCTCAAACACATCAGGGATATCTGATAATGTAATTACTTCACCTTATAAAACTGTTATAAATCATGCATGGGGAACACTTTTTTCATATTAAAGCTGTCTGAAGAATTATCACATTGGAATGGGGATATCACAGTGTGGCTAGCATTGTGTTTTGTAGGCGCATGGTAGGCAATGGCAGTATTAAAATATTTAACGTGAAAGATTAAAGAAAACACATTCAGAAAGCGTGGCTTCTTTACAAAGGTTTAGGAGAACAGTTTATCATCTAAGTGGGTGTATTCCATACCTGTATTTTCTGAGACATGAATAACTGCTGCAGATTTGTGTTTTCTTTTTTTTTTTCTTGACTTTTCTCCTTCCTCCTCTAACTTCCCAGCTTTCCTGAGTGCAGTATAATTGTTATAAAAGCAAATCAATAAGCACTTGAAACATTGGCCATTGTACAAAGAATTGTGCTTCTATTGGCCATCACTTTAATAACATCTAATGATTATTTCTCCCTCTTTCAGCTTCTGAGGTTTCCCGGCACTTTATTGATTAGAGCCCATGACAGAGTTCAGATTATAATTAAAAATCATCAATGAGCAAACAGAATGCAGTTCTACTTAGCAATCAACTGAACAGATAATCACTAGGTAAGTTGATGTGACCACAAAATATTTCCAATAGATCCAGGTAGAGAATAAATGAAAGTCACTTGATGGGTCACAATTCAGTAGGGCTTCACTGAATCTCAGATAAAGGCTTTTGTATCCTAAGTAAATATGTAGTGTTAAATAGGTAAGCATCCTAGGTAAATAGGTACCTCAAATCAAACTCCCTCACAACCAGGGTTCTTGACTAGTAAAATCATAGAATTCTTTGGGTTGGAAGGGATCCTAAAGCTCATCCCATTCCACCCCCTGCCATGGGCAGGGACACCTTCCATTATCCCAGGTTGCTCCAAGCCCCATCCAACCTGTCCTGGGACACATTCAGGTATGGGGCAGCCACAGCTCCGCTGGGCACCCTGCGCAATTGTCTCACCACATTCACAGTAAAGATTTTTTTCCTAATATCTAAGCTGTATTTCTCCTCTTTCAGTTTAATGCCTTTAGTCCTTGTCCTGTCACTACAGTTCCTGATGAAGGGTCCCTGCCCAGCTTGCCTGTGGACCTCCTTCAACTACTGGAAAGTGCTGTGATGTCTCCTTGCTCCTTCTCTTCTCCAGGCTGAACACGCCCAACTTTCTCATCCTGTCTTCATACAGGAGGTGCTTCCATCCTCTTATCGAGTTCCTGATCTCCTCAGCAGGGCTTGCTCCAACAGTTCCACGTCCTTCTTGTGTTGGGGGCACCAGATCTGAACACAGTACTCCAGTTGGAGTTTCACAGGAACAAAGTGGGAAAATCATCTCCCTAGACCTGCTTTCCACACTCCCTTGGATGCAGCCCAGGATACATTTGGCTTTCTGGGCTCCGAGTGCACACAGCTGGCTCATGAGTTTTTCATCAGCCATTACCCACACGTCTTCCTCTGCAGGGCTGTGCTCAATAAAATGGTACCATGGTGGACCAAGTTTTGCGGCATTATACCCCTCCAGGATTTGGTCCAAAAATGCAAGACTAGATTCGTTAATGTGACAGAAAAGAATATAAAGCACTAAAACCAGGGAGAGTAATACCGTAATTTAGCCCGGTTCCGTGGGATCCCACAAGCCCACAGAACCTGGGGCATTTTCGGTATTACTGTCAGGTGGCAAAGAGGCAGGAAGGAGATTCGCTTATCATCCTGCTGGATGGTTTATTCCATGCTGTACAGCCAAACTCCAAAGCAAATCTGAAACCTGATCCTGAGGGTCTCAGTTTTACCCGGGGCCAGGGGGAAGGTGGGATTAGGGAATGGGGACCAATGGGAGAATGCTGGGGAGGAGTGAGAGGCTGGCAGCCAACCGGGAGATTCAAACCGGGACAGACCATACCAAGGAACAAAGCATCCCAGGGGAATGCTTTGGGCTGCCCCTACACAAAGGCCTGTTCACCGATCCCCACAGTTACAGAAGCAGGTGCTGTTTCCAGGAAGGGGCAAAGTGAAATGTCTGCTCTGAAATTCTCCTGTGGATCTAGCATCGAGTAAGGGGGAAGCAGGAAGAAAACATACAAGCTTGTGGTTGTATAGGGAGGACAAGAATAAGCATCAGTTTAGGTACTTGGATTTGGAACATAAACACCTCAGAAAGGTTCTGACCAAATTCAGCTACAAATTTAGTTGGTAAACTGATATTTAAACCACTAATGGAAGTAATCTAATTTAATGAGAAGGAGTGGATAAAGAGTCTAGAGACTTGAACTCTTTCACACCTGCTGCTTTATGATCTTCCTTCTCTACCTATTACCTTTTTCCATAGTAAGTACCCACATCTGAAAGATAAATCCTGGCTACCATAATGTATACTAGATCTTTTACACCAAACAATTATTTTTCTTGAATATATTTCAAAGGCTACATTTTAGGAGCTGGAAGCCCTAAGTATTGTCCACCCTTTTATCCAGCATTCCACAAACTGATTCATAAGATGCACTGGGAATTGCTGAATGGCTTCAACTTTGCCATAATACGCTGAAAACCTCATCTATAATTCCTTCCGGTTGTTAAAGTTGCATCAAGCTAAATCGTTAAACAATTAAGAGGGAAGATGGTGCTTTTAATTTTATGGCCTGCCTATGGTACTCTATGTCCTCTCCACCTTAGAGGATGCTCTGGGTAAATCTGTGGAACAGGGCTGAGGGAATCCCATCTTTCTCACTATGCATTCAACCCCTCTGGGAAATCATGGTGGGTGCCTTTATCTGAGTCGCTCTTCAAACCAGTCACTTTGCTGTAGCTCAACTTTGTGCTTCAGCTTAAAAACAGAAGAAGATGTTTTCTTAAAAGGTGGGACAGTTGTCTGGTATTGTGAGGAAGTTAAATATATCTTACCCACTGTCAGTCTTCGTATACCCTTTTTGAGCCTGCATGAATTATTTACAGAGACGTTTCCAGGCACATTAAAAGAAGTCAGTAGCTCACTTAATTTTAACCTACTTTATCCTTGCTGTTTGCTATGTATTGTCTGGAATCAGTGGCTTGGCAACACTTTCAACATCCTTTTATACATCTACCTTTGGTGTGTCCAACACGGAATGCCACAGCCAGGAGCCATCCTGTGTCATCATCCTAGCAGCAGAGCCTCCCTGATCTTCTAAGAGTCTCTACATGTTGAAACTGTGAAAGGTTACTCTCCTTCATTATCCTGATAATCAATAAATGGATGAAAAATGTCCATGTGATGCAGACCTCACGGTAGGATACTCAGACCTTTTAATTGTTATTTGTATATAAAAACGTGCATTTAGTGTCTCTTTTCTCAGGTTCTGCATGATCATCTGCTCACATTTTTTTTCTGGTTTAGACTGATTAACACAGAATAAGGTATGAAGAGCAATTTTTCCTTTTCTGTAGCAGCCCTCTGGAAGTGCTTCACTAAGGAATTTCTAGTCCTGGTACCTGGCATGTGTGCACATCTGGGCTTGAAATCTGCCTTTAGGGGCCTCCTCTTTGTCCAGGCACGTGCTAAAAAAGAGTAATGTGCAAGCCCTTCTTCTCAAATGGTTGCTGCACTCTGGTGGTCGGCCTTGATGTGCCACAGAAAGTTTGTGTTTATTTGGAGAGTAAGACAGTAAGGATATGTGTGCAAATGCATATGTGGGAATAAACAACACCCGCTCTTCCCCATATGTACTATCATGAACCATTCAGTTTTGAGTGAAAATTTTCTGTGAGGGTGTGGGGCTGGATCGGTGAGTCCGTCTGAGAAGGCTCATACTTCCTGCCCCATGGGGACAGAAGGGGTGCCCCGGTACACAATGCTTCAGACAGAGCATCACACTTGCATTCAAGCTGAAATCAAAAGCAATGTCGGGAGAGGAGCACTCAATGCATCATCATTTGGGGTAGGTGATCACAGAATTCCAGACTGGATGAGGCTGGAAGGGACCACAGTGGGGTCATCCAGTCCTATCTCCCTGCTCCAATGGGGTCATCCCAGAGTACACGACATGGGATTGAGTCCAGAGAGTTCTGGAATAACCCCAGTGAGGGAGACTCTGCACCCTCTCTGGACAGTCTGTTAGTGCTCGATCACTGCACAGGACAGAAGTTCTTCCTCATGTTCAGGTGGAACTTTCCGGACATCAGTTTCTACCATTGCCTCCTGTCCTGTCACCACTGAGAAGAGGAGTCAGCAGAGTGATCTCACAGGAGAAACTGCCTCCCTGTTTATATATCAGAAAAGAGGGAAACTCCATAAGAGGATAAAATGTGAAACAAAACCCAGCATCCAATCTCTCGTTTCTTTACCGGAATAAGTTCTAGCTTAAAATGTCCCACATTAGACACCTCCACATTTCTTCAGGTAATGTTTGGGTGTTTGGAAATGCCTCCTCTTAGCTGAATCTCTGTCCTACCTCTTATGTTACAGCTCAAGCTAGGAAATGCCAGTTGCACACACCTCATTCTTCTATTTTTCATGGCAAACCTGCACGACTGATGCAGAATTTTACCAATAGCTGACACAGTGCTATCAATTAACATTTACTGTGTCTGTAGGCTCCTGCTGAGTTTAACGTGTTGGCTGCTATGTTTGCTATGGAGTTGCTCGTCTCCGGTTAGTACACATGTTGAGTGGAAAAAATTTGAGTATGATGGGTCAGCAGTTGGTATTCCTCAACAGACTTCAAAATGCTGAGTGGATGTAAGGCAACTGAACTATCCCTTGTCAATATTGTGATAGTAAACAATTTTGTTCCATGGTCTACACTGATGGTTTTTCTGAAGGGGACATTTTTCATCTGTCTGTTCTTCCTGTGCTCTGAGGAGGTCAAGTGTGATCCTGGTCCAGTCCAAAATGAGCAAAGCTGCACTAGTCCTGCAGTGAACCTGAAGTGATGAGGACAGCTAGACAGACACCAAGGAGGACAGTTCATTGCAGCTATTTTAGATCATTACCTTTGTGCTCCTATTTGAACTCCCAAACTTCTGCTGCATGAGCATCAGAACAGTACTTTGGTTCTTTTTATCTAGAAACAGTGCTTTTCACATTCCAGGCCAGACCAGATGATGTTATCCATGTTGGTTTTAGTAAGACTGAGAGTGGTCTTTATGAGACACAGCAGAAAGTTGCAATTGTAAAGTCGTAGAAGATGTACAAAATGTTGCTGAATGCAGGTGCCATGTGTAACCCTTTGGGCTGCCGGACACCTCAAGATAAGCTTGCAGTACATAGTCCTGTGCTTGCAGAGTTTCCACCTGAGGACAAATCAAAGGGATTCTTAGATGTGGTCTCTGGTGTAAAGCAGTTTTATTTACTTTAACAACATAACACACTTCCTTTGCAGGTATGTTCTCACTAATTCCAGAATGCCTCTGAAGCGTGGCACTTGCTGATACATTCATAAAATCACAGAATCATAGAAAGGTTTGGGTTGGAAGGTACCTCTAAAAGTTATCTACTCCACCCTCCTTTGCAATGAGCAGGGGCATCTTCAACATTGGTTCTCACATGTCATGGCCAGGCTCTGGTCAGTTTGCTCTCTCTTGAGTTGCTCTAGTCAACAGCATGATCCTTCTCAGATGAGTCTCAAGGAGTGAAGGTTTGCATTGTTCACTAAATGTCCATAAGAGTGCCAATATTCTCTGTTAAAAACTCAAGCAGTAGCTGCGAGTCAAGGATAAAAAGGGTACACAAAGAAAGGAGTCAGGATAGAATCTACAAGTTCCCTGCTGAGAATATGTTAGTGACCCGTCTAGCCTGTAGTCAGCAGGACTCTACAAGAATTTGTTTACACAAAATTCTGTGTGGCAAGAAACAAGAGTGACAAGAACATCCGGCTTAGTTAGAAAATCTTCAGTGCACCTTCTTTAGTCTCTTTTTCTGTTCTTATTTTCTGGATGGTGGAAAGGATTGAAGATCTACAACACAATTGCATTGTCACTACAAATACCAAGTGTTATTAGCAATGAGTCTAACTCTGAACTCCCATGTTTGAAAGTCTGGGCTGTTTTTTTCCTCACTATCCTTGACATATTAAGGTCTTTGTGCAAATTTGGTGAAGAATATAAAATAAATTTGAAACCCAGGATTCATCCAACTGGAAACTAACAGAACTGCAACTCATGTGAGATTTGGGAGATCCTATTTTCCAGAAAATGGACAAATAATCAGCAGAGCAAAGCACACTTTTGTTATCAAAGCAAGGTAGTTTAGTCTATATGCCCATGTGTGTATGTCGCTTGAAATTATAGGTGAGCCAAATTACCCATAAATAATCTGGCTGGTCAGTGAACCACGGGGGCTGGCATTTCCCAGATGCCTTGAACATTTTCCCATTCACTTCACTTTCATTTTATTTAAAATAAACTACTTGACACCTAAAATTACTGAGGTTATTGCAGATGAAAAAAAATACACTTAGAGTGTAAAGTCCTGTGCCTATTCTTCTTATTCATATCAGCCTGTAAAAGGACACGTTCTGATTGATATAAACTATAATGACACACAGGGAAAAAAAAGGTATTAGAAAATGAACAAGGTGCCTTGTTGTTGATTGTTCACCCATTACTCTAATATATCGAGTAAACACGTTATTTTGATATAATACTTTTAAGCCTGATATAATTCTGCTGATATCAGTGTGAGATTTTTCATTTCTGTGGCTGTTCAATCAGACCTTAATGAAATTGTAAAAGCCCCCCATTTGTTTAAAATATGCTCAGAAGCAAATCAAAGCAAGAGACTTCCCTAAACCCTTTTTAAAAGGCCTTATAAGCAGCATAGATGAAGTCAAAACTCTGCACAGCCACTTCCCTTTGTGGTCTCTAATAATAATATATTTGTGAATAATCCGTAATTAAATGAGAAGAGCATAACATTAATTATTTCACTAGATTGTTAATCAGCAGGGTATTCTATGCCCCCCTCTTCCTAGCAGCTAACCTGTCAGGGTCTAATAATTGTTGCCATGAACGGGGTTGGGTTAAGGTCCCTGAGGAATGCCAATTCTCTTGTTCCATTAGTGAGAGCACATATAGATCATTTTCAGTACTAATCTAGGGCTAAAATCAATTATGTCTCTTGTATTTAAAAATTAAATTGACTCACCATGGGAGTAGGATAAAGGGAAAAAATACATTCCTCCTATTATGTGTAATTACAATTGTAAAACATTTTCCTTCGAAATGTAATTGCTGCCTATAGAGACTAAAGCTGGAGAGCTTAAACTGTTTAGCTGACACATTCAGTTGTCTTTCAGGTTTTTCCTTTGGATTATTTAATGTGCTGAAATAGTCTTATAGACTTCTTGACTTTTAAAGCTCTCAGAAACAGCTCAGGGTTTAAGAAAAACAAAAAGAAGACTGCACAATGAATTAATTCTATCATCTTATTAAAAATGTGATGAGAGTAATTTATTCTTATATATATTCTTACTCTTTCAGGAAGAAAAATGATCAGCTACCCGTAGCCTTAGAGTTTCCATTTTCCCAAATACTGTATAGCTCGCTGCCTCTGTCTGGCTTTTCTTTTCATTATTGGGTTCTTATGAGACCTTCAACAGTAGTTAATCAAAGCTATGCAATATGTATGACCTGCCACTCAGGGACAAGGCTTTGAAGGTCACCGGAGAGCGTAACATTCGTCCTTTCCTCTGCTGGGCAGGAACACAGTGAAGATCATATCGTTCTACAGGATGGTCATGTAAGATATTGCTCAGATACTCGAGTCTGGGGTCAGGCTGCAATCCTACAACACTCTTTATCACCAGATTTTGATTTTCTGCAGTCTGTCTTGTTGACCATTAGTAGCAGGTCTGCGCACCCACCAGTTATATATGCTACAGAATTAGTTTTATATGGCATAAGAAACTGCTGATGGGGAAACTTGTCTTCCTGTTTACAAATATATGTAGATCTCTGAAAGAATCTTGAGTAGCAACAGTACAGAAATAACCTGCATCCCTTGCCATGCTAATCACGTCCTGATCTTATAAAAGATTTGTACAATATCTGTACCTTCCCCAAACCAGTTGAAAACCAGGAATATGCTTTTGAGGAGAACAGTAGCCCTATCTTCATGGACAATTTTCAAGCTCCCATTGTTCTTTGCCCCTGTTTTAAAACCCCTAGATGAACAAGATGGATGGTTTGCAGGAGTACACTCAACAAATGTGTGCGTTTTACATTTTGTTTCTTATTGTATTATTCATCAAGCCTAGTTATATGCATATTATGGATATGAATGGCTTTCTATACAGTTGCAGGGATGATGGCTTCTGGACAGCTTATTATTCATGTAGTTTATTTGCCATGTTTAAAAGTAACCTCTGACCTGTGGATTCTATAACGATTGATTAGTCATTTATTAAGACATCTAACAATCCATTATTCATCTTCCATAAATTATTTATAAGTGTGCTTCTTATTTGATGCATGACTGCTATATTTAGAGTACGTAAATAAGTCAGGAAAAGCTAACTCCTGCAGTGTCCTAGCATTGATAAAGATTGCATCAATAACCAAGTACCAATCCAATGGGAATTTTAGTTCAAATTAGTATTTAGTATTAAAACAATGAAAAATTCCACCTCTCTCCCTTGCAAGCCACCTAGACAACTTATTATAAATTGTTTTTTAAAATAAAGAAGTCCATCATTTTTATCACCCTGAGTGGAAATAAACACTAACCTTTGATTTGTGTGAAATTAATTCTCTCTTTTCCAGGTAGTGGCAAATTCTATTTCTTCACAAATTTTCTATACAGACATGGCAAGGTATTTACATTTTTCTTAGCTGTGTGAAAAGGGTGAACTGAATCACAAGCATGCTGAAAATCCATGGGTGGTTTGACTTCAGCCTGGTTTAATAAACTCAATTTTTTGAGGCTCATGAAGGATTAATGAATGTGAGATGGAAATGGTTGTGCTGGTGGGAAGCCAACAAACTTCTGGGCGTTCATCTAATTTCTGTCCTGTCTTGTCCTGTCTTATCTTACCTTATTCTGATTCATCATGTAGTGCATGCCTCAGAAAACTGACTTTATGTATTTTTCTGAGTTTTATTCAGACCATGTCAGGTAAAAAAAAAATCCTGTATTTTTTGTTAATTTCTGTTTGATAAAAATGTATCCATTCCCATGTCACTTTTCAGAGCAGAGCAAATCTAAGATCCAAGAAGCAGTCTTTGCACTTGAAGAAAAAGGGTGGTGGGCACTGGTTTTTCTGAAGTCAGTGTTTAAGTTAGTACTTGAAGAAAGAGGTTGTGAAGTACTGGCCACCACTCTTAGATAACGTGGGACAAACCTTGAGACAACCCAAAGGTAAAGATGAGAGCACTGAACTGAGCTGTATATTGTATGACAAGCCCACACAGGGAGTGTAGTGGACTCACAGTTCTGATCTAACTGGAATCACTTTGAAAAATTGAGATAACTGGACACAGTGCAGTAATTTATTTCAGCTTAGGAGTAATTTACTAGAGCATGAAGTGATTGGACAAGGGGAAATGGCTTCAAACTGACAGAAAGTAGGTTTAGATTGGATATCAGGAAGAAATTTTTCTCTGTGAGGGTGGTGAGGCCCTGGCACAGATTTCCCACAGAATCTGTGGCTGCCCCATCCCTGGAAGTGTTCCAGGCCAGATTGGGCAGGGCTTGGAGCACCCTGGTCAAGTGGAAGGTGTCCCTGCCCATGACAGGGGGGTGGAATTAGATGGCTTCAAAGGTCCCTTCCAACCCTAGCCTTTCTATGATCTTATGAAACATTATTCTGAATTTTCACATCTGGAAAGTGACAGAGGTGTTTCAAAGCCCAGGAGAAATCAGAAAGCATCATCATTGCTTGAAAAAAATCTACATTTTACACCAGGTAGATACTACGAGGCACAACAGAACTGCATTTTGTGCTGCATTCTTTTGCTGACTGTGCCCGTTAATGAGATACAACTTCTTAAAAATCAGGAGGAACAGAGAAGAGCACAAATATAAAAAGGCAGTGAAAAGAGAGATATCCCCTCATTCACCCAGACACGACCAGTCTGTTTCAAGTCTGACCCAGCTGGGCTTGCGAGACAATGGGGAATATTGCACTGCTTCCACATTCTCTGCAGATAATCATCACTCTCCGTTACTGTCAATATGTGGGTGCCAAAATAGATATTAAGCAAATATAAGCTTTAGAAATGCAGGCAGATGGACAGTAAGAGTATGACACTCTCTGTCAGCAGGAAGCCATTTTAGAACTCGTACAGTTTAAACAATTATTTCAAATCCCTTCTTGCTATAACTGGTATATGGAATAATGAAAGAGAAAGAGTGAGTGTTCCTGGGTGTTTTTCATGGATTATTTCCTTTTGCTCACCCTCACCACAGAAATAAGAAGCAACATGTTCCAGTGACACCTGACTCCTTCGCTATTGTTAAATGCTTCCTCAGACAATACATGATCGTGTTTGTAACATCTTCCCTGTGGTTCCCACAGCAGCTTCAAAAATGCTGTGGTTTGCTGACAAAACAAATGAGCCTGAGGCATTGTGATGAAGGACACTCTTCCCCAGAGTTTTAATCCAGAAAGGATCACTGTAGTAGCCACAGACGAGCTGTTTAAAGCAGAGGCAGAGGGAAGATAAGAAAGCTGGGCAATTTGATCAGCTGTACTCTGGGACTCAGAATCTTATTTGACTGCAAAATATCCAATTGACCTTGAAGCTGAAACAACTTGTCAGGGGATCTGTTGCTTCAATTGCTCTCTGTCAGCTCCTCAGCTAGCTGTTTCTCCCTTTCAGATTCCATCCAAAAAAACCACAGGCTGGTGGAAGTGTGATAGCACCAGACCAGGGTGAGAAGGACTGCATATTCAAACAGGAGGAAAGTGTATTCACAGTATTTGCATTGATTCTTGCATTGCCTTTTATGCAAAATCTAGTGACAGCTACTCAATCAAAAGATATACAAAACCTGAAAAGAAGGTTAAAAAAGAACTCAAAAGAAATGCTGTGGCAGAAGGTGGTCAGGCCTAACATGTATGGATTAAAATAAATACGCAATTAATACAAAGACATTCATGATTATGGAACAATGCACAAAACTAGAGGTAAATTCAGTTCATTTTGGGACAGAATCTGAGGAGTTATTCACAACATACAGTATACTATGGTGTGGATTATTTAGATTTCATGAGATTTTTGTGAGATTATGTATGTATATGGCTGCTGGGTACTTCAGGTGGCTCCTTCCATCCTTGCAAAAATAGGAATATTCATATGTCACTCCGAGTAGCCCACTCGCTTTAACACTCTGCAATTCTTCTTACCCTGGCCCAAGATTTTAACACAGGAAACTCAAAAATTTCCAAGATGTTCTCTTCCATGGCATTTTCATCTTCGCTGATATAAGTTTTGTTAACCCTCATTTTAACATTTTTTGCTGAAATTATGTGTTGACCTACCTGTCAGAGATGTCAAGAATACGTAATTTCTTCTTCCTCAGCATCAGTCTCAGGAAGACTGAGGAAGACTCTGTAGAGTGCGCTATCAGCAGCACTCCCAGGATTTCTTTTCTAGACTAAACAACCTGAATCCTTTCAATCCCTCTGCTCAGGTCATTTTTCCAGACCCGCTCTGACCTCCCTTCCTAATTATGTTTTCTGAATACCCAGACCACGCTTTTCTTGAAGTGATATGTTCAAAATTGCTTAAGAGCCTGGAGATAATAGAAGACATTCTATCAATATTAATATTGTTTAATTTTGATCATTACGAAGTACCCTTATGACACAAAGAATTGATTAATCTACTCCAGAGAAGTTATTTTATCCTGCCTCAAAACCAGGGAAGCTGCACAATGTCAAGCATTTCTTTCAACAGCAGAAATTAGTTTAACTTCATTAGTTTGACATAAAAAAGCAAGTCCAGCCACTAAGGTATTCCTTCAAACCTATTTAAAGTTTTTAAATGGCACAACCTCACAGTAAAGTGTCAAATTGCCCTTAGTGACTGTATGAAGAATGCAGTGGGCTTAGACAGCCAACTTTCAAATGTTTGAACAGAGGTAAGGTGAGATTTACCTTCAGTCATTGTTTTTTCAGTGGTGTTGAAGAGCAGTAGAAAATATCTGGATACTTCCATGCACCAAGACAAATTTTTTCCCTAATCCCCATAATTTTGTTTTCTCTGATATCTTTCCAAGAAACTCCAAGAGATGAAACTTGTGTTGAGGTTACTATATCTTAATTATTACTACCCATCCTCTGAGCCACAAACCATTCTCTGAGCAACTTGGTCTAGTTGAAGGTGTCCCTGCCCATGACAGAGGGGTTGGAATGAGATGATCTTTAATGTCCCTTCTAACCCAAGCCATTCTAAGATTCTGTGATTATATGACAATATTCTTAACTGCAGCACAGAAGAGGTAATTTACCACATACAGGAAGGAGTTAATCCCAGCTGAAGAACTTTAAAATTACTAATTTTAAAACCTGTATATAAGGTATAGGCAAAAAGTTTAAATTACAGAATGAGGATCCCTTAAACTGAAGTGACTTGCTCAGAAGTAGTTCTTCCCCAGTGTTTTTGATTGTTCCGAGGAAACAGCTAAAAGATAACAGTTGGCCAATTAGCAAATTAATTTTGGTAATAAAAGTGGTTTGGTATTAGTGGTTAGTCACAATAACTCCCTCTTAATAACATCATTGTTGTGACATGTCTGTGTATTAAATTCAGATACCATCAAAGGGAACATGGTCACCTACTTTCTTCTCATTAGGGTAAATTGTGGAGGTAGCCAGGGCAATATAATCTCTGAAAGCTAGTACAGTTTTCTAGACTAAACAGGGTGTCTGCCACTTAATCCTTACCTGATCTCTTTTCAAACAGATATGAGAAAGAGACTGCACCTTATATAATGTCAAGAAAATTGCTTTTGAGGAGAGAGAGTGCTTGTAGTGAAAGAATAAGAAAACATCTTTCTCCACCTGAAAGTAGTTCAAGAGATTTTCTTTGGGATGTCTAACCACCTATCTCCAGATATGATGGTTCAGGTTTCCCTTTTGAAAATTCAGTTGGTCAGAGATGTCCAACAACACATGATTAATGACCTACAGGTTTAAAGTTGTCTGATGGTTCTTCAACCTTTAAAAAGGCATGGAAAGAAGAGAAAACACCCACCGTTTCTATCCTGCCCTGCTCTAGTCTGTCAGCTGATGCTGGACCAGAAAGCAGTTGCATTTGAAGAATATTCATTCTTTTAAGGCGATTTTATGGGGAACTTTAACAGAATGTTAAATTGTTCACGGACTAGTATGACCCCTATTTCAGCACTGTATATGTCTTATAAGAAATAAGCAACGTGAGCATTGAATTTCTAAAAAAAACCCTTCAGGAGCAGAGTTTTGCTATTCCAGTAGTGGAATAAAAACCAGTGCTGGCCATGGAGCGCCACAGGTGCAGTTGTGGGAGCCAGAGCTTCTGCTACAAGCCTGTGATCTTTTAAAGGTGTAGGTGCACTACAGCAGGTACACTTTACCTCTGAAAGCCACAGAGACCCTCTTCTAGGAAAGGTCTGATGAGATTTCTGTGTGCAAATTAAAGCACAGAAGTTATACAAAGGGACCAAGAGACTTTGGAAATATGAGCAGGAAACAGTGAAATGAGATTCAGCCTAGAAGAGTGGAAAAAACCTATCATCTAATGCCTCTGGAGAAAGGTGTGTAAAGAGGTAATCTGAAGCAGACATTTGGCAAATGGAAAATGCGATATTTAGGTTGCAACAGTGAAGGAAACCTGTGGGGTGACAATGAGCCATTTCTCTGGCAGTAAAAGGCAGGCAAAGGGAATAGCAGTGTGTGAATGTGCTTTTGGGGAGTCCTTCAAGGGAACATGACATCATGGCTCCGAGAGGAGACATAAGTAGTGTCACTCAGCCATGCTGGAATGATAATGGTCCAAAGATATCGTTACAATAAAAAGAATGAGGACAAATAGTTGTTTTAAGAAAAAATATATATATATTGAAAAGCAGAAAGTGACAAGGGAAAAGTGTCTGATCAGATAATCAAGAAGCAAGAGGGGGAATAATAATTGTCAGCACAGTGTGGAAAGCTGTTGATACTGTGAAGGAAGAAGAATTATTAAGGATGGTCTAGGGGGGCTAGGCAGGAGAAATAGAAGAAACTAAGCAGAGGAAAAAAAAAATTAGGCTGAATGAAGCAATTAACAGTTCTTAATAGAGAAGTCTATTAGACGAAGAAATGTTCTCCTAAGAGACACAGCTGTAAGCTTTTCAGTGCAGGCACCATGACTGCTTATATGTTTGCACTGCACCCAGCACAGTTGGGATCCTGATCTTTATTTGATCCTGTGGGTTCTGCAGCAATAGAAATAACAAACAGCAATAATTACACATTGTGGTACAGCCGTAGGGGGCACACGCTGAGGCTGAGCTCTCCTCTTAGCTACACTCAGCTGAGGTCAATGGGATTGTTTGGATACAGGCTGGTGGTGCTAACAGGACAATTTGGCCTGGTTCATCTGTAAAAATAGAATATGTGTGGTTTCTGCCCCAACATCTACCTACTTATTCTTTGTTGTAGAGCCGTGCAGGCTGGACATTGTCCAGTTACACCATGGAGAATGTTTCATGCCCAAAGAACTCATGTGGTAGGGCTCACTGGCAGATGTGCAGAGCCAGGGGCTGGAATGCCAGCAAATGTTTCTTCAGAGCAATAAAATCTCCCAGAAGCAGCAAAGCAGAAGTCTGCTTCTTCAGGACTTAGAGGGTTCAGCCTTTCTTCCCCAGCACTTGCATTTCAACTGAAATGTTGCTCAGTGTCTGATTCCTTCTCCAACAGACAGGAGGGAATTAAGGGAGCAGATGCCGAGATAAGTCCTTTCCCTACTGCAGGAACACGGATCCTAGAGACCATGGAGACGAGGCACCCTGGCAGTGCAGTCGCTTGGGAGCAGGGGGTTGGAGACATTTCTGTGGTAGGTTACATGGAGATGACAGCCTCCACTGACAAGA
Organism: Struthidea cinerea; assembly: GCA_013397865.1. Lineage (NCBI taxonomy): Eukaryota > Metazoa > Chordata > Aves > Passeriformes > Corcoracidae > Struthidea > Struthidea cinerea. The sequence continues at coordinate 188,559 of VZTI01006045.1, forward strand.
ACATGGTACTTTTCTCTCTAAAGTGCTGCCTTGTTTTTCTCTGGATGCATTATGATTGTTGTTATTATTATTATTATTATTACTGTTTTAATGGCTTAAAGCTAAGAAGAACTTGGTCTTGTCAGAAAACTGAGCAATCGATGAAATAGCAGATGATGACAGCAGTCCAATTCTAATAATTTCCTGTCTTACTTTCCTGGTACTGGGGTGTACTTTAGTGAAATAACTGAAATAAGTGATGCATTTTTCATCAGCTTTATCCCTGACTCTTGTGCATCTGAGAAAGACCCAGCAGTGGGTTTGGCAGATAGAGTGAAAAGCAAGTCAGGAACTACCATTATGAAATGCAGAAAGTCAATTTGAATGTCAACAGGAAAGGCAAGGGATGCAAGATTTAAAGAGCTCCACTTTGAGAAAATGAGGGCACCACATTGTGTATCCCTGAATAACTGATCATGTTGCAAGCTGTAGAAGAATGCCACGTTTAGATGTTTTTTTTATTTCACATTGATTTTTGTCATTTTAGACCACAGGACTCCCCAAGCTTCTTGCCGATGCTGCATAAGTCAGAAGCAAAGGCTGCCCAAAACCGTGAATTCTATGAACATCCAAATTTTACTGCATAAGTTTTCTAATTTGTATGAAAAAAAGCCCCCTGCATTCTGTCACTATTAGAGGGGAGGAAGTCCAGCAGCAATATAATATTACATAATACTAAAATTTGTTTTAAGGGGAAGTTACTGGGCAGAAATGAAAGGAGAATTGTTATCTTTTTGAGACTGTAAAAGCAGTGAGTGGAGACATGAAGTAACCTGCCTGGATTATAGGAGCCATGGGACACTGCTACAACTTGGCTTCACTCTTTTTGATAAATCACCAGAAAGAAAAGAAAAAATAATGAACAACGAATGGTGTTAAAATTGATCACTAAACCCAGTGAAGTTCTCTGTATCTCATTTAGCTCAAATAATGTTGTGATACTGGAGAGATGTATCATACATAATGATCTGCCTTAGGAGGAGGCAGATGCATACAGGTCATTGATTAAACACAGTGATTTTTATCATTAATGCTGAAACCAAAGTGACCACCTTCATTCCTGGCTCAGAGACAATGCTCTGGCTCCCGGGTGTTCAAACCAGTTGCCATGTGACCATAAATAAGTAGTTTATGTGGGTTTTTTTGTCTCTGTTTACCTGTATGTCCCACAAATACCCTTCCCCTGTGGTGCTGCCACTCAGTAACTTCCAAGCTCTAATTTCCTTCCTGACATCAGCCCTGTGTTTCCATCATTTCCTCTCACTGCCTGCACAAAACAGACACTGTTGAGGCATGATTCATCCACGTTTGAGATGTCTGTTTTAGGATGGGGTGAATCATGCTTGTTTCTTTCCATTGACTATAAAGGGAGACAAGGGTGACTAATCGAGATGTAGATGTCTGTAGTGCAGACATCTAACATTAAATGAGATGAATGCCACTCTCAGAGCCAGCTCATGTCTGACAGAAATGGTGACAGCCAGCTGGGTCCACCAGAGCTTTGGCTCTGGCACAGCACTACATGAAAGAAAACTGCTTCCAAGGCTATTTCAAGACCAGATAATCCTCTTCTCATGGTGCACAGAGCCCAAGTTAATTAACACGGGGGACACAAGCCAGCCCCATGCAGAACCAGGGTATCTATGCATGTTTCTTGTGAATTAAGTAGTTCTGGGGAGTTTGGTACAGGGAAAAGGCATAGTGACTCAGGTTTAACATCATCTTTGTGCTCAACCATAGCACTGTCCTTGCTGTGCTTGAGCTGGATTCATGCAGAGATACTTGTGGATGTCTTTCCATGTTTTAAAGCAGCAGTGATGCTCCATGCATTTCCACAGAAAATTGTCTGTGAAGTCACACTTGCTTCTTGAATCTGTAGAAAATTGATTGAACCGTGCTTTGTGACAATCAGCTGAAGTCTGGAGGCCTTAATACTTTTAATGCCCTTTTCCTCTATTTATTTATTGATTAATTTATATCATGATGGACCTTATTGTTTGAAATACATGTCTGAATAGGCTGAATGGTCAGTTTTGTAGCCATTTTACTGCAGAGAAAGAAATACCATGCCTGGTTCAGCTAGTCACAACCAGCATATTACTTTCTACATGAAACCCAAGAAAGTTTAAAGTAGATCCTTTGGGTCTGGAATAAAATCACTGTAATTGTGTCATGACTGAGAAATAGCCTCATTTGATCTCTTCTTAGGGTCCACAGACTAGTTAGCTGGAGTAAAGGTTTGCAAAACATGATGGAAATGATCACAGCCTAGTTTTCCTAATTGTGTAGTTGCCGGGATAACGACTTTTACATCTTACCTGTACATCATTTAGTGCTGAAAGCGTGTAAGCTGAACTCTCAGGGGTGCCAGAACATCACTGAATTGTCTAAAAGCAAATACTACCTCCATTTCCAGAGTACATCATCTGGTCCCTGAAATTCTCTCTGCGATGACACCTCATCACCTCATTTTATCCACAGATGAAATTCACAAGGAAAAAAAGCCCAGCACCATGTATTAAAAAAAAAATCCAATTCATAGCAAATACATACCCTTATTCTCAGCAACAGTAAATGACGTTTCTTAAGAATGACATTTTAGAGGCTGTTTACCTCCATATTTTTGAAGTGCTACTGCTCAAACATATAACTTGCCCAAGATTGAACACTGAATTTTGAATACGTGATAGAACTAAAATCTTCTTTGTTTATTTTGTTCTGAAAAATGTTAGCTGTACCATAAATGTGTCAAGAAGTTTAAAAAAAAAAGCATGAATAATGTTTCACTTTTGTGACATTTTTGTATGAATCAGTCATTGAAAACCCCAAACTTACAAAGTTTAATTTTCTTGGGTATTTAACTGCTAAGCAAACTTGGAGGGGATTGGTCAGCCAAGCTACATCTTCTGTCCTCCACCCCTTGTTTGTTTAACTTGTGAACAAAACATGAGTCAATTTATGTTTTCATTAAAAGTATGAGAATAAATGTTTTATTTCTACAGACAACTCTGTCTTAGGTTAAACACATTTTTCACCAAAGGCAGCATTTCAAGTGAAAATGTACACAGAATAAATGTGTTGCTACACACAGTTAAGTCTGAGCATGGAAGATGAATGATTTCTTGTGTAGGGTGATGGGAAGAACTGGAAGACCAACAAGGAGAGCAGAATAGCAATCGATGGAAGCAATGACTAAACCAGTCTTATTTGTAGCAATAAAGGTGGAGGGAAAAGCAAAGAAACATTTAGGAGGTATTAAACAGACATAAGTGACAGGATTTGGACTCTGAACAGGGAATTCTTCCGTAAGAACAAACCGGCTTCTGAATTAAACCATCCATCAGCGTGGTGTCTTCATAAAGAAATGAAGCAAAAGCTGCTTCATATGCATCTTCCCACTAACAGACTTATAGATCATTGCAACCCAGGAAACAGATCGTCAGCTGACAGATCAGTTACAAGGAGAGATTCCAACAGCATTGACTACGGTCAAGGAAAGAATTAAAACATGTGCTAAAGTTCATCCATCCATCAGAGAAACAGAACTAAATAACCTCAGTGCGAGAGTAACTCAGTAGCTCCGAAGTTTTAATATATTTATTCTCTCCATCGTGCAGTTGACAGTGCCATCTATTATCCCTGATTTACAGGAGGGAGCTTAAACACATTTAGAATAGGTTGCTAATTCCCTTGGAGTTCTTTTCTTTCGAGGATCTGGGGCTATAGATCTGGACAGAGCAGTGAAGCATGGTACAGAGAGACCTGAATCACTGCCAGCTCAGCCTGCTTGTGAGCAGGGCTTGTTAGTGTGGGCACAGCAGCATCCTAGTACTGTGGGGATGCTGCCAGCCCTGAAACAGAGCATCCTGGAGAATTGTGGGGTCATTTTTCTCGTGGACACCCCAGATCAGAATAATTTGAGCTGGAGAACAATGGCATCCACAGTGTATATTTAAATATCTTTGCACTGGTCACCCATCAGTTCCCCAGAATGCAGCAAGACCGAATCCAGCTTTATTGTTGCCTAATATCAAAAGACAAAACTCTTGCAACAGTGTTAAAATAACAAGATAAAAGGAAGGTCTTTATTTGGAGCTTCCAGGTTCCCCCATGGTGGTTATGAGCACACCTGGCATCAGATTTCTACAATTTTTATAAGTTTAACAAATTAGTGTATATAAGAAATATTGTTCAATTAGAAGAGCAGTTGGTTGGGTAATTTTCCCCTGGCTACTGCCCCATTAGATTTGGTCCAGGGGCTTCTTTTCCCCATTTCTTGTTGTGTCTTCTCTGTTTGAGAAAGATTCTGTTTGGAAAACAAAATGTTCTTTGTGGGGGTTCTGTTCTCAAAAATAAGACTAAACAGTATTCCAGGAATGTGTTAGAAGGTTAGCTTGTTATTCTAAAATCTAAGAGAAAGGGTAAGAAAAATACTGGGAGCTAAATAACCATGCATTAACAGTTTACAAAGCTACAAATATATGAAAAATGTGTAGAAAGCAAAAAACTTTAGGCATCATTATGACTTCAGCACTTTTATCCTAATGGATGGACGACTTGTCTCTAAGGAGTTGGATAGGCAGTGCCTTTGGCCTTCACTTGCTTATTCATACCTATGATCAGGGATGGATGTTCCCAGCTGCTTCCTGTAACTGGGGCTGAGACATGGAATCATGGAATGCACTGAGTTGAAGGGACCCACATGGATCACCAAATTGGTACTACAGGTAGGGATTCCTGGGAAACTGAAGAAAAACAGAAAAAAAAACTGAAGAAAAAATTGCCGAACTTCTAGAAAAACAGCAAATTCAATGACACTAAACAAAAACGAAAACAAAAACCAAAAACAAAAACAATAACAAAAACCCCAAAACAAACAAAAACAAACAAACAAACAAAAACCCACACAAAACAAAAACAAAAAACCTGAAAACTACAAAAAACCCAAAACAATGACAACAACAACAACAAAAAATGGAAACCTCCACATTTTCTCTTCTCTTTTCTTTAAAACTTGTGATTAACTCTAGACACAAACTCTAGAAAACCATTTCAGCTAACAACAACACATTATACAGGAGTCAAACTTTACATTGCAGCCCTTAGTGATCAACAACTGACTTGAGCATTAATGAACTAACTTTTCCATTAGGTAACAGCCAATAGATTGCTGCACTCTTATATTGTCTCTGTGTTCCAATGTCCTAGTTTTCTCGAACTGCTAATTTAAAATGCTTTTCACTGTTGCAAAGAGCATAGTTAACCGCTATAGAACAATTTTATTGCCCTAAAACAGTCATATATTTGCATTCATTACTATGAGTCTTAAAACCTATTACTGATATAAAAGACAGGATAACAACATGAAGGGTTTGAAGGGCAGTAGATAATAGTCTGGAAAGGGCTCTGAAATGCCTGAAGTATCAGACATAAAATAGCAATGATAAACAAGCTCATTATTTGTTAGTGATGGTTATGCTGGAAGGAACATTTTTTATATCATTTTTCTCCTTTTTAAAGTTTTATGGAGAATATATTTCAGTCCTAAGCTGAGTATAAATTAAACATGTTTTACCCGGCTGTTCCGTTAAGAAATAGCAAGAACTAATGAGCTGTATAGTGGCAAAGCTGTTAAGGCAATCTGAAAGGACTCTATAGGGCAATCTGTGAATTATAAAAGAGAGAAAAGTCCCCTCTCTATAGCCATTTACTCCTTCTCAGACATTTGGGTTGAGCTCAGCTCCACTCCACCTTGAGCGGTATGTGATCAGCAGAGACAATCCTGTCTTGTCTGTTTGCTAACCATAAAGGAAAAATATAACTGTAGTGTGAAGGGACATTCCTTAAATAAAAAGTGAACTTCTAAATCCTTTGCCATGACAGCTTTTAGGTCAGTTTTCAGGGCCTGATTTTTAAACTGCTGACCAGATGTTACTCTCAGAAGCTTTTCTTAAAAATAGAGGTGAGATGCCCAGCTTCTCCAGAAATCACGTCAGTGAGGGCATCTGGACTGTTGGAAAGCCTCTATTTAAAGATAATATTTCCCTTGAAGCACCTTGGCACATATTGGTAGGTTTGAGATCATGTTTCATAGTCAGACACACCTTCTTCTTCCTTCATGTGGAAATTTTCTTCTTCAGCTATTAGCTGATTTGTTCTTTTATCAGTAACTTCTCATGAAATCTTGGGATTTCCCCACAAACTCTTTTAAACATAAGAGACAAGCCAAAGAACAGCTTGCAGGTGATTGTAGTGCAGAATAGACATCTTCATTGCTTTCTTTACTGATTCCAGTGTGAAAGGTAGAATTCTGCTCATTTTATTCTCTCTAGCAGTTAAGACTGAACAGTTATCTAATCTATTTCCTTCAACTGTTGCACAGAATTACTTCTCAGATGGTTGCAGCTTCAAAATCAGGAGCTCAACCAGTCCTCACACATTTCCAGGTTTTGAAACTGTAAATGGTGGACAAACCCCAGCCTCTCAGCTCCCTCTGGGAAGAAGTTGAAAATACAAGTTTACCAGTGCACCTTCTCTTGAAGGATGCTCTGTAGAGATGGGCAGGGAACTTTTGAATTACTCACCTCGAGATTACATACCAACAGTTTCGCCATTACAAAACTAAATGGGACTGGGTGATTTATCAAGTGATTGCAAGGATGTACTCCACTTCTATTCCTTTCCTAAAACATTAAGAAAAAGCTCACATTTTGTGTGTGTGTGTGTGTGTGATTGTTTTTTCAATCTGAAATATTTGATTAATCCCCAAAGTTTCTATGATACCTAACACAATAGGATTCAGACTGCATAAAATTATTAGATAGGTGCCACTGCATTTTCTCTTCATAATTATCATCATTATCACTGTCATTATCATAATTCATATTAATATTGTTGCCATTGGAATTGTCATTAAAGCATCCTCATTCCAAAACAAAGTTCTATCAGCGTAAAAACCTTATTAAGAAAGGATAAATATGTGTTTAGTTGCTGCTTGACCTAAATTTTAGACTCTTTGTGTAGCTGGTGAAGAGAAATTCACCTGGCCTGGTTTGTAAATCCACTTGATAATAAGAAGGATTCGTTCCTAACAGGTTTGGAGACAGCAGTCTCCGCTGTAGATGTTTCTGCTGGATGACACCCGCCAGTTTTAGGGGTTGGTCTGTTTCCAAAGCACTCAGGCACCTTTTTTTTTAAAAAAAAACCCCACATACAACACACCCAAGAAGTTTTTTATAGTGTTAGCGGGATGCAGAAACCTGTTCCCCTGTGGTTTTGATTTCATAAACTGCATTTCATATATTTTTAGGCTGTCACCGAAAAGCCCTGTGAATCTGTAGTTCTTCAATCAGCAATGAGGAAAGAAAGTTATGAAGGGCCTTCCTCTCCCATTAAAAGAATAACCATGCAGTGAAGGTGATAGTGAATTGTGGTGAAAGAGAGTAGACAGGCAGAAAAATAAGAAGAGTGAAGAAAAGGTAAAAAAGAAAGGAAAAAGGAAAAAGGAATTAAAGAGAAAGAGAAAGAGAGAAGAGAAAGAGAAAGAGAGAAGAGAAAGAGAAAGAGAGAAGAGAAAGAGAAAGAGAGAAGAGAAAGAGAAAGAGAGAAGAGAAAGAGAAAGAGAGAAGAGAAAGAGAAAGAGAAAGAGAAAAAGAAAGAAAGAGAAGGAAAAAGAGAAAAGGGAAAAGGGAAAGAAAATTAATAAAAGTAAAAGAGAAAAAAAGAAAAAGAAAAAGAGAGAAAAAGAAAAAGAAAGAAAAAGAAAAAAGAAAAAGAAAAAGAGAGAAAAAGAAAAAGAAAGAAAAAGAAAAAAGAAAAAGAAAAAGAGAGAAAAAGAAAAAGAAAGAAAAAGAAAAAAGAAAAAGAAAAAGAGAGAAAAAGAAAAAGAAAGAAAAAGAAAAAAGAAAAAGAAAAAGAGAGAAAAAGAAAAAGAAAGAAAAAGAAAAAAGAAAAAGAAAAAGAGAAAGAGAAAGAAAGAGAAAGAGAGAAAGAAAGAGAAGGAAAAAGAGAAAAGGGAAAAGGGAAAGGAAAATAATAAAAGTAAAAGAGGAAAAAAGAAAAAGAAAAAGAGAAAGAAAAAGAGAAAGAAAAAGAAAAAGAGAGAAAAAGAAAAAGAAAGAAAAAGAAAAAAGAAAAAGAAAAAGAAAAAGAAAAAGAAAAAGAAAAAGAAAAAGAAAAAGAAAAAGAAAAAGAAAAAGAAAAAGAAAAAGAAAAAGAAAAAGAAAAAGAAAAAGAAATCACTATGTTGAGTTTCCCAGGTACTTTTTACTCAGCTGTGCTGGAGCCTCTGAACCCACCAATCTGCACTGTATTTTGGAGACCTGGGAGGTTGCTTTGGCTTTATGGACATGTCAAAACTGTTTCTAAAAATCATTGACAGGACAAAAGAAAGCTAATTAAATACAGGTAGAGCAGGAAAAAAAATACAGCCCAAAGTTTCCATAAATATTATTCAAAGTTTGTATTAATATGATGTTGCAGTCACTAGGGCATTTCTGTTTTCTTCCGACCTAACAATGATTTATTTAAATTTTTTTTAAACTGAAAATTAGTTTTGTTTTTACTTTTACAAAGAAACACCAGCTGTAAATGGCAGGTATGAAACACTACAATTTTAATAGAAGCAGAGATGACCTCAGGTGAGTCTTCAGGTGATCTTTTTGTGTTAATCTCACTGTAGTAAAGATCAGGTTCAAATCATTACCTAACTCCTTTAAGAGGACAAAGTGTGAGATTCAAACATTCCTAAAGAATCAGTCAGGCTCTCCAGACAGGGTACCAGGGGTTAAAGTGTGTGGGATTTAGTCATGCTATGTAACATGGTGGGACTGAGGCTAACACAGTCATAGATGGATCACCCAGTCTGCAAACGGTGATTCCTCATAAATCATTATGAAAAATAGACTGACTCTGCCAGTTCATAAATTCAAGGCAAGTGTCTATTTCCATAAGGCCCAAGCAGACAGGCAGTGTTAGGGATGCAAACATGCACCACCACATGCAGTAGTTAATGTGTTAGCATTTTAACAAATTGAGCCACTTCACTGGCCTATTTATCAGTTCAAGCTATTTAGAAATGTTGCTACCATATGTTGTCCATTGAAATGAATGCTAAACACTGCATTTATAAATGGTAATTTATGACTCATAAATGTCTCAGCTATTAGAGTCATTCTGCCACTGTGAATGGAATTGATAGCAGTTTCTGCACTTCATGTTTTGTTTTTTTTCACTCCCCTCATTTCAGGAATATCGTTGATATTAAAGCTTTAGTGCCTCATAGAGGATGTTATTTAAAAGATTGTGTGTATCAGAGAGAGGTTATTTTTGTGTGCTATCCACCCTATAAATTGATTTCAGCTTTTGAGTAAACTTCTAGGACTAAATATTTTAAAAAGGTCCTGTGGAGTATGAGAAGTGATCACTTTTCAGTTATAATAAACCTGGTTTAAAAAACAAATAAGGCCTTTTTTATCTTTCCTACAAAGCCTTTTCCCACTCTATATTTGTCTTGGTACAGGGTAGATGAGCATGAAGTTACATCCTCTTAAATGCCTCCCATGACAAAGTGCAAATGCTCAAACAGATTTGATGTTACTTAGCTTTGAAATTAATTTTTGATGAAAATTTTTGACTGGATATTTTAAATGTACATTATGAAAATATTATTTATGTGTTTTCCTGTGAATGCTGCTTCCTCATGATAAAGAGCCTACAGACAGTCTTGCTGAAAACAGAACTTGTCAGAAAGGGTCATTTTTACCAAGTTGGTTGACTGCAAGTTCCAAGGTGCTTTTAAGGCTAAATTTTCAGAGAGCCTTTGGAGTGCCACTCCAAAGTGGAAATAATCTGTAAGTTTTACATCCAGAAGTCTGGTGAATATAATTTTCCATCATGAAGAACATCTTGACAGGTCAGTTCATTCTGTTCATCTCGGAGAGATCTTCAGGCGGCATGAATGTCTCTCAGAAGGGGACTAAAGAAGAAGTCTTATGAGTTAATTTAGATCAAATACTTGATTTTTAAGGAGTTCTAATTAGATGGAATTTCAACCCTGGAAAACAGTCCTTTACGTTTCTTTTGCTTCTCTACGAATATCCAAAGCCATCCAGGGAAACTAAGATGGTCTAGAAGGACTGTCTCAAAATGTATCAGTAGTGTGCAAATATAAATCTCATGCATTTAGATACACAGATACGCAGCTCACCAGTCTTCCCAAAAATTTCCCCAGAATATAGAGATGATTTCTGTAGAGCTGCCTGTGTTAACTAGGCTGATGAAATATGTATCATTGTGAGGGTGTCACCAGTCAGATTTGAGACATCCCTGATGAAGGCACTGCACTGATACAGACAGTTCTGTTTTAGTGCTCAAAGATGGATTTTGTACAGAATGTAGTCCCCGGTCAACCCGAGCCAAGAAATAACAGTGCAAAGTCTCCAACCAACATTGTGGTGTAGGAACATGCTTTACACCTTGATGTTAAATGTGTTTTGGGGGGTAAAACTTCTAAAGAGCTATTCATGCAAATCTTCATTTTTTTTCCAGGCTGGGTTACAATGGATAACAGTAGATTTTGGCTTTTTTCTCCTTCTTGGGTATGGCCCATGTGACTAGAGACAAGTCTTTTGGCCCACCATATTTTATTCTTCTGTGGAATAGAGATAATTCGTCCTGCTCAGAGGGGTTGTAAAGGGAAAAAAACCTATACTTGAGTGTGACATACCCAAATGGTATGACTGTAATGCTCAAGGCAAAGGATGGAGGAAAATCATTCGACATAAAATAATCAGAATTTTAAGTCAGATACTAGTCTCAACGAGAACTTAGTTCTCAGCTTAAGGAGTTTGATAGTATTGCCTCAAAAAACACCTGCCTCAGGATCTTGAAATCTCATGTCTAGAATAATACCTTCCAGTAGCCTCTATTATTACAAAGAAATTAAAAAAAGATCATATCTGCTCTTTGGGGTTGCAACTACAGAGGATGTTGAAAAACAGGCTTCATTAAAAACAGGGTGTATGGAACAGATAACATGAAAAGGAGCTATTAAATGGATTTGTTATCAGTGGCAATAATGCTAAGTCATATTACAACAGTTACAAGGAAATGTCTTTGAAATATCTTCTGCAAATATTAATTCAATCTAGAAATTAAACCTCTGCAAACCAAAAAATATTTTATCAATGGAATGTAAGGAAACAAAACAACTTGCTCAACGTGTTGACATTCAGAAGGTAAAATCCAGAGCAGAAGGCAAGGCTGGAGCTCCCTCTTGCCCAATTTTAACAAGCATTTTGGGATATTATATATTGAGATTCTGGCTTGTGCTGTGAGTGTTATGGCTTTTACAGCTGACGCGGAGTCCTGTGTGGGCAGCAGATGAGTGAGAGTGTTGAAGGAAATAGAATTGGTATCACGCAGTTTTATTTCCTCTTTTTAAATGTTGTTAATTTTGCTGTGAAAATGCCGGTTTGGGGTTGTTTCTTCAGCTTTTTGGGAAACCTTTTTGTTTCCACCCTCATATGGAAGTAAATAGATTTTTTGAGATTCAACAGAAAAAAGTAAAATGTGATTTCCATTGAAATGGTTCCTCTAGAGTCTATGTTTTATTTATTTTTTATTCAAAACAACATCTGTTTGTTTGTTTGTTTTAATGCTTGTGAAATGCCAAAACAATTCATCTATTTATTTTTCAAAGGCCAAATTAAATTCAGACTTGAGAGCTTGACTTTCAGAAGTGCAGGTCACTTACTGCTCTGGCTAAAGTTAAAATCACGTTCACGAACTCAACACCTCTGACTCGTGAAAACATTACTTGGAAATGTTTGACTTTGCCTTAATAAGTCCATTAAAATATTTGCATCCAGGGACTGGGAAAAAGAAAAAAAACCGACTTTGTAGAGAACAAGTTAGAAGTCTGGTCTGTTATGTATTGCTAAATTTGAACATCAGTCCTCTACAGCAAGTGTCATTTTCATTCAAAATCAATAAAAATTAAAACCAACAGATGGCAGATGTTAAAGAATATTTTCTGGCAAAGAAATTGCTTTTTGGCTGATTAGAAAATTTGGGGATCTTATTTATTTTACTTCTAACTTGGACCTGCTCTTGGCTTCTACTGCAACTACCTTTTCTGTGGTCCTGCTACTCACGTGTGTGAGGACAAAAGATCACTTCTGTTTTACTGAAATGGGGTAAAACACTGAATTAGTAATGGTAATTCCAATACAATTTGGGATTGTTTTTATACTCAATGTTTTATGCTTATTATTCCAGTGGTAATACCACATAAAAAAATCCGGAGAATAAATTAGATATTAGGTTTTCAAAGTGAAGCCATTTCATTCTAAGCAAAGTGACAAGGGATTAAACACACACAGTTTCAGTATGCTACACTGACTTGTGATGTCTAATAAAGTCAACGGGGAGGAGTGGGCATTTGAAAAGAATGATTAATTTGATCCATTTTCAGTATCCGGAGACGATGAGGTGAACTGTGCCCTAGCCTGACTGTTCCCAAACTGACAGCAAAGGGAGCCTAAGGTGTCTAACACAGGCGTATGATCTACAGTTTAATATTTTTCCCTTTTATATACTAAATCCCAGAAAGAAAGAAATGTTTCACATCTTTGATGATTCTCCCAATAGCCATAAGCAACAGGAGGATCTAGGGGAGCACTGAAATAAGCCAGACTTCCTTTAGAATGATAAAAATCCATGAAAGCTGAATTGCAGGTTCACAGAAAAGTTTGGGTTGGAAGGGATTTTAAAGATAATTTCGTCCCAAACCCCTGCCCTGGGAGGGGACACCTTCCACTATCCCAGATTGCTCCAAGCCCTGTCCAGCCTGGACCTGAACAATTCCAGGGGTGGGACATTCAGCTTTTCTGGGCAGTCTGTTCCAGTGCCTCACCATGTTCACAGTATAGAATCTGACCTTAAAATTACTAAAAAGGCAAATAAATAATAAAATAATAATAACAATGAAATGGAAGATAAAATGACATGAGTGGAGTGCAAGTGTCAGTGAGTTTTCCTTGAAATATTGCTCCTCAAGAAAAACACTTAACAGTTTTGTAGATAGGTATAAGCTTCAGGGCATCTGTTGTGGTAGAGCCATGCACGAAACTGGCTGTGGAAATAAACAAGTCAGCTCAGAAAAGGAGGAGCCCACTCCAACCTCAAACTGTATTGTAACTGTTTCCAGAATTCTATTGCCAAGTCAACAGGGAACCTCTGAGCTGCTGACAAATTTTAGGGTATACAGGCAGGCTTCTAAATATGGATTTATAAGTTTAATTTTAGGGATTTTTTTTCATCCTGTGTTTTGGGTCCCAGCAGGATGATGATATAGTACTGACTTTCTTTCCACAACCAACAGAATGAAGTCTTTTTTTATCATTTATGTAAAGAATTGATTAAAGAGTGATCTGTAAATATTTTCTCTTATTAATGCTAATTTCCCAATATGATTATCCATTATAATAATTTTAATGAATGGCAAGAAACCATGGCAGCCACAAAATGAAAGAGATTGTTATATTATTATATCTTTTCAAGAAAATATTTCTCACTGTTGTCTGATATTGAAACAACTGAAATTATCAATTTTCAAAAGCTGCGGCTGTGTTCCAAGGTGACTCAAAATCTCAAAAACATGAAGGCAAAGATCTGTCCCACATCAGTTTGTCTCTGAGGCAAATACTGGACTTTCAGAAGCTTTTTTTATTCTCTTTGAAGCACCTTTTAATGGACATAGGAATAATTATTCTAGTCCACCTGGCCATTGTCACCAAAAATTACGGGAAACCAGAAACCCAGGGATGGTCTACAAGACAAGGTAGAGACTTCCCTCAATGAATCAAACTCTGTAAGAAACTTATAAATTTCAGTGCCTGGAATTCCTTGAGCTAGATATTTGTATTTAATAGACAGATATTTTTTTGCATTTGTGAAGCCCAGTCTCCCCTTGAGGCGGTATCAACCTGTAGCACCCTCAGCATCCCATGGCACTTTAAATGTGTGTTGTGCAAAGATGAAATCCCTCTTGTTTCTTCAAAAACCACCCTCTGACAGCCTCTTTTGACACCCGTAATTCTTGCATTATAAGATGCAGTAGAAGTCTTCCCACTCTTGCTTCTCCATGTCACAGCTTTACAGACCTCTGTACTAGCTTCCCTCAGCTGGAATTTTTCAGGCTGGAGATTTGAATGTATCTCAGTCACTCCACATGTAAAACCCATTTTCCTCCTTTCTGCCTGACCATTGTTCTCTGACCTCCTGTGGTTGACACACTGAAAACAGTGAGATTTTGGGACATAGACCCAATGCTGACAGTCCAGCACAACGATTCCTGGGGGTCTTGCTAGCCAAGTCAAGCTATGCTAATCTATTCCTGACAGCTGACAGGATTTTTATTGCAGATATTTTCAGTTTAGGGATTGCTATTACACTCACTGGAAAATTATTTCGCAGATAAATATGCCCCTGAATCGGAGCTGTCTCCCTGAAACTTCATTAATTTAATTTGTTTCACTTCAATAAGAAAACCTGAGAAAGAAAAAGGAAGCAAACCTTATAAAGTAAAAATGAAACCACCTAGTTGGTTATAGCCTCATCTCTCTATCACTGGGACAGTGAGAGACTAAATTGTTCCTTTCCACACAGAAGATGTGTGCTCTTTCTTGGGGTCTGAGGACATATCAGATAAAAATAATTGTTTGCTCAAGTTTTTTGGTTCTTTCTTTCTTGGCTAAAGAAAAATGGTTGTGTCTCAGCCACAATAGGGCAACTATTTTTAGTCTTCTTATGATAGCTTAATTTGACTGCCAAATACAAGAACCAGTACCAGAGAAGCCTGTGATGGTATAGATGCACTAATACTATCATCCTGTGCTCTGGCAGATGGTTAGTGAGCAAACCAGTAAACGTAGAGATAAAAGAGTGATTAATTTTGGCTCTGAAGGTACGACAGCGGAGGAGGTCGTAAAACAGAAAGGTTTACATGGGAGTGAGTAATTTTCTTTATGGCCCTTTGGCTTTCTTCATAATTACAAAGTCCACACAAACTTACGGGGCACAAATCATAGATTCAGAGGTGCTGGAAGGGACTTCTGGAAGCCTTTAATCCAAGCCACCTCTCAAAGCACAACCAATTAGATGAACTTCCTCAGTGCATTGCACAGTCAAGCGTTGAACACCCCCAAAAAAGGAGATTTCACCTGGACAACCTGCTTGAGTGCTTGACCACCCTCATCACCATCTCGATTTTCTTCCAAATATGTAGCCAAAATTTCCCAGCTCTAACTTGCACCAGTGTTTCCAGCTTCCCTACACTCAGGTTGCTGCAGAGAGCAGTAAGATCCAGCTTATTCTCCTCTCAAAGTGAAGCTTCCACCTTCTCCTTACGTCTCACAAGTTCTTGTCCCCCTGATCATCCCCTGCTCACACAGCTCAAGGTGACACTGGCCACCTTCCTGCACAGGAAGACCAGTGACTCCTGCTCACCCTCTTGGCCATCAGAATTCCCACCGATTTTTTTGGCAAAGATGCATCCTGTTCACTCAGCCCCCCCATCCTGACAAATAAATAGATTGAGACAGACTGCTCTTGCAAGCAGCAGTTATTTTTCTCCGTGAATTGTAGAGGCAATCTAGAAGGATTAGCTCACATGGAGTTATCGATACTGAAAATACCTAAACTTCAAAATTCCTGCACTTGATTGGCAAAAAGTGTGATCCTGTGGAAAAGATGCTAATAATGTCAGATTAGAATTATGGACAGATATCATAGAGGGACATCAAGGAGCAAGAAGAAATAAAAACATAAGGAAAGATTGCCCCCCCTCCTTGGGGTCTTGCTTAGATTTATCTATGAACATTGAATTGCTTCCTAGGAACTTAACACAGGGCTAGGATTCCAAGAAGAATAGATTATCTTGCCTGCTGTTTGACCATTTTATGCCAGGCTTGTAAATATAATGAATTACACTTAGAATACATATAAATTCCTTACCAGAGATTTCTTTCTTATTCCTCTTAGAAAACAAACATGTTTATGTGACACCAACACCAAACTAAACAGTGAAATAGGGAGGCACAGTGAAACAATATTTTAATTTCCTTTTAACTTCAGTTTCCCCTCCCCATTTTCCTGCATTTATTGCAAACTTCTTTCTTTTTTCCCAGTTCTTGGCTCTGAACCAAAGAGGAGTGCACTGAGGAAAGACAGCCCACTTCCTATTGAAAGCAGCTGGTTTAAGAACAGTCAGACAATTTGCTATCATAAACATCCACCCAACACTTCTGTGAAGTTCAATTTGTTTCATTCAAAATCACTCTATAATTTCACAGTGGTGTAGTGATAATGGCAGAACAATAACCTTTTTAAATATTCAGCAGGTTCCTACCTAGTGAAAAACATCTTAAACATCAGTTAAAGAAATAGGCATATATTTTCTGTGAAAGATTTTTCCTCCATCTGTTCAGACGATGCATTTTCCAACTAAACTATCACCAAGCTTGGTATCTTAGAGGGAAAAAATGTTTTTTTTTTAAAAAAAAAGAAGTAAAAGAAAAAAGCATCACATTGTGACTTACTGAACTGGGAAACAGATGATTCTGCTGAACACGGAAGAGCTATGTGGGACGTGTCAGCTTTGCAACACAGTGGTCACTTCAGTTTGGATTAAAAGACTTTTTTCTTACTTCTTAATGTAGAATGAGAACAGAAGTAATAGAGCTCACCCTTAGTCATGACGAAATTACAGACCATGGAAACTTTTACAGAGCGTTGTTAGAGCAGGATGGATAATAGGGACAGACAGAGCAGCGGAAACAGGGTCTCAGAGGAGCTGTCATAGTCAGAGATGTGTTTGTAACAGCACCAGAGCCAGTTCTGGAGTGAGGGATGCAGAACAAACAATCCATTCTAGGATGATGTGGGCCAGTCTGTAAGAATACTGCTCCAGCAAACACCCCAGCAGTGTCCCAGAAACCCAGCTGGAAGGGGCTGGGTGTTTTCCAGGCAGCTTTGCCATTAGCTTAGTGAGCACAGTAGCACCCAGGAAAAGTAAGGGACAACAGCACAAAGTCCCTGACTCCAAGATGTAACTAAGCTCTGCATTGGTGAAGTGGTTTAGCAGCAGCAGGACCTCAATCTTCAACAACAATATTTAGAGCTTTGGTGTTCAAAATTAAGTTATTTATCCAAAACTCTTTCTATAGGCAGCAAAAAAGAAAAAGAAAAAAAGAAAAAAAAAAACCAGAAAAAACAAAAAAAAAGATGTGGAGAATGTTTTGTCTTGTTTAAAGACAGGCATATAAGATGGGTCAAACAACAAGCCTGTTGGCACACTGAGTCTCCTCAGTTGGATAAAAGGGGTCCAACCCAGTAAATAGGTCTAGTTTCAGCAACCTGGGCTAGGGGAAGGTGTCCCTGTCCACAGTCGGGGGTTGAAATGAGATGAAATTTAAGGCCTCTTCCAGCTCAAACCATACTATGATTCTATGAAGCTATGATGGAACTGACAGGTGAATACTCAACTGATTTACAGCAGCCAAAAGCTTGGTTTCCCCTGAGTCTGCACGTCACGGAGGGTTGTGCAGCCCTTCAGAAGGACCTGGGCAGGCTGGAGAGATGGGCAGAGAAGAACCTGCTGGAATTCAACAGAGCAAATGCAGGGTCCTGCACCTGGGGAGGAACAACCCCAGGCAGCAGCACAGGCTGGGGGTGACCTGCTGGGGCAGCTCTGAGGAGGCAGCTCTGGGGGTCCTGGTGGACAACAGGCTGTCCGTGAGCCAGCAGTGTCCTGGGGACCAAGAAGGACAGTGGGATCCTGAGTGCCAGCAGGTCAGGGAGTGATCCTGCTCCTCTGCTCAGCCCTGTTGAGGCTCATCTGGAGTGCTGTGTCCAGTTCTGGGCTCCTCAGGACAAGAGAGAGAGACATGCAGCTCCTGGAGCGGATCCAGAGGGCTACAAAGGTGATGAAGGACCTGGAGCATCCCCCTGATGAGGAGAAGCTGAGGGAGCTGGGGCTGTTCAGCCTTGAGAGGGGACAAAGCTTAGAGAGACACAGCCCATCCCTGTCTGTGCCTGGCTGCAGGGAGGGCTCTGAGCAGGGCCCGGGCTCTGCTCCAGGGGCCCAGCAATGGCACCAGAGCAACGGGCAGGGGCTGATCCCAGGAAGTTCCACCTGAGGAAGAACTTCTGTCCTGTGCAGTGACCGAGCCCTGAACAGACTGTCCAGAGAGGGTGTGGAGTCTCCCTCACTGGGGGTATTCCAGAGCCCTCTGAACACAATCCTGTGCCCTGTGCTCTGGGATGACCCTGTTTGAGCAGGAAGATGGGGCCAGATGACCCCACTGTGGTCCCTTCCAGTCTGACTCATTCTGTGATTCTGTGATACTGCAGTTCTTGTGAGTGCTTTTGGTCTGTATTTGCTTAGACCCTGAGAGGGAACAGTTTTGTGAGGATAGATTCCTAAGTCTTTTGAGAAGCTGCAGGTTTCACCCATAGCTTGAATGAATGGATCAGTCAAACTTCCACAGGGAGGAAACTGTTCCTCCCTACCCAGAAAAGTAGTGGGGATCCAACGCTTTATCCCTTACAGGTATCTGTACCTTTGTTACCCACCGACTTAATTTCTAGCGCTCTTCATAGTGACTTTAAGTCACCCACAGGAAATTAGTTAAGGTTTGGGCAGAATGCTAATGCTGAGTACTCAGTGAAAGTACATCTTCAGAGCAGTGAGAATTGGCTGCACTAACAGAATAATATGCTTTCTGCACCTCAGCTGGTCCACCCAGGGCTGGTTAAGGTACCATCATATTATGTGGCTCTTCTGCTTTGTGCCTCTAGGAACATAATCTCATAAGATGTATTCTTAATGATGCCCCTGGAAATCTGTGGCTTGGTATCTGGATTCTTTTGAAGGCTTGGTACAAACTGTAGGTCTAAAACACAGCCACTAAGTCAAAATAATTCTTCATTCTCAAATCTCCACTGTTTCGAACAAACTCACTGGATTTTTTTTCCACTTTGTTGACTAACAAAATGATGTATTTGTGAAAGAGGTTCCGAAAGAACTATTTTAACTTTGTTTCGTAGTTCACATCACTCTTTGCTGTTCATTTAACCTTTGCATTTCTTTTTCCTCCTTAAACCTCTCTTTATCTTTCAGCCATGCCTCATACATATTACTTTCCTGCCCCTCCCATTAAACCCCATCCTGAAACCCTCAAAGCTGAGCGGACAGCTTTAATTTCAATTTGCATTGATTTCCTTTTATAATAATAAACCACCCACAAACACAGGCGAACTTTTGACTTGATTTAAAGCCAGCTTTCTGATGTGTCTCCAGCTTTGCCTTCTGACTTTCTGTCTGTGCAGATGTAAATTGTTCAGTGAGGGGTGTTGTAGACATGCCTCCTTTATTAACATCAGTGGGACTTTTGAGGCTGAAGGAAAACCTACCCTCCCCACAGGCATCTCACGTTGGAAATTTACACTTTATGACTGTGTAGAGGGACCATATATCACCCCACTCTTCATAACTGTTATTAATTCTCCAGAAGGAAAAAAAAAAAGAAAAAAAAAAGAGGAAAAAAAAAGAAGAAAAAAATAAAAGAAGAGGAAAGCTGTGATGTTTTTTGCATTATACAGATGCTTTGCCATATTAAAAAGGAAAAAGAGCATAAAAATAAAAGATATTTCACTAGCTTACCACTCAGTACTGTCCAAACATGAAAGGCAAGTAAGTTCCTGAAAGTGGGTGCCATTTGTGAGGCTGTAATTAATCACACATAGTTGCTTACAGTCTGTGTAGTACCTACTGAGTGATTTTGTAAAGCATGATTCGCCCAGATATGACCCAGTTGGTGCTTTGTAGCCTCTCCTAGATTTCACTGCAGAGTAGATTGTTAGTTAAGACATCGACAGCCCACCACCAGTGTATTGTGTGATCCACATTGAAGCATTATTTGGCCCATGGGCAGAATAGTATCATCATTGTTGCAAAGCACAGAATAATAAGGCAGAGACATATACTAACAGTTTGGGATAGCCAGATCCATCTGATTCATTTTAATGAGCAACTAGGCCAGCAAAGCAAACCCAACCATCTGTGCTGCAAAGACACTGAATGCTGGAATTTTTTCCCCTTCATCGTCATATTGCTATATCAGCACATGTGCTAACTTCAAACCTTTCCCATAACACATGTGCTCCACTTGCAATCATTTGGATGCAATTTGGTTTATGCTTCCATTTCCCCCCTGTTGATACGAGCGGGGTGGTTGCTGTTGTCGTTGGAAATGCTTTGACATCTCTGTCTCCATTTCTTAATGTTCTTCTGTGTGACCTTGTCCAATCAATTCTAACAGGTACTGGCACAAATGTTTGTGCCTTGATCTGAAAATATGCACAATTATGTGCTAGTTGTTTTGTGAATGGTAATTGATGGTGCTTAAAAAACATGCATAAAGTTCCCAACGAGGTAAACAAACAGGCAGTGACCTGGTGCAGGATGTGAAAGTGCAGGAAAAGGCATCTTACATGTTCTTCCATTGAATATTAAACTACTCAGCTTGAATTAAAGCCAGGTGACCTGCAAGCAAATGCAAGCAAATAAAAAGATCCTGGTTGCATAGAAGAAACCAACAGCAGTCTGAGAGATAGCACCTCTTTCAGTCATTATTGCCTTTGATGGCAATTAAAAATTAAAAAAAAAACCTGATCTAATTTCCACCAATTTAGGCCTTGCGTTTATGCTGCTGTTCATCTCAGGCTTCCTTTGCAGTCATACAGAGGGAGAGACAAGGTCACTTCAGCATCGCCAGGACAATGTCCTCTATTTAAGATTTGACTCAGCCTCTGCAAACTGCACTGCCTCCCTCTCCCATGGAAAGAGCATGGGGTGATGAAGCTCCCTGTCTCATGCCTCACTTAAAACCTTTGTTTCTGCAAGATGTGTGCAGAGGAAGGAACATCCGATCAGAAATGTAACTGCGAACGTACGGCATCTAAGGGAGCAGAGGCTTTACTTGGCAGTACGGGCAGTGTGGCCTTTGGAGCTGGACACGCTGTGGCCACATCTGTGGGTCCTTCTACCTGATGGAAACCTTTACTAATGAAGCTCCCCTGCTTCAGGGCCATAAACCAGTGCTTGTCTGTGGCTTTTCACCCATCTGAGTGGATACATCAGCTCAACTGGCACTAACTCTGGGATTTCTCCAGTTGCTCGAGGCAGCCATAACCCTATTATTAAAATTACTGTTGGGTTAAAATGAGGTGCGTGGAACAGTGCTGGATGCACTGATTCATGCTAATTGTGATAGCACCATTTCTCTCTGCCAAGCCAGGGGCGTTTGGGAGCTGATATTTGTTCCATTAACAAGCAAGGATGTTACAGTGCTACCAGGTGAAGCCTATTACAGGTGTTAAATAACCTGAGTAGATGGAGAACAGTGTCAGTAGTTGAATAATTTTGATTATTAGCTTGTTCAGTTGAAGGTGGCAGGATGAAAAGCTTACATGAGGGAATTATATGGTGGGGAAAAGAGGAAACCTAGATAATGGACAAAATGTGGTCTTGTTTAAAAATAATGGCAACATTATGTCTTTGTGCTCCTTCTGTGGTGAGAGGATTAGGCTGTAACATTCACATGGCAATGCAGTGTGAGAAGTTTTAGGGAACATCCATAATTTAATGCATGTTTCCAGAAGTCTCTCCACACTTATTCTGACATGAATTTTTCTGCTTACTTACTAATCTACTGCCTCAGTTTTTGTCAGATAAAGCAGAGCTGTTTTCTGTATTTGTTTAACACCAGTTATGGTCTTGAATGCTTTCTACAGAACCTTTTCCTTCATTTCTGTGATTTATTTTACTCTTGTCCCTCTGAATTTTTAACTGAAAAATAATTGTTGCTGGGTTTGGTTTGTGTAGAAAAACACTGGTGAAATTATTGTGGTTAATAGATGTTAAGCTATGACAACACTGAAAAAAACTTTATAATCCATTCTCCTCTGTGTCATCAGCTTGGTAAATTTTGGATACAAATAAAATTTTTAAACAGAGAATCCTGAAATGAGGCATTCCAGGGTAACCCTTTGTTCTCACAGCTAGACCTGGATGAAAACTCAGGGATATACTCCCCACCAACCCCTCCAAAACTGGCATATTTCAGTTAGCTGAAAACAGACATCTGAGGAGAAAATGACAATTCTCAAAGAAATCCACAATATGTTGTCTTATTGAGAGAAGTGACATGTTTCACTTCACCACAACAGAGACCTGAACAGAGATGTCTAAATCTGTTTAGAAACGTTGGAGTGTCTGACATCTGCAAGAGCCTGAAAGATGCAGCCCAGGAGCCACTGAACACCAACACCTTTGCAAAGTAACAGCTGGAGGTTGAGAGGGGAAGCCCAGGGTGTGCAGGAGGACAGCAGACACACAAGGTTTTGCGGCATAATATCACCCAAGGAACTGAAGTTCTTGGTTTTACAGCAACATTTTTAATTTTTGTTATTCTTTCTGTGTTTTGTTTTGTGCATCATGAAACCAACATATAAAGAAAAATACAAAAGGTTAGACAATTTGCCTCATTTGAAGTCACTGAAGAATTCTGTCCTACTCAAGAGTATTTTGGGTGTTGAGCAGAAAAAGCACTCCCATCTCTCCCTGCCTTCCAGAATGAAAGAGAACCAAATCTTTTCATTTCCTCTCCCCTACCCAAATATTTGGAGTTTATTTTTTTATTTTGGGAGAAAATTGCCTATGACCCTAAACATTGTTTAATGAACTTGTGGCAGAAGTGACAAATCCACAGCAGAACAATTCAGTAATTTAGCTGGTTATGTGGCTGATAAAAATTAATCCCAATAAGGATTTATATAGCTACAATATTATTAAAAGTTTATAACTGCGTGCTAATTGGCATCATTAATGAAAATTAATGTGGGTACATGCACTTAAGTATTTCACCCCTTAATGAGGAAATGGACAGTGATGTGAAATACTGCTAATAATTAATACTAATATTTTCTAAGACAAATAGCATGTCCAAGACTTTGCCAACAGAAGGAAATACAATTATCCAGCCTATATATGGTGGCCATGAGTTAGCATTCTAGCCAGAGTTGTTGAGAACAACCCTTGGTGATACAGATGAGTCAGAAAGGATCCCATACCGCAGAAAAGGCAGCAACGAGGCTGAACCTGAGGCAGAAGTTTCTAATATGTCATGCTGGACATTTTAGGTTGCTGTCTGTAATTCACATTTGCCTTTTCAAATACAGATCATAGCACTTCCCTCTCACTGTGTGGTAAAAAATGGGTGTACAGGCATGGGGAAGATGCTTTGGCAGTAGGCCTGCAAAACTGTCAGGGCGAGAGGCATCAAAGGGCCTGCAGGTCTTGTAGGTAGATCCTACAGCAGCAGCAAAAGCTGGAATCCCGTGTCAGCTACCCGGGATCCTTGCACAGTGCATTTGGATCTGCTTCATGCCAAAAGCATCCTACATGCTTGGTTGGGAAGCATGAAAGACAAGAATACACCTGTGAGACATTTTCTTTCTCTGAAACATATTTATTTGCAACCACTTTTTTTTTCCTTTTTTTTTTTTCTTTTTTTAAAGGCATTCAATATCTTTTTGTGACATTCATATGAAATTTTGGCGATTCCAGAAAGGCTTAAAAAAATGGGCAGCCCTATTTTAATTTCCTTTTTTTCTTATAATATTTCAAATGTCATCTCCATCTTCCTGGGTGAGCGTGATAATAAACAGAATGATAGGGGGGTTTATATCAGCTAGATGACATAAAGAATCAAGAGTAAAAACTAGAGTCTATTTCTAGCTGGACATTCAAGGACATACCCATTCCCTCAGTTTTATAATTTTTCCTTGAGTCCAATTAATTAATTTTTAATTAATGCCTATAAAACTAAAATTATTTGTAAAATAATATCCTATTGTAAAATAACATATAGGGTACTTCCTTATTATGAATTAAGGAGGGCAGTTGCACATTCCTGGTGCCCTGTTGAAGCTTTGTCATTTAGCACAAAAAATTTTCAAGATTCCCCAGATGTAAGGAGGGAAAATAGATTAAATTCCTGCAGGGAGGAATTGAACATAGCTTTCCCAGTCCTGGAGGGCTTCTATAACCACAGTGTTACTGTTATAAAGACAGTTTCTATCATTACATTTTCAATCTCACTCTCTGGAGGGAAGCTAGATGAAAGACTTACAGAATGTAACTTGGATTCACTGTATGTACTCCTCTGAAATACAGCCATGAGAGCCAGGGATTTTATTTTGTTCTTATTTATTTCGTTTGGGGCTACGAGTCCACCCACAGATGAAATTGCTTTTATCAATTATATCTCAGGGTGACATAATGAGAATTAATTGCTATGTGTAAATTACAGTGATCTTTGGTATAAATTCCACTGAATATCTGAGGTCTTTTATTGATGTAACTTGTTTGACTATTTTCAGGCATTACATGGAGTAACTGGAAGTTAACTCCCTTGGGAGTTAATTTGCCTTTCCACTATCCAGTGTACCCTGCATTCAGAAAATTATCTAACCAGGCACCCCTTTTTCATATGATTTCTGCTCTTAAAATTGATGGAGAGTTTATACATAAGATTGCTTAAGTTTCCTTACAAGCAGGAGACAAATCTTACAATAAAGATTATCCTAGTGAAACGTTGCATTTTTCATCTACTCTTAACTATTTCTTCTTTTACACCGAAAGCATTTTTAAAGAGCAAGTTTAAAGCATGGTTGTAGCGATGTATGACACCTTTTGCCTTGCCCTTGTGGTATATGAGTAAATTAATGCAAAAAAAAGGAATTAATTTACTCTGACTATTAAATGCCATCAAAGGACTAATTTTTTCTATCTGTCTTCCTCTGCCTTTGTGTTCTAAGTTTTGCCCTTCTTCATGATGACTCACCCTGGTAGAATGTTTTCCCCAGGGATGTTTGTCTAGTAGGTAAGTGATTTGATTTTGGATCTTAGTTAGAAGGTCACCTTTTGCCTGTTTACTTTGCAGAGGTATATTCATCTTTGTGCTCAAAAACCCTGTCCAGCATCCCTCTAGTTATATCCTGTTATATTATTACCAAAATAAGCTGAATTGGAATATTGTATTGATTGCACCTACTTTTGAAAATCCAGCTTGTAGATGTTTCCATATGGGCTCTTATCATAGGTCGTTGTTTTGTTTTGTTTTGTTTTGTTTTTTTTTAAAGGCCCAACCAAAACAAAACAGAATACCGCCAAAATTATAGAAAGAATTTTATAGAAGGAAAATGTATATTTAGGTTAAACATAATTTTTTTACCATGAGGGTAGTGAGATACTGTCATGAGTCACTCAAAGAACCTGTGGCTGCCTCATCCCTGGAGGTGTCCAAGGCCAGGTTGGATGGGGCTTGGAGCAAGCTGGTGTAGTGGAAGGTGTCCCCGCCCATGGCAGGGGGTTGGAACTGGATCATCTTTAGGGTGCTTTCCAACCCAAACCATCCCGTGATGCTATGATTCTATAAGATAGGCAGTTTTAGAGTGAAGTTCATCTCATCTTGAATAAAAGTGTTTAATGTGTGACAGAATAGTCTCCTTTTAAAGCCCTTTTTTTTCCATAAACCATAAAAAGAGACAGTGATGAGTATCTCAGACGGAAACATCTGTATTGTAACTGTCTAAAGCTAAAGAAGATTAATCCCATCCAGAAAAGAGAACTAATAGTACTGTATCAAAGACCACAAGACTATATTTCCTCTCTTTTCTCTTCTAGGCAGAGGGGAATGCAGTGGAGCTGGCCACACATCACAAATAAGATAAAAGGCACAGCCAAAGTGAACAGATTAGCACAAAGCCATATGTAGGACCTCTCAAAGCTGCTGACAAATAATGTTGAACTTCTAACAAAATGCTGAAATTCAAAGCCTATTAAAAAAAAAAAAATGGGGGTGGGTATGTGAAGGAGAAGGGACTGGGGGGAAGACAAGTGATATTCATTTAGTAAATTGTTCAGTGAGGAGGCCTGTAGCTTGTCCCTTGAGGTTGCTAAGTGTTCTCCTGTATTCAGCAGAACAGGAAAGGTTTACATCACTCTTCCTATCAAAGAGATATTTGGGCTGCCTTCTCTCCAATCTACTTAACATCCTCATTTACATCCACCTCTCTGACTTCTATTAAAATGGGGCTCCGACTCCACTGTCCTGCTACATGCTGCCATTCTCCTGTCCATCATTAAATTATTGCCTTTTCTCCTCTTCTTCCTCCTCCCTTCTTTTCTCTGCTTCTCCACCCTGCATCTCCCAGAGGTATTTGCATTTGTGTGGCAAATACACTGACTCTTTTCACATGGTTTGCTCCAGCATGACATGAACTATTTAATTGTAAATTATTAAGTCATCTGTACTTTCCTGAAATGATTCGCAGTGGAATGACAGGAAATTATTCCTAGTGGAATGACAGGATATGATATGATGAAATCACGATTCACATGTAAATTGGATGTCTGCTGATAGAAATCTGACGTCCACTGAGAATTCACAAAAAGAAAATGCTGCAGGGCTTATCCATTGGGTAGATAATTTATTAATGGATAGCCCTTGTTTTAATACTATCTACTCTTAGTTGTTAAAACCCCAGGGGGATTTTTTTTTCCTTTCTTCAGTTGTAGCTTGATGTGAAAATTTTAGGTAAACAGCAACATTTCTAGTCTTTATATACAGTCATACGTATATATATTTTTCCCTTTAAGTATCTCAATTGTCAACTGAACTCACACATATTATCCATATATAGATATAACATAAATATTAAATATCAGTAAATTTTAAATATATCTATAAGGACTGACCGCTAGCTGGCATAACTTGCTGTAGTTTTATTACTTGAATGGAATTGTGCCAGTTTTATCCATGCTGATGTTCTGTAGACCACAGATTAAAGTGTACACAGACATTGTCGTGCATCTCTATTTTTGTTCCTTCTACAAAGCTGTCTGCACAAATAATCTCTTTGGCTTCCTCTGATTCACTTTAAAAGCGTTACGTTAATTTTAAATGCAAATTGCAATAATTAAATTTGACCTTATAAACTATCAGATGTGATGGGAATTTCCCTTCCTGATTTTTTTTATCTTAAATTGGAAAGGAACCAGATCAAACAAGCAGGGAATTTCAAAGTCAAAACAAATACCATCCATGGCTAGGGACTCTGCTACAATAACAAAAAAGAAAACATATGTATGTATGTGTGTGTGTTGTGTGTGTATAATATAGATGTTAACCACAAAGTATCCAACATCTTTAAATTTGTTTGTAGGACTGGCAGTAGCTCATTTTTTGTTCTTAAGGTGAAAAAAAAAAAAAAAAACAACCTACAATCAAAGTGACCCACATAGATATATGTATTTCTTTTCTTTCTTTAATAATGGATACTTTCAGATACCTCCTAAGGTCCTATTCCTCCTGTCATGTTTAAAGGGTTTATTGTTTCCAGAAAAGCTTTTGCTGCTCCCTCTGGAGACTGAGCTGATCTAAGGTAATATTAATTCTGTGCCTCTCGCTTGTCGGAACTCGACTTCAAACGGAATAAATGAGATGAGAGCTGAAAGAGAGGTTATGCAAGCTGTCATCCTCCATTGTGTTGGAGGCATCAATGACTCTCAGAACAAATTAGGTGTCACTCTACTAAATCGCAGTCAGAAAGGCAAATCAGTTTATAGAAGACTTATTTGGTCTCCTGGAAAGCTCTTGCATTCAGAGCACAGTTAATCTTCCTTTTCTTTCAGTAAATTTAAAAATCCTCATTTTTTATTTCTTTTTAAATCAAGATGAAGCAGAATTTCCTCATGATGAGTCATAAAGTTCCCCATACACTTTATGCTGATTAGTTCAGTCTAATTTCTCTTTCTTTAAAAGGAGAAAAAAAAAAAAATAATCCCACAGAGGTTTGTTTCACTCCTAAAAGAGAAGTGACTACATATGTTTTATTAGATTACTTAATTTGGGGATTGTGGCTTGGGAAAGAGGTCTGTGGTGAAAGGAGTGTTTGAAGAAAAAAAGGAGTATTTGTGAAGCTTGCCAAGCATGAATTATTCCAGCTTTGTAAATCTCACTGATTCTATTCATTCTTTACTAAATGACTCTCAACCTACAGGAAAGGAACTACAATTAGATAACTACCTGTTTAATAGTTTCTCTGGCACTTGATTTAATACTTATTTTATTTTAGTTAATTTTTCCCCCAGTAAAAAGGCTTTAGGGATTTTGCAATCTAGGTTGCACAAAGAACTTTTCTCTTTTACAATCAAGTGATGTGCAATCAGGTTTTCACTGAGAAAGGCATGCTCAGCCACTACTTGAGAGAAGAAAATTGCCCTGCTTTAGCAAGATCAGGACAACTATCAAATATACCTCACATAAACTGAGGTACCTACCTATTCTAGTTCAACAATTTGTCTATGCAAGGAATGAGTATGGTGCAAGATGAGCAGCTCTGCAGAGTGAAACAGCTGCAGTTGAGGGCCATTTTACACTTTAAAAGATTTTTTTTCAGATTATCTTTAGTCTAGACCTATGAACTGGCACACAACAGGTTCTGCAGGACATCAAGTATATTTTTCAAGAGCACCTCTTAGTTTTGCTTGATTTGAAAGACCTTGAGGCCCCTCTGTGTGTGCAAAAGTAGGAGCACTCAGATTTCCTTAAAAGTGCACTCTTGACAAAAACTGGAGATGTGACATTAGTTTCTCATGAAGTTCAAGATAAATGACAAGCACAGATTCCTAAAACTAAATTGGGTCTCAGGAGTCATTATGTCACTTTGTGATTGAAGCTGTGACTTGGGAACCCAGTGTAAAGTTACCAGAGACAAATCACATTTAATTTCCTGAATTTTAGAGAAATCTTTATACTTCAGCAGTGTTAGAGTGGAAGATGTAGAGAGAGCTAAGTGAATAAAACCGCGTTCAGGGAAGGTCTCAATCTTATGTAGGAATTCTCTAAACTTCCTAGTGGGAAATATGGAAGAAAAATCAGAAATTAACCTTCCTTATCAATAGTGATCTAAATATCCAGCTTTCTCCTTGAGCAGAACACATGAAAGAAGTCAACAGAGAGGAACCAGAGATGCTCCTTCTCCCTTGCAAAAGACAGAAAAACCATCCATGAACTTGATGAGTGAGGAGTTCTCTAACTGAAGGATCATCCTGCCTACTTTGAAGCAGAGACTTAAAATCAGTTCTCTTACCTTTTTAGCAAAGCTCTGAGACCGTAGACAAATTGGATGTTTGAAAATTAGGCTTCATGAATCACTGCCATTGAAATGTTTCTGCATCAGGAGATAAGCAGTGTGCTTTTAAATCTCCTCAGGCACAGGGGGGATCTTAACTCAGATCCCCCACATGCTGGAAGGTGGATCTAAGACTTGAGATATAAAAACAAAGTTAATTTCCTTCATTCCAACTTTAAAAATAATAATAAAAAAGACTCTTGCCTGAGCTTGTTTGTTTGTTTTCATAAAGATGAGACAGAGGGATTATGCTTGAACATCCCAAATGGAAGAAGATTCCTCTTTACTGGCAAAGTTCAGATGGAAAAATTTTGAAGTGAGAGGGATATGTCTCAGCATTTCATAGAATCATAGAAGTTTTGAAAAGACCTCTAAGGTCATTGAGTCCAACCTTCATGCCAGCACTGCCAGGTCCACCACTAACCCATAGCCCCAGCACCACATCTACATATTTTTTGGATGCCTCCAAGGGTGATGTTACCACCACTTCCCTACAGATTACCCCAAAAAACTTGCTAATTCTCCACTTCCCACATACAAAATCCATTCTGTGGATCTTGCCACAGTGACTAGGAACCTAAAAAATTAAACTACATGTTTATAGTCAGTTCAGAATCAAGACGTCGTCATATGAGAAGTCACATTCCCAGGGAACATCACAAGAGCTCAATGCCTAAATGTTTATGGATTGTAAATTGCTATTGTAAAGTAAGACTTCCAAGATAAAAGGGGGAAGTAGGATCAATACCAGTGTCAGCTCTCTGATACTCGAGTGATGACATCTCCCTTTTTTCTCAGCACATTGTGAAGGCTCCTGAGCAGAGGGTCTAAACAGGCAACTAAACATTTTCTATAAGCATTTCTTCCAAATAATAAACATGGTTTAGTTTGACTGAACTCATACATCATTTATACTCCCTTGGTCTTCATATTTTGGCTATTTAGATAACTGGAAAGATTCTTTGTAGAACCAGCTCAATTTTAAGCTCATATGGAAAACTATTTGAAAAAAAAATACGTTTCATATTCATTTTGGGGAGTATCCATGGTGTAGGAGTGAGTCACTTTGATGAGTTTGATGTACACAATAAAGTAGAGGAAGGAGCTTTCAGACCGTGAAGCAGCACAGGCCTGATCATCCAGATGATAGTGAAGAGAGGGGCATCCTTTCTAGCTGAAAGCTGTCTTATCTTATATTGTCCTCCTAAGATAGGGGGCAAAATCAAGGTTAATCTTTTATGCAAAAAAGATGTGCTGTCACATGTGCTGATGTTTCTGGAGATAGGAGTAAAGTTCTCACAAAGGCAAGTGATGAAATATGTTTTTATGTAGTTCCCTAACCCTTAACTACTCAGAGATAAAAATGACGAAGTCCTCCCATAGGTAGAAATTTGAAAATTTCTGAAAATGTTGAACTGTCTACCTAACAATAAACAGGTTGGGTTTTTTTCTCAGACAGTGACAAAGTTTAGGTTTACCTAAATGGAATTTCTAGAGATGTTTGAAAGTTAATAAATAAATAAATACCCCAAGAAAAGGGGATTTCTTGGACAACGGCAAAACCCACACTGTTTACCACACAAATTGTATTCAAAGCAGTGAGAAAAACTCGGCGTGCTGATGCTAAACCACCCTTATGGTTTCACTTATTTGATGTGTTCATGGAGTGCATCAAACATGGGCTGAAAATCTGTGAAAGATGGGAAACAAAGGGAAGGAATAAATAGTCAGTGGCACAAGGTGAACAGTGGGATGCCTTGCCTCATTGTTCTGCATTAGATCTCATGTTTGAAATCTGTATTAATGATCTTGAAAGAGGGTAATACTGAGGTTAGCAAAACTTGCAGATGACACAAAGTTATTTAGCAAGCACAGACCAGAGAGATCCGTGAGGAACTTCAAAGAGACTTAGCTAAACCATGCGAGGGCAAATGAAGTTCAATGCCAGTAAATGCAAAGTAAGGCATACTGAAGGGAAAAAAATAAATTAAACTGCTTGTACATCTGACAGGGGTATACATTCACTGTCTCAACCGAGGAAAGGAATCTGGGTATCAATGAAGACAGATTTCTCTACCATATGCAGCTGTAGTTTTAAGAAAAAAAATTCAAACAAGATGTGAGGCTTCATAAGAACTGAGATGGGGATTGATACAGTAAACACTGCAGAGCCAACCTATAAATCAAAATGTGGTCTCATCTGGAAAAATTTGTGAAGTATCATTTCACTACTGTAAAAACAAAATAAAAAAAAAAAAACGGAAAAAATTGACAAATGAAAGTGATCTTTTGGGTGAAAAAAAAAAAGAAACAATCCGTCATGTAGAATGATTGAAAAGATTGGGAAGAGTTACCTTAGAAAGGAGAGGGACAAAAGGACATGATGAAAGGATAAAAATGAATGACTTAAAGAAGATAAATTAGGTGCTTCTCTTCTCAGCTAGTGGCAGGACAAGAGAATGTGCAATAAAATTAAGGAGGCTGGCAAGTTCAAAACAGATAAAAGGCAACAGTGCTCTTTTTTTTCCTACAATGAGTGATTAAGCTGGGGAACATTCTGAAACATCAGAAGTGATAACTAAAGGACACTTCAAATAAATATTTAAACAGATAGCAAGAACTGCTAAAGTTGAAATAAAAAGGCCAAATATTTTTTGGGAAGTATTTGAAATCTCTCTTTTTGAAGCTGAATTTCTTGAACTTTCCTTTGAAGAACTCTTCCAGTCTTGTGTCCAAATCCCACAAACCTTGGAGGACAGAGACCCTGAGGACCTAGTGGCTCATACTGAGGTTAGTTCACATAACATGATTCCTATATTTGAGCGTTTTGCATGCTGAGCACGAGTCTTCATGCTCTGCACACAGAATGCTACTTCAGCTTTACACCAAATATTTGTTTCCAGACATTCAGCCAGGGAGAGTTCCTTGGCATCAGCATGAGCATTTGGGAGGGACACTAAGAATCTGTGTGATGGCCCATGCGTACTCTCCCAAATTCTTTTAGACACGATGCTCACGAATCATGGAGGTGAGACACTGGGCTACACGGATTCAGGATCGGTCCCATCAGAGCAACGCGTGTGTTCCTCTAAACAAGGCACGGAGCCAGGCTGCCTACACTGGCACAACCTGTTATTATGTGTCCTCCCCCTCTCCTGGACTGCTTGCTCCACCAAATCATCAATATTTATCTTTCAGACTGCAGGTTTGCTGACTGAAGGTATGATGAATGTCCTTGCGTTCATAGGCTGTCAAACACAACACGGCTTCCACCTCATTGAAGCCTTAGGTTGTGAAACATCAGAAACCTGAAGCGGTATCAGTCCATCCCGGGGAAGGAGCAAAGGAGACACGTTCCTCCCTTCAATCGTGAGTGCCAGCCCAGAGAACCCCAACATCTGACACTATGAGTGGTGACCCAAACCTCTGCTGTCTGGCAGCTCTCTGACACTCCTCTTTACAGTCATTAAAATGGAAATAGCATCTGACAGACATGAACATCATTTCACTTCCAGCTCCCTCAATTATCTCCTCCTTTCCACTGCCCTCCCACTCTCTGTGTGGTGAGAGAAATACGTTTTCAGAACTGTCATTTTAAAGAGTAAATACTTGAACCATCAATAACTGCGTGCACTTTGCCCCAGCTGAATGAAAACCTCCTTTGTGAGCATAGAAGCAAATGATGCACAGTTAAGTAGAAAGAAGCTACCTGAATGTACTTATTTCAGCTAACTATTTCTGTATTATGATAGCCTGATTCCAGTAGATCAAAGAAACCTGGCAGTGTTGTTTTTTTCACACTGTGAGAAGCACAAACATCATTTAAATGCCCCCTCAAAATATTCATGCATCAAAGATCTGCTGAAGGCTCAGTCTATTCTCAAGCTGGCTTTCAGCCAACATTGTTATGTTGTTGCTGCATCATGATGGAAATAGCAGACAGTAGAAAACAACAAACAGCAGAGAAGACAAGTCTTTAGAAACAAATCCAAACAATTAAAAACAAAAAACAAACAACATTTTAGCATTATTTAAAATTTCAGTGATAGCAAAACTCATTGATAATTGTTCAGTTACTGAATTAGCTCTACAAAATGAGATTTTAAATGCTGAATTCTAGGATCCTGTATTTAGAGTTCTTCTAACCCTCATTCTGATGGTTTTATTTTGTTCTGTAAAATATATATAGCACATGGATGCCTTTCTCGCTTGATGGAAGTGCTGTAGCTTCACTGAAGCTGACAATTACTTCTTTCATAATGAAGGTCAAGTAAGTAAGGAGATTAAAAATAAATGGAATTTCTCAGTATCTGGTGAGCTTTCTCCAAGACAAAGGGTGAATAATCTTGCACCAAACCATTAATGTCTTCCTGACCTCATCTCTGAGAAAGCTGTGGAGTTTCTGCTTAGATGCTCGAGTAGATGGAGAATCTAGGTCAGTTATTCCAATATTTAGCTGTCCTTAACTAATCTTACAATTAAAAAAAAAAAAAAAAAACTCATAGTAAACAGAGAAGACTTTTAGAGAACACAAAGAGGAAATCTGAGTCACTGAATGCAAAAAACTCCCTTAGTTTAAATGTTAAAATGCCCTTTGTTTTGCCTACATGGCCCTATCTCTCTTTATCTTCATTCCACAGAATCCATCAAACCCAACCGTGCCATCATCCCAGGAAGAAGCCAGAGAAACTACTGAACCTGGACTGACTCAAAGGTTTGTGGACAGAGGTATTGCAGCCCCTGTTCTCTGTGCTGAGACTGGGTCCCTCTGCATCCAGAACTGCAGCAGTACAGAGACCCAGAGAAGGCGTCTCTGGCAACTTCCAACCTCAGTCTCTGACTTCCCTCCACTCTATGAGGCTATGGTGCCCTGGGAAGCTCTGTGACTGCTACTTCAGGAGTGCAACACATGGGAACTATGCAAACAAAAGCCATTTGACAGATCCTACCACAGAAGGGCAGCCTGATTCAATTTTGACTGTATGGTTGTAATATCTGCATTTTCTTTTCAACCCTCATTTAATAATATATATGTGCATATCCGTGTATATATATGTGTGTGTGCATGTATATATATTTTCTATCTCTGTGGTATTTGTGTATGCACATGTATAATTTTAGCTCTGGAGCGAGAAATGACACTCAGAATTACACTCATAGAATCATCAGGGTTGGAAAAGACCTCCAAGATCATCAAGTCCAACCAACTCACTCAGTCTCAGCTGGACTATCAGTCTCAGATCAAATCCAAGATGAATGGCAGCACTCCCAGCACTCCTCCAGAGAACGGCTGGTGGGAGGCAGACGTGGGTTTCATAGAATCATAGAAAGGTTTGTGTGGGAAGGGATCTTAAGGCTTGTCTCATTCCATCTCTGCCATGAACAGGGACACCTTCCACTACCCCAGGTTTCTCATAGTCACATCCAATCTGGTCTTGAAGACTCCAGGGATGAGGTATCCACAGCTTCCATGAGCAACCTGTGCCAGGGCCTCACCACCCTCACAGCCGAGAATTCTTCTTAACACCTAATCTAAACCTACTCTCATTTTCAAGCCATTCCCTCTGCTCCATCATTAGGTCCTTATGATCATGTATAGAGATGTACACATAGAAATGTGTCTCTAGACTGAGTAGAAAAAAGTCTAATAAATTTAGATGTCTGTAAGCTTTGGTCGCTGTGAAAAAATATAAGAAATAATTTAGATTTATGCAGATTTCATCTAGACTTTGAGAGATCTCCTTAGAAATCTTTGTTTCTCAGCTTCAGTTCTCCAGTTCCTGTTCTGCTCTGGTGACTTCCAACCTCAGTCTCCAACTTCCCTCCACTCTATGAGGCTATGGTGCCCTGGGAAGCTCTGTGACTGCTACTTCAGGAGTGCAACACATGGGAACTGTGCAAACAAAAGCCATTTGACAAATACTGACTGTGGGCAGGGCTGCCTGAACCACTTCAGTCTCTGCCCTTCAGCACTTTCACCATCAGTTCGTTGGCTCCCTTGCAAATTCATGTGGAATTCATTGTTGAAATCATCTCTCTGGTCGTGATGCCTTTCAGGCAAGGCAGGGCAGTCATTTTAGGCCTATGAGCTATATTTGCTGGTTGATGGATGCCTCCACATTGCCAACTGAGGATCACCCAGAAGTCAGCTATAGCAGATGTGCCATGTAATTACACTGTCAAGGAAGAGTTCCAGACATTGGCCTGGTAATTTTAAGAATCCATTTCTGTCCATCGGAACATTCCCTGTTATTTTTTCCTAGATATTAAGCATTTCAGCCTTTTTTTTTTTTT
>VZTI01006045.1:224278-250386 GCA_013397865.1 Struthidea cinerea
TTTTTTTTTTTTTCCTGTGATGAAATATGTATTTCAGCAGAATTTTAAGACAGAAAAGCCAAGATACATCTCATGTGATATTATGCCTCTGGCTGACACATCTTGAGCTGGGAGCCTAATCATCCTAATCACCCTTCCTTCCCTCCTTAAGGCATGTGAGACAGAGACCTGCTTGCAATCCTTCAGACCTGAGGTGGCACTACCCACCCAATGGCGAAGGTCTTTCACGTCTGCTGGTGGGGAAGCTTACAGCTCAACTGGACCCCTAATTTGGGGACTTAATTTAAGAGACTAAATGCAGAAGAGCTGAAGCCACAGACAGACAAGGAGGCCCATTTCTTTTCTTTATTAGACCTCAGATACAGTGTGAATCAAAGCAGAAGGTGTCAGAGTGCCAATGTTATAGCATCTGATATACTGTGCTTTGGGCACCCTCATATTCAGGACAGTTGCTTAGCAACTGGGATACAGGCTGAGGATGTAGAGAGTCTGGGATCTTTTCTCTGCCCAACACGATAAGCATGACTTGGATAAATTACACCACCTTTCTGTATTCCTCTTTCCCTTTATACATTTATTTATTCTGTCGCCTACCGAACGCTTCAGGAACTCCTTTGAAGATATCACACCCTTCCTGTAATGAAATTATTCATCTCCTATGAAGCTGCAGATTCTGGACAATGACTCGGGTGTCACCTCCTTTTGCTACCCGTCTTTCACAGGTGATCACCTTCTCCTTAATTGTGTTCATCGCCAGCACAAAAGAGCTGCCATATTCACTACCTAGCAGCGAGAGCATTTGGGTAGGGAAGCGCTTTTAGCCCACGTATGAAAATTTCTGAGTGCAAACCATTTCCAAAAATCTAAGCTGGCATTTGGCAGAATGTCAGTAGACTTTATACAATAACACTATCCAACTAGACATATTAGGAGAACAGAATCTGCAAGACAGCATACTTTTGGCTCTGCTACATATTCATGCTACTGCCACAACCACCAGCACCAGAAAATAAAGACAGGTGGAAGGACAGTAGGGCTAACATTAGACCTTTGTGAAGGCATTCTTTGCTTGACTGATGGTTTGTAACTGCTCATCATGGACAGTGAGCTGCGAGGTTTTTCTGTCCAAGTCAGGAGCTCTGGCTGATCGGCAGATAAATGAAGAGTTGGCTCCAAAGTCTTTAACCCTTTGATTTCATGGTTCTTTTCTACATCCTGATCTCTCTGCAGCTGCCACCTCAAAGAACAGGGTGAGAGTAATTGTGTTGGCTTGCCTCCAAAGCCCAGAGGAGTAGTCACTTGCTACTCTCCCAGATTATCTGCCAGGCAAACTGAAAGGTTAATGATGTAGAGCTTGATTACTCTGGTAGAAAGAAAGCAGTCAGCTTGATCCAAAAGTCTTTATTGTGTGTGTAACGGAGATGCATTTAAAGGACTCAGAGCTGGAATACGTTGTCTCCTCGATTCTGTCTTTGAACATGGGAATATTTGCCTTCTGGCACATATGGTCTTGTAAGTAATAGCTTTTTGCTGCACGTACATCTTTTTGCCTGGAGCTTGTTGTTTAATTTTAAGACATTTACAATAGTTTTGTTGTTAAGAAAGCCAGTCTTCTTCAATATCAGCAGAATAAACATTTGAATGTATGCATCCCTGGAACAGATTGAACACCATTAGTTGAAGTATGTACATATAAATACATGTTTTTATATAAAAATACATGCATAAGTGTGTGTGAGAGACACGGTGTCTGTGTGTATACATATATGTGTATACCATAAGCACATGATTTTTGGTGTTCATCTCCGAGATAAATGTAAACAAGGTCTATCAAGTGAAATGCATCAACAACTCCAATAACCCCACAGAAAAAAAAAAAAAGGAAAAAGAAAGACAAAGTGACAAGAAGCCAAAATGAAAGCAAGCAGAACCTGCCAACTGAACAAATGAGCAACGACAAAACTACAGGATTGGGAAGAAAAAGGAGAGATTACCATGTCTGGAGAGAGCAGAGTTTGGTTAGAGTTAGGTGTTTATAAAGGTTGCCTTCCTTTTTTAACAAGATTCTGCTTTGTGGAAATGTTTAATATTAAAAAAGTAACAAAAATGAAACTTTATGAACCCATATAAATTGAAATCTTCCACCATTTGGTTGAAAACAAGAATATTCTGGCCCAGAACTGAAATACTGAAGCCAAAACCCAATATATTTTCTTCCACAGTGGTTTATGGACCTTATAATTCAGAAGCATTTTTCTTACATTATTCCATGGTGGTTTGAGTCTTTGGCAGAACCATATCTCACATGATACTTAGCAAGGAAAAATCCTTTTGTCCCCCACACTTTACCCTACAGTGGCTTCTGAAAAATTCAAATTTTTCATAGGAAAGAAAATTGTCTTTGAGATTGGCACTACATTTTACCTACCTTATGGTGAAGGACCTGGAGGAAAAGAAGTGCATGATAATTTCTTGTCTTTCTTCTCCTGACGATTCCTGTTTAACACAGATTGTGATTTGCAGCTAGTTTAAATGACTTTATCTAAGAAGTTTCCACTTTGCCTTTTCACATTATTCATATTCTAAATAGAATTTAATACAGTTATCTTCAAAATCCAAACCCCAACTAGGCTGTTTTTGTTGAGTTCTGGGTGGGTTTCTTGCTTCTATTTAATGCATTGTTTTTTGACTAGCTTCTTATTGAATAATGAGAATTATTAATACAATGATTAATTCCTCCTTGGGCTTATACTTCTAGTTTTGATGTCAGTTGAGCCCATTCCAGGGGTGCCTGTACTGTGGTCCTTGAGACATCTGCAGGTCTAAGACCTGGGGACCATGTCTCAGCCTTGGGGCAGGTGTGATCTCTGTCCTGCTGTGTTGGCTGCTCATCTTTGTCACCTTGTGTCCTAAGATACAAAACAATGAACATCTGTGTGAGTGTTTCAAGCACTCCTGGGGAAGAAAACCTCATTTAGAAGGACCAAAACATAGGACAAATCAATGGTAGCTTAATGGGGAAAAATATGGTGTACTCACAGCCACTGAGAAAGGAGGAAGATTCTATAAGGCAAAGTCTTTAAAGCCGAGATGAAAAGAACTCCATTCATAAGCAAGAGGGATACAAGTGGGAAAGGAGCGAGTGAAGAAAGAATTCAGGACAAATGTCTCAAAGCAGCTATGGAAAAAGCTCTTCAAAAACACAGAAAACATTCAGAAAAGCTGAAGAGAGAGGAAAGATGCCACCAAAGTTGCCTGGAAGTCACAAGCTGACAAGTCAAGGCAGGCTTTCAAAAACTAAAAAGTCAGGAAATGTCGTTCTTCCTAAGCATCTACTGAGGCCCTGGGGCACAACAAAGGAAATCCACTACAGCTGCATGGCAATTGGTAAATTCTTGTTATCATGCTATGTGCCAAACCCTTTTCTCTCTGCTGCTCTAATTCATCTGTCAGTGTGTGGGGGTAATCCAGACACTGAAGGGACTTGTGTGCTAAAATGTCAATTGGGAGACAACCCTCAACTGATGGAGAGATTAATATATAAGAACATCTCAAAATACAGAGTAGAGGGGCAAGGAGCTTGGTTCTGAGAGGAAAGGTGGCAGAGAGTGGGTGAAAAAATGAGGCCGGTTTTCCAAAACACACAAGTTCAGTAATTAGCCCTAGAGCCATGGCTTTAAAGCAGACAGCAAAGATTAATATCATGCCTTCTAAAATCAATTTAACCCTATCCTTTTGAGTAAATAAGGTTTTGAGTTCTTACAAAATAGAGGCTCTACAAGAAAACATTCATGACTTTAATTTTTGGAACATGAAGGATGCAGTATGATGATGTGTTGAGGGAGGAGCATGAGTGTGTGTGTGTGTGTGTGTGTGTGTGTGTGTACATGAAAACTTTATCTTTTTATTTAACTGACAGCAAATGCAGTTCTACTTGATCTCCAGAAGCCACAGAAGAGGATGTGTGAGCTTTCTGAGCTGGCTTACAGGCCACTGAAGAAACACAGAGGAAAGGAAAATAAAAAGCTATCACTTTTCTTAGCCAGTGACAGCAAAAGCTGCCTCTGCTCCAATATCTGCACATCTTTCTTTGCATAGCAACCATCATATCTCTGGAATAAGATATAACTGTTTCCAAGCCATTGTGGCTTGTTCGTGGCTGCTAAAACCTTCCTGGTGGTCCAGGTATGCCAGGATTTAAGAAAACCCAGGCTTTGGGCCGGTGCTGTGCTGGGGATGGGGGAGCTGGGAACAGCTGGCGCAGAGGCTGCTGAGAGTATGTGATGCTGCTCAGGGACCCTCCTCTGCAGGAGTCCTCTAGGGGCTGAACCCAGCAGCTTTACAGGTGTTTTGTGCCTCTGAAGTGTCTTCCTTGTGCATTCATGTAAGGCATACCTGCCTCTAGGGAGTAAGTCTTCCTTAAAGAGGGGGAGGAATTTGATATTTGTATTCCTTCACTGTCTTTGTTATACCCCTGCTAATTATGCCACTGGAACTAAACTGAACAGAACATTAAACCACTTGTCCTTACAGGAGAAGGGATTTGGGTGAATCAGCCTGCCCAAAAGATGTCTGCAAGGTACATTTCCTTATGGGGAATATCTACTCTGCTCCTGTGATTGAAGGCAAATACAGAAGATCACCAAAGTGAATGGTTTTTACATATCAGTTTCCATTTGCAGCATTTAAAGAGACTAGAGCAGGCTAATTTAGGTCTTAAAATAAGATGATTAAAAAAATACCTTTTCAAATACTGACATTAGTGTAAATCTCCTTTTTTTTCTCATTTTCATTCTTTCATCTTTAAAGGTGACAAATTTGATGCAGTATTTATTACTCCAAATGGCAATATGACATGCTTGAGAACAACCTATGAAAACAGGGAAAAGGAAGAAAAATACATTTCTTTTATGCATAAAAAAAGGTGTTGGATAGAAGATTTCAGGGTTTCTGTTCCACTGAGCCTATTTCTTCATTTATTTGTCTTTCCTTCATAAATTTACCAGTGTCACTAAGTAGATGTTTAAATGAGCCCCCAGGCATTACTCTACACTTAATAATCCTAAAGTAAATACACTGTGTGATTTGGACAAAGCAAGAAAGATAGTGTGCTTTCATTTAAAGTGGTATAAAAATCTCGTGTAGATTTAAAAGGATAGAGCATTTCACTCCAGATGTCCACCGTTTCAATTATTGTAGCATTATCAGTAACAGGTGGAACACTCATGTACTAGAAACTTTAATAATAAAAAGTTCACAAGATTGTCTTCAGATAATAAGAACAAAATAAAGATAATAAACCCAGTAATAGACTATAAGGCCTCTCACACACCTCTTCTAACAATAGTTTTCAGTTTCCTGCAAAACAAGTGATAAACCTTATATCAGGTGTGCACATTCGGAGATGGAGGATGCTATTTTCATCAGATCTCCCAATCATTTTTTAAAACATAGGACATTATTGCAATGAAAAGCAAAGCTCACTCTCATTTTTCAGACCATAGCATCTCTTCCCTTGCTCAGGGTGCCAGCAGGTTCACATTGACACTCTTGCTTGTTCAGACCACTGCTTTATTTTCACTAATAAAATAAATCATTAAACCCACCTCATTGTCTTTGCTGCTTAGCATGAAGCAACACCTGGGATGGCAGAGATGGCACTCAGTGCCCATAGTGCAGCTCAGTAGAATGGCAGCTCAGTAGAACGGGGTGACAAATGGTCACAAAACCCTTCCCATTTCCAGTCAGGAGGAAGCCAGCAGAGAAACCAGGCAAGTCAAAGAGTGGTGGGAGGCTCTGGGGCAAAACTTCTGCGAGGGGCAGCTGAGGGTACTGGGAGAAAGAGGTCCAAGGGGAACCTTTTCCCTCTTTACCATTGCCAGAAAAGAGGCTGAAGCTGGCTGGGATGTGGTCTTTTCTCCTAGGGAACAAGCGACAGGACAAGTGGAATTTGCCCTTGAATTACACCAGGAGGTTTAGATTGGATGTTAGGAAAACTTTCCTCGCTGAAAGAGAAGCTGAGCATTGAAACAGGCTCCCATCAGAGTCACCGTGCCCATAAGTGTGTAAAAAATGCGTGGAGATGGCACTTTGTGCTATGGTTTAGTGGTCATGGTGGTATGGGTTGAAGGTTGGACTTGATGATGTTTGGGGTCATTTCCAACCTTAATGATTATATAATTCAATATCTTTTTGCCTGAATTGAGGATAGGGATAGGCAGGGTTGCATCCTACATTGAAACAATCAGATATTGGACCAGGAAACCTTTTCACTGCATTGCTTCACTACAGATGAGCAATTAGATTTCCAGTAGCCCTATGATTTTTTTTTTTTTTTAAATCTGAAACTTGGTAATTTGTGATGAGCATGTTGATAAATCATTCATATGTTTTTATAAAGTGAAAAGAATGGTCTGCTGCCTGCTAGCCACAGCAGCCATCTAGATTTGTAACTAATGTTTTCCAAATTAAGGAGCAAAATGAGTGTGTTTATATGTGTGAGTAAGTAAATGAGTGAAGATGACTGTTTTGGTTATTTTGGGATTTTTTGGCTTAGGCACTACAAATTGTACCATTCATACATATTCTCATCCTGAAGCACTTGAAGTCAACCACATAAACATATGTGAATATCTTCCTGAAGCTTCTAACCCACTCATTCTGCTATTGCATTGTCTGAGGGTTTTCTTATTCTTGATCTGTAAGGTCAGGAATCCCCTATTTGATCTCTTGAACTGAAAACTTCTTTGGAAACCCTTCAAAATAAAATAAAAACAAAAAAACAAACAAAAAAAAAAGGCAGGAAAAAAAAAGTGTTGGGCTTTAGCTGATAGGCCATTTAATAAAAACCCCTATAATTTTACAGAAAACAACTAGCTGGGCATGCTTCTCAATCCATGAAGAGAAACCCAAATCCTTCCATAGTGAGGCAATATTCCTGTGCTTGTTCTCCATAATAAGATTAGCCAGGCCTGAAAAAGAACAATTACATCACTACAAGACATTTTAGTTTTTGATCTTATGAATTCAGCTTCTGGAGTCATAAAGGGCCATTAATTTCTTTACTCATGGGGCGTTTTTTTTGGAGCCTTTTTTATGACATGTCCAATTTAGGATGTTGAGAATGATGTGTACCAAGTTTTAGTACATGTAGCATGCATTTGTCTCTGAAGTCTGAGCGTGTGAGTCATCATAATGGTTTCAGGTTGTAAGCAACATCAATGATGAAAACATTAAACCACAAATACAAGTTGCCCTCATAATGGTTCATTTACTCTGGAGAAAAATAAATAACTAGATGAAATCTCTTTTAATAACTAAGAAGATTATCATGGACTATTCATTTCATCTGGCAGATATTTGCAGGCTATCTCCTAGAGGATTATTATTCCTACATCTTTATAAATGGCTGTATATATTTATTATTCTTTTATTTATAGCCATGCTATGATTCACTCTAAGAGTCAAGGCAGGGAGATCTGTAGACCAAAATTCTTGATATTTAACTATACACAGATGGTGGGACAGAAATTAGAGGAGGGTAAATAACAAGAAGTTTTATAAATGTATTCAAACCTGTTAATAATAAACAGCACAATAACATGTTAACATTGTTTCCTCCAGAAATTAGGTCTTGTTGTTAAGTGACCCTTGAAACTTTCATATCTCTGGATGTGACTAATAATAATTCTGAGCCTCCCAAGCAGCCAGTTCAGAGGGGCTTGTACTTTTTTGAAGCTAAGGTGATGTTTGTTGAAAATGGGTCAAATTACAGACAAGGAAATGATAAAGAACACAGGGAGGATTGGGACCTGGCATGTGCCAGGATGTGGATGACAGTCACGAGGAGCGAAATCTTGGATTCAGCGTATAATTCATTGATTGGGAAATTACACAGCTAACCTGGAACTGGGAATTTTACTCCAAGAGACAGTTTCCTGGCTACAGAACTTCTGAGCACTGTCTCTCAGAAAACCCTTTGGGCACATGCCACTTAGGATAATTTAGCAGAAAGTGCTGAATTAGCAGAGAATTTAGGTTTTCATTCCCCAACAGGGATGCAGAGCTACAAAAGCAGTAAAACTTTGATCTTTTGTCAGCAGTGGATAAAATATCATTTCAAGTGCAATGAGAAATATTGTAAACAAACTGCAATTTTTATGCTATGCCTTAAGATGAAAATCAGTTTGGCTGCTTAATAACCTCACTCTAAAAAAATCACCATGAAAGACAAGTGTCTGCAGGTCTCATAAAGGAAATGCAGCTTTTAAAGTTTCATAGTCAACTTCAGGTATCCTCTTCAGGAATGTGATTCCTTCTGAACAGCAGTGCAATACTTGCTACATCCACAACAAATGTAGTGCACATTACTAGGTAAAATTATAAAAAAACTGCTGTTGATGCTGGCAAGAGAATAAATTCTCTTATTTCCTTAAGAGAATACTCACTGGTCAGTTTCTTTTATGAATCATCCCAACAAATGTAAGATCATAGAACGGTTTTGGTTGGAAGAAACCTTAATAACTCCCTCATTCTACCCCCCTGCCATGGGCAGGGGCACCTTCCACTATCCCAGGTTGTTCCAAGTCCCATCCAACCTGGCCTTGGACACTTCCAGGGATGGGGCATACACAGCTTTTCTGGATGACCTGTTCCAGAGCCTTAACCTCTCAACAGTCCAGAATTTCTTCCTAATATCCAATCTAAAAATGTGTCTCAGAGGGAAACCTGAAGGGAAGTAACAGCCTTATGAGTCAGTTCAGAGAGAGAGCTCTGTGTCTAACATCTCATGGAGAACATAAGAACATGTGTGAGTGGGGGATTAATAGTAGCAAGAATCTGTTAAAAAAAGAGATGATGCAGAGATGAGGATAATTTTGCAGGGAGACCAAGTATTCATGGAAGGACTCAGTCAGTGCTCAAAGATTTTTGTTCATTTGATATTCAGATCTGAATGCAATGACATGATCTACTGTCTTAGTTTCTACAATACTTTAAGAAACCAGTCAGATCAACCTCTGCAGTAAAAACAGTTATTCCTAATAATTCTTGGGAAAAAAAGGAGGTCTAGATGACTTAAAGGAGTAAAACCTAACAAGGACCCTTGAAAGCAATAAAAAGAT
The DNA here is from genome assembly GCA_013397865.1 of Struthidea cinerea. NCBI lineage: Eukaryota > Metazoa > Chordata > Aves > Passeriformes > Corcoracidae > Struthidea > Struthidea cinerea. The sequence continues at coordinate 233,401 of VZTI01006045.1, forward strand.
GCTTTTGGAGACTATTGTCAAAGAAATTATAGAAAAATTTGCAAATTAAAAAAAAGTGTTTATATTTCTGGGTGGTAAAGAGGCTACAATTGTAGCAGATTTGGCAAAACATCAAGTGATATCCTGATAGTGCATAGGTAGAGAGGGTGATAGATGTGAGGCATGTTGACTTTTAATATGTCTTTATACTTGGTTCTTTGTGACATGCTCACAAGCATATAAGAACATTTCAAGGGCAGTTTAGCTGCACAACTGTTGTCAAAAAGTTGTATTCTTATGTTTATCTATCAATAGAAAAGTGCCAGATTGTGAAGACATTGCATCCAGGAGTCTAATTTGCGTCTCTTCCAAGAGAGGGTTCAATTTCATTATGAATTACTTCAGTGATGGCTGCCCATGTAGGTGGTACAAGGAGCTCTGTGGAGAAATACAAAGCAAGTACTCTGCATGATAGGATGAGAATTCAAGCTGATCTTGAGAACCTGGAAAAATGATCTGAATTTAGATAACATTACTGGAATGGAAAATGTAGGGAGAAGGCTTTTCAGCTTGAAGAAGAGGAGATTAATAGTTTTCTTCAGTAGGAAGATGAAATCCCACATTTTGACTGTGTAGCCTTTTAAAGAAGGAAATCTGATTGGGAGCAAAGACAGTAATGAATAAAATGATCACAATTTCATAATTTTGTGTACGTTAAATAAGAACAGGGTACAGACTACTGCTCTTTCTGTGGTTTTGGATGTTTGTAAGAAAAAGTGAAAGCCCTCGGGAAAGATACATTTGATCTGGTGGGGACAGAGCACATTGCTCTCTTCAAGCTCTGTGTTCTTGTGACATTGTACTTTTAGGGAGAGTTTAGCAGCTGCCCTTTTACAGGCTGAAGAAAATGTGCAGGGATTTCTGCATCTGTAAGCAATGGAGAAACACTGAGGGCAAAGAACAGATCCTGGGTCTGGTAAATGGAGCAGCCTTACTGGAAAGGTGAGAGGTGAAAAGAACAGAACAGCCATGGAAGATGTAATGACTCTTTTGCCCACTATGTAGTTAAAATATTATGCTGGTGAGACCATATGAATTGGTAATTTTAATTTGTAAATTGCAGAATGAGTTATCCAGAAAGATTACTGAAAAAGGTGGAGTCAAGAGAGACAAATAAGTAGAGAAGATGACTTACATGTCTTGATTATACAGGGTGTGCTGGGTGAGTGTTACAAATAACCCAGGCAAAGGATAGGAATGGAAAAGAAATAAAGCTACAAGAGAGAACACCTTGAAGAAAAAGCTGATAAAAGCTTGAGGATAAAACTGTGCATCCCTTACAATTCTGTAAAAGAGTGAAGAATAGTTTTCCATATAAATGCATGAAAAGTTATCATTATGAGCTGCACCAGAGAAACTCAAGTAAAGGGGAAAACAACCTGATCTTCTAATTAGCGAAGAAAGGCTGTGAGCAAAGGTGCTGATCAGAGGGAATTCATTTTAACTTACGTAATTGTAGAGTGCCAGTGGAGGAAACATTGAAGTTTTGTTCATCAGATAAAGAGAAGGGCATTTGGATAGCTAAGAATTGTCTGAGCTTTCAGCAGAGAGACATAAGGCACCTCCTGATAGTCTGGACAAAACTTAAACACATAGGCCTATAGAAGACTTCATCCCCTGGCCTTTATGTGTGCATAGCATGAGGGATTGATAACACAATGAACTTCACACAGAGAGTGAAACCACAAAATTAAATCTGAGGCAGCCTGCAGGAGTCTCAAAACCACTGTGGAGATGACACAGAGACTTGAGGAGTGGTACCTGGCTTAGAAAACCTCTCATTACCTGGGATAATTTGACTGCCGTGTAAAATCTGCTTTATTGTCTCATTCTGTCTTGCATGAAGAGCATTAAATCAATTTTCTACAGCTGCAGAACCTGTTAAATTAAGGTGAAATTTGGTGTAATGAAAAATATCAGAGAGATTGCTCACATCTTTGCCTTATTTTTTTTTTTTTTTTAAAAAAAGTAAGTCTCTAAAGTAAAACTCTATCCTTTGGTAACTGTCCATGGAACTGTTAACTCAGCCTGTTTTATTCTACTGATTCAATGCCTTTTCTTCTGGGAAAGAAAAAAGCCATCACACATGACAATACGTGTGTCCATATTCCTACACATCCTCTGCCCTGAGCCAGAAGATCAGCTCAGAAGATTGCAACAAGATAAAAAAATTGACAAAACACCATTTTCCAAGAGGTGGAAAATAGTCTTACGTGTGGTGTTTCTCTGCAGCTGTTTGTGCTGGTCACGTAGCACTGAGTGATACAGCCAAGGGAAGCAGAGACTGGTGCATCTGGGCTGGTGGAGGCACAGGAGTAACTCACAGAGACTGGTTTGAGGTCCCTGCTCTATCTGTGCTTTGTAAATAAGAGCTGGTGTATTTTTAATACAAAATGCTGCAGGAAATCCTCCCGACCAGATTGGTGTCTTTTTTACAAGTATCATGCAGTCCTATCCAGCTGAGCCATACATAATGCAGGGCAGATTTTGGCTCTGTCTATCAATATTATCTTAACCTTTTATTTATTTTTTTTTTAAAATAAAATATGCTACGTACAATGTTTACCTGCAAACTACAAGAAAAATACAGATTGGGCGTCCAGTTTAGTTTGAAAATATTTACATGCTGTGCTGATAACCAGTCCTAAAAGCACAGGCTGAACAGTCTTTTCTTTTCCTCCCCTGGAAACAACAGCCCTTTTCCATCCCTTGCCCCGAGGGTCTTGGCTAGCAGAATATGATTTGTGAACATTTCCAGTCCAATTCAGGAAGGAGCAACCTGCTCCTGCAAGCTGCCTGGTTTATTTGGTGTTACAAAGAATACAGTCTCAGCCTCAAAGGGAAACATCTCTATTATCATACCTAGTCATCCATGTATGGTGCTGGTTAATTTTTTATATAAATTTATACCAGTTAAAGGGAGAGCCCTTCAGCTAACATCAACCTGCCAAAGGATTTTGTTGTTTTTATCATCCCTAAATGAATATAAACAGTTTAATCTTCTGCTCTCTAAAAGAGTCTCCATCGACAGGCTGCAGGTAGAGGTACCACTAAATGCATTCCAAGGCATAACACCTGTTTTTTTTGATATTACCACACACAGTTATTTCAACAGAGTAAACTTTGGGGTCTTTTGTATATTTCCAACTGGAGCCAAGGCATTTTTTCCAATTGCAGTTTTGTCACTTCTGTTGTCTAAGGCAGTACTTTTATATGTGGATTTATTTTTTAATGCAGAAGGAAAAGACAGGAAATATTTCCTTCAAGGGAAAAATACCTTTGCTTGGCCAGTACTCCAGTTAGAACAGCACCTATTATTCCTCTAGGAATTATTAGAAAACTCTTGTTGCCACTGCTGCTCTTCTTTTCACCTCCTTGGCTGGCTGATGCTTCTCGAAATGCCAGCTGACACTGAGAGGGATAACTTCTGATTTGGATGCTAAAATATGCTTTGATGTCCTTACATGTTTTGTGTAGGCTCCAAGTCCTTTATGCCTCTCAGCAAAATCACAGCCAAGCACTATGCATTATGGAAATGTGTGTCATTTTCTTCCTGATGTTTTCCTAGCACAGTACTTTCTGGGAACATGACTTTTTTTTCCTGTTCATTTTCTTTTTCCATTCTAATTAAGAATCCGTTTTGGTCTGTTCTGGATGTGGGATGTTATTGTGAAGTGGTGTGTTTTCTTTTTCTTTTCCCAGCAGCACGGGAAGGAATTGTTTGGCTTCTTCCATGTTCTTTTATCTAAAACATTTAAGAAAAACATCTTTTAAAACATGCTACTTTTCCTTTCTCTTCCTTCCCTACATGCTGTAACTAAACTTCTTTTAAGATCATAATTTTTGACTTTAGAAGACCTATTAGATTGGAATCTTAAAACAGTGTTGATCTTGGATATACAATTCCAAGCATTGAATGAATACAATCCATATTGCCCAAGTACTTGAGCTTCAAATCTGCCTTTGAATAGATTACAACAAGCTGAGAACTAAATATTTTCTCACTTGGAATTAGAAAAGGAAAAACTTTCCAGTCCTTTAGCCATTGAGAAGACAATTTTAGCATGGGCTAGCATTCATCCACCAAACAAAACTTTGATTTATGTATCCATACACAGAGACATTTCCCACCAAAGTCACCCTGCATGTGATCAAGTCTTTTTGAAAACTTAGCATTTTATCTAATTGTTTAAATAAAGATTTCACTTTCCAGCTTTAGCAGCTTATTAAAAAAGACCAAAATTGGCCCAAGAAGCTTGCGTCTGCCTGAGATTAGAGACCCATAAGCTCGTTATTTACACCACTCCCTTCCTCACGACAAACTTCTGCTACTGCTGCCAGACTGACAGCTCTGCAAACCGGATCTAACTTTGTTGTGCAAGGTCTGTAGCTCTCAGTAGGCAACCAGGCATCATCAGCTGTCTTTTCCATGTGCTACTCTGGGGGAAAACTGATTATCATAAACATGTTGTTTGCAAGAGTTTGGTTTTTTTTTTACTTTTTGATTTTCTCCAATGCCCTTCCACCATGCAAATTATTCTTGGTCCCTCTACTGCATGCTGGAAGCTGTAGTACTAATACTAAATATATAAACACAGCAAATTCTTCCTTTCCTTAGTGTTGGGCTGACTGACACAAGAGTCATGTGGAAGGACATCATCATAGAACACCAACATTAAAGTTCATCTCATTCCACCCCCTGCCATAGGAAGGGACGCTTCCCACTGTCCCAGATTGCCTCACGCCCTGTCCAACCTGGCCTTGGACACTTCCAGGGATGGAACAGCCACAGCTTCTCTGGGCAACTCATTCCACTGATAAAAGACTATTTAGTTTGCAGCTGCAAACTAATTGAACCTAGATTAGTTTTAAATTCATTAAAAGATATTCCTTAACGGCTCAGAGATTTATTGGATTGGTTGATACCTTATCATTGCCTGGCTCAGTTTCCTGTGGGTAAGCTACCACTACTCTTTGGAAAGTATCTGCTTTACAAGAGACGAAAAGTCATGAGACTCACCTAGGTCTGGAAATAAATAGTGGTGTACATCAGAATTGTAACAGGAGAAGGGGGCAAAAGAAAAAACTTTGGTCATTTTCATAGTACAAAATATCACACACAGAAATGACTGGAGTCTATTTTGACTCATTTTCTGTGTAATGAATGTTTCAGTGGTTTTATATATACAGAATTACGCCCACAAATGCCTGTTTAATGACCTGCAGCTAATGAAAATTGAAGCAATGAAGATGTCATCTCTGATCCTTCCAAGCTTACATAACACAAATGCCTTTCAATCCTATACTGCTTCTCTGAAGGAATATGTTAGTGATTGTCTCAGAGTCCAAGTAAGAAGCAGTGATAAGGCCTGTTCTCAAGGGTGTGTTTTCTTTATCATCACTTTTACTGCGCTGTTGTATCATACACTGCCATGGAGGCTGGGAGTGTCCTCAGGGGGATGGTGTGAAATACTGCACCATCCAACAGAGAGTGTTTTACTCCCATTTCATTTGAATGGGGACAAATATTAAGAATCTGTACAGCAGGAAGCTTTGGGTGCAGCGATTTCACAGAGTTTTGGAAAGAAAACATTTGGGAATTCTGCAGGCACTGCCTTAAATACTCACCTGGGAGGTGAGCACCTAATGACCTTTAATGTATTTAACTCTACAACACCCCTGAAAAACAGGGGTGTGCTGTTATCACTAGTTTATGCTTGAGGAACTAAAAGTGTAAGACTTAGTCTAGAAAAGCTGTTGTGCCATCAGCCAAGGGATACATTTTCAGGTGGAAATTCTCACACTTTCTTTTCCTCCATAAAGGGAAAAATTATGAATATAGGCACATAAGGATTAATGAGGTGACCTGTTTGACATTATCAGTGCTGTTTGACTAGAGATAGGGTGCAACTGCAGACCTGACTAGCACTGTCACCACAGGGCCATTTTGGTCCTTCCTTTGGGCTTTCTTATTGCAAAACATAAAAGCTACTTTGTTCTCAGGTCACCTTTTGCCTTTGAAATTTTTTCTCCTAGTGACCATGTCTAACTGTCAAAGGACAAATTTCAATTTATGAATGAGTTCAAAGTGCTCCCACAGTGGTTATATCTGCTTCTGTAAGTGCAGGGGCACTACTGCATTCCTTTCTGCCAGGGCTATGGCCTTGCTCATTATTTTGCAGAGAGGCCAATTTATAGGAGACATTAAAAAAATACCTAGAAGCCAGGAACACTCAAAAAAGAATTTAAAACAAAAAAAGGTCTGAAAGAATGTTTGATATGGGCTTGACGGCTGGAGTAGGAAGTGAAGGCGGCAAGGGGAAACTTATCCAAGATATAAAGCTGAAATCTTAATAGACACAGCAAGACAGAGACATGTAGTGAAGTCAGCAGTTACATCTGCCCAATGGAGATATGAAAATTCAGGTATCAAGCTTGCTTTGAGAGCCCTTTCAGCGGGGGAATACAGCAACAGAGATGGTGGGACTGTTTGTCTCAGAAACATAATTGTCACTAAACTACAAGGGCTGTAACAGTCCACAAGGCTGGCAGCATCACTGTTAGAAATAACAGGGTAATTTTTTGCCTTCACTCAGTGCCAGTATCCAGCAGGATAGAAGGAAGCCTGTTTCCTTCGAAAAAACCATGGAGTGTCGTCGCTGCCACGGCCGCCCAGCGGCCTGGCAGGAGGCAAGGTGGTGTCCTGGTCGGCGACCAAAGGGACACAGTCCTCGTGGCTGGTCGGAGTGCTCTGCTCTGAGGCACACAAAGGAGCAGGCTGCAGCTTGGATGTTGCCTAGCAACGGGACGGCGGCGAAGGAGGTAGAGGGACCTCTCTGGTGCCCACAAATCCAGCTTTATTGATAACACAAAGTAACAAGGAGCTTCGAAGCCAAAGGGAGAGCACCAGAAAAGCCGGGGGGGTGGGGCGGGAATCAGGCAAACCTTTTTATGGTGCTCTAAAAGAGGGAGGAACTAAGGGAAACAGTCCAATAGGGAGATGATGGGGGTGTCAGGTAACCAATAGGGAAAGGAACAGGGGAGAACTTTCTGGAATTTATACATAGGCAATTAAACTGATAAATATACATAAACAGACGAACCAATAAGGACTAAAGAACAAGAGAAGGGTCTAGAAAGAGGGGAGGAGATGTGGCAGTGGCAATCACCCAGAAGAGGATGGCCTTAGGTCTGATGGTCATCCTATGAGCTGGCCTCAGACCTGCCCTTGGGATCGAAGTCAGGAGCAGGAAAATTGATCCATTTAATGACATCCAGCCCCGAGGTGGGCTGGGCCACCGCAACAATGGAGAAAACAGCCATGAACATGATAGAGCCATGGACAGGCAAAAGTACAGAGTGTGCAGAGTACAGCACTGTTCAGGCCACTCAGAGGTGCTCTGTGGAGGAAAATGCTGCTCAGAAGCTTCACTCATCCCCTGCTCAGAGGAATGTGCTCTTCAGGTTGCCTAGATTTTTGGAAGCACCACCTCACAGAGAATCTCAGAGTTTAATGTGACACCAAGAATGACACACCATTCTTATGAAACCTGGATATCATCAAAGATTTGAAGTACTCTAACACTGTGGAACAACAACAAAAAAAAAAAATTAGAGATATGGGCTAATATTGGGAAGGAAAATATTTTTGCTTTAGCTGTTATAAAGTATAGAACAAGCATGAAGATGAAAGAAAAACAAGAGGATGGATGGAACAAGAGGATTAAGCAATTAAGCATTAGCAAACTGGTGCAGGGTGTGTTGGGCAAGGAGTTTTTTGTAAGGCAGATCCTTATTTTTCAACATCTCTGATATCCTCGACAAACATGACGAGCAACACAAGGGTGCTTTCAGCCTGAGGCTCCTCAGGCTTGTTTGTTCTTTTCTTTGTGTTTAACTATGCCTTCTATTAAAACTGTGGAGGAAAGAGTCCATGCTGCTGGCTACTTCTCTGTAAGCTCAAAAGTGGCTTATGGATGCAATTTTGTGTGATTGTTTGTGTTTTATGGAGTAAAAAAATTGAAAATAGATATTGTATAACCTATATTTGTGAAACGAGCAATTTTCTAGCACATTAAAGGACACCTCGGCTTCCTATACCCAGTTTGTGGAAAGTTGATTGAGTGAGACCAGGATCCAACACACTTGCCCTTGCCACAGAATTACTGATGGACTATAAACCAGATACTACCTCAGATTATCTCTGTGTCTACACCAATGCTGTAAAAATGAATCATTTCTTTTTGAGATAGACTTTTGTATATTTCAATAAACTCTTTAAAAACCTCACTTCCTGATTCAGTCCCAGTCAAAACCTTTAGAATATTTGAGGAGTTGAAAGTTATAAATGTGTAAAGATTAATAAAATAATTCAAAAATGGGGGCAAGACCAGGAACAACATCATGAACATGCTGAGTTTTAAGAGGACTTATCTTAAAAACCACAGAGAACAAATATAAAAAACTCGGTGTCTAATCAACGTTCAGTACAGCCTTCCTGATGTTCCATTGAGTAGCAGCTGCTAACACCTCAACACATTGAAGTTGTGTTTCCTCCTTCTGTTGGTTGCATGCATTAAAACACAGCCCTGAAGGAAGAGAGTTACTGCTCAACTGTTCTTATGCTTTGGGAATTGCATTATTTCACTGTCCCTGAAAGATGAACAAAGGCGGTGATCTCCACGAGCTTCATGGACTCGAAGCTTCTGGCCAGTAAAGGGTTATGGAAAAATCTTTCAAGAAATAGATGCATTGAAGTAAATGTGCTGGCAGCATTTCAGCATCCTGAAATGTGTCTGTTTCCCTGGCAATTTCAACCTCAGTGTCTAGTTTAACTTTGGTGTGGCAATTTTTCTTTACTGAGGAATTTAGGTGAGAACACTCTGGGCATCTCAGGCGGGTCTCACTGGAGGGGGTGAGACTTTGCACAGGACCAAGACTAACCCAATACTTTTCTCTAGTGCAGGATCGTCACCTGTCCTTGCTGTTTACAGGTCCATGTAAAAATAGCACGGAGCAGGTTCCCCAAAATTACAAGACTGATATGAGTCTGTATGTGTAGTCAAATATAGGCAAGCTTTTTCTTTATCCATGAGGTCTAACTGCTGAAATGATGTGGGAGATGTGTGTAAACCCTTCTTCTACACAGAAGAGCCATAAGAGAAAGGCCTTGGTAGTACCTGCTGGCTGGTGCAGAGGATGAGACTGGTTACACAAACAGGCCTAAGAGCTCATGATAGCACAATGAAAGAGTGGCTCACACAGATACTTAATGAACTGGGAAGATAAAAAATGTCTGATCACTAACCTGAAGTCACCCTACTTATTTTATTGTTAGTGCAGTATTTAGTTATGCAGGAAAATAACTAGGTGTGGGGTTCTCAGCTCAAAAAAGACACAGAATTGTTGGAGTAAGCCCTGAGGAAGCCATGGAAATGTTCCAAGGGATGGAGATCTTGGAGACAGGCTGAGAGAGATATGGCTTTTCAGCCTAGAAAAGGGAAGGCTCCAAGGAAACCTTAGAGCCCCTTCTAGTGCCTAAAGGTGACTTGTTAAGAAGATATAGAGTGACTTTTTACATAAGCACATAGTGATAGGACAAAGGGAATTTTTTAAAAGTGAAAGAAAAGAGATTTTTAGTAGATGTTAGAAAAAAATTCTTCCCTGGGTGGGTATTGAGTGCCTGGCACAGAGACCCCAGAGAAGCTGTGGATGCCCCATCCCTGGAAGAGTTCCAGGCCAGGTTGGATGGGGCTTGGAGCAACCTGGTCTAGTGGAAGACATCCCTGCCCATGACAGGGGGTTGGAATGAGATGACATTTTGTATCACTTCCAACCCAAACCATTCCATGATTCTGTGAAATAAGTACTCCCAGAATACGATTTGTTTCACTAAAGAACTAAGCTGCCGTACAGAGGTATCTCAGCATCCATTTGCCACGCGAACAGTTGCCAATGAGTGACATCCTCGTTTAGGTTATTCAGCTGGGAGTATAAGCATTGGCAGGAAAATACTTTTTTTTGTTTGTTCTGTCTTATTATTTTTGGTAGTTTGTTTTGGGTTTTTGTTGGGTTCTTTTGTTTGGTGGTTTTTTGCTTGTTTTTTTTGATTTTTGTTTGCCTTTTTTTTTTTTTTGTTTTCAGAAAATTTCTTATCTACTTCATATTTATTTACCTACATCTTTCACTCTGTGTTGTCACCATGAACTCTTTTGAGTTCCACAGAAGTGTCCCACAAAGATCAGCAGGGAAGACACTAGATTTTCCATACCTGAATGTGTTCCCTAAATAAATTCAGACTGGATTTGGTCTATAATGAACCAATCAGCTCCCTTGGATGGTAAATGCAGACATGAAACAGAGCACCATGCTTCAGATCCTGCAGCCGTGGGATCACATGGATTCAAGCCAGTCTATGCCATTTTGGCTAAGAACCAAGATACTGTAAAAAATGTGGATAACAAAGACGGCTCAGGCATAACCAGCCTGGCCCAGGCTCAACCGACTCTGGATTTTGGAGTCACGTGTGATAGCTTTTCTTCTCTGTATTTGTGTGAAGAGAAGGAAGTAGGGAAGAAGACCAATAAATTAATAAAATGTTGAAGAAAATATCTTGAAGCCAAGTGTTTTATACTTACCTGCTGCATCTTATTAAGTCATCTTGTTATTTTCTTGCATTGCTGCCACAAGCAGATTTATTTGGATAAAGGAAAACCCAAGGTACTATTATCAGGCAAATCCCCCCTGTGTTTACTTTTTAAAATAAAGATTAAATGCATACAACTTTTAAACTTTAATGAGTTTGGGTCTGTTCTAGCTGGGTTGATTTGTTATCCCAAATCCTTGTGCCATCATATTAATGACTGCTTGCACCAAGGGGCACACAGGGTAATCCCCCATCTCTGGCAAAGTCAGCTCTGCAGTGATTGCTGTGTAATTAATCAGAGACTGCTGCTGGAATGAGGACATTGTAATCTGATGCATAATGAAACTTATTAATGGTGTTCTGCATAATTTATGGGATCTAACCATACTAAGGTAGGTATAATGTATAAACAGTTTTCTCTCATTAAGTCTATGAACTAACATGCCATGAGATTCTAAGGGCTGGGATCTTTAATTTTTCCAGCTGTTGTTGAACTGGCCCATTTTAGCAGACGTACAGGAGCAATCGATTTCCTGTAAAACCCTGAAAGCAGCCACCCCTACAAGGAATATTTGCAAACATTCTGTTCTTTAGTATTTGCGTTCCCATTGTTCTTTATCTGACTGAGGTAAGAAATCCCACTGGGACAAGCGCTGTATAAACGTCAGTGGAGAACAACTTCTACCCCGAGTAGCTGACAGTGTGTAAGGACGAAAATGAACCAAGAAAAGGAGACATTATTTTTTTTCCTCAGTCTCTCAAGTGGAGTTTTGAAGACAGGACCTGAAAAACTGAGAAATTAGTAATCAGACGTAGAAAAATATTTATCCTGGTATTTTTCCAAGTTGACTATTTCTGTTGAACTCCTCAGCTCTTAGAGATATACAGATACTTAAGTATGTGACCAAAACAGAAGATATATGGCTAGGACCACAGCAAACAGAAGAAACAGTGTTTAAACTTGCATCTTTTTAATCCCAAAGTATTTACTTTAGGAATAAGCAAACAACTTTCTTTGTAAGTGGTTTTGAAAGTAAGGTTTAAAAACACCTAAGTTAGATATAAATATGTGCAGCCACAAGCAACCCCCTGACCAGTTTGTTAAAGGACAAACTTACTCCCAACCAAGATCACGCATGCAAAATTTCAGTTTTATTTTAATTTTTATGGTTGTCGCTATGAGCACCTGAATATAGTGGTTTATAATGGCTCCTCTGACAGGCTGTTATAACTTCAATGGTACTAACAATACTACTATAATTAGTGACTTTTGTATTGTATTAACAAATGCCAGAGTGTGCTACCAATCTTCCAGATGACTTATCCAGGTTTTAATTAGTGTCTATCTTTCTTTTCTTTGTGGAGACATACACTTACTAAAATGACTCAATGCTTTGCACCATGTACAGGTCAAAATATCCACCTGTCAAGTGGGTTTAGAGCTGCATGGAAGGAGGAAACGACTTGCGACATTTTATTAATGGAACAGATTGCATATTTCTCTAAATAGAAATGGGAGGAATTGTGTGACAGATGGATCAAAACCTTCCCGTTGTTGAAAACCAACAGATGAGACAGACTTCTCTTATGGCACTAGCTGGATAGCAAGATGCTGATTAACCAGACCTGAATGAATCTTCTGCCCCTTGGTTCCGAGCATTCACGAGGCACTTAAGTAAGTGATTTTTCTGTATCACATTTTACATCTGAGCAATACGGATGTGGTGTGTGGGTATGCACATGTTTGCACTTATATACATGTACAAATATCAGTGCAGACGCACACATTAAACTGGCATTTTAAAATAATTTCAGTTTCCATAAAAAATTGGTTCATAATCTATGTTTAAGTTTGTCTTTTAGTAATACTGGAGTGTGTCCAGTGTCAATACACTTATGTATGAAAAATATTGCCTAATTTAGTAGGAAGTCCTACCTATTAGACAATTACAGCCTTCATTACAAGGCTATCAGCTTAATGTTACTGAAGAGAATTTACCAGTTTTTGAAACGTCTCCCATGGCACAGTAGTGATTGTGCAGCCTGAGAAGAGCAGTCATGTAGAGTGAAACTGGAATAGCAGGATTCCTTTAAACAAATTGTTAGCCACATATTAATCATTACCATTTCCATCCCACTAAGAGTCACACAGTACTACATCTACTGGATGTCTTTACTAAGGCATGGAAATGCCACTCTTTGCTGTTGTCTCCACGAATGCAGGAAGCTTTACCTCTTAGAACACATATCATGGATTTCAAAGGCACTTCTTCCATAGCCTAAAGATAAAGGATGCTTTCAGTTGCTTGGTATATACCTTTTTTTTAACTTTTTAAGTGTAAAATGCAGATTCCACGTATGAGGAGCTGTTATTTACTCATGAAAGAGCACATCAAGACTTTTGCTGTCACTTAAGTAGGAGAAGCTCATAGAAGTTGCTGAGGCAATAATGTACATTCAGGAAGCAATCATGAGTGAAGGAGGACAGGCACATAATCCCCCAGCCTCCAGGAGGAATCTGGCAGATGAATCTGAGCGTGACGATTGATCCCTAGGTATGTTCCCTGGAAGAGCAATAGAAGTGATAAAGGCACTGAAACAGTTCACACGCTCTGCACTGGAAGATGAATTACATGCATAATGTGTGTTTTTAGCACAGTCAAGTTAAGGGCTTGACACTTTGTAAAAAACCAATGGCTTGTTACACAGAAGTCATAATAGTTCCTCCTGGTCCTAAAATCTCCACATCTGGCATTTATTCCTAAAGAACTACTCTTATGGGACATATGTTTCTATTTCTTTAACGGAGAGAAGATGGCGAAGGAAAGCGGTTCATTGCCAACCTGAGGGTTCACAGGGTGATTTGCATAAATACAAATCAGTACCAGGAAGGTTTTAGCAGCTTTACTCTTTAGCTGACCATAGTAGAGCTCTTTGGAGGAGATGTGATAGAAGGTTTATTAGACTTTACAACCCAGGAAATACTAACATGTTTAAAGAAGATGCTCCCGTGACTCGCAAAATGCTGTGCTAGCTCCAGTAATATTTGTGACTTTGCAGAATACTGCAAGAAAACATCCACTTGTAGGATCACGAATTACATCTCAAAACATCTTTAAGTTCTATCACAGTGATGTAGGATTTTGTGGTAACTGGTTACAAGGCAATTCCTGGGACAAAAAAATTTAACCCAATGGAAAATTGCAGATACATTAACAGGCACTAGTGCAGCAATAAGTCCGTACTGCACTTTAAATTGTGTGAAGTACTTTATGACCTCTAGGCTTTTTCCTCCCCTTTTAACTTTGCAATGCTTAATAAAAGTTATACTGAAACTGCTACATTGGCTTAGAAAGTAAGAAATTAATTATGAACACCCCATTTAATGCTGGAGGAGTACAGTGTCCACAGTTTCTTTAAAGCATCAGTGAGGTAATTGCACTGCTGCCAATTGAACAGTTATACAGAACACATCTAAATGTGCTCAGTCAATGAATCCTTGGAGTGTTTCTGCTTCATTAACTGTTTACATGGTGACCTCAGTGGAAAGGCTTCAGCCTGATGAAATGCCTGCTTCGCACACTGCCGCAGGCAACAGCAGAATATCTGTCCCTGATTATTCATGAAAAACTCAAAATTTAGGAGTAACTCATCAGCTTGCCCAGTACTGCCACATCACCTCTTGCTGTGTTAACCTCTCAACAGCTTCTGTAACGCTGTAATAGACAGACACAACGTGCCCGTCTCCAGTGCCCTCCATCTTCCATCAGAGTCAGATATTTTTGTTGATGATTCATGAACACATTTCAAGTATTCTGAATCATGGACATTGCCTTTGAATGGGATAACTACTTCACTCTTTTTTTAATGGTGCTGTTATTTGCCTCATGAATCACAATGCCAAGGAAGCCCATGATATTTAAATTTTATGGCACTCTCTTCCAAAGTAACAACTTTCTAACTCAGCACAAAGTGAAGAGGAACAATTTACCTTACATGAACTGCTATTTGGTTGACAAAAATAACCCCCAGAAGAACACTGACTATCCATGTTATTACCCTGGATATCCCACCATGCGGTTGTGCAGAGCAAATAACACTCACTCATCTTCTGTTCGTATACAAAAATATGGATAAATAAATGGCATAAGTTTAAATTTCATGATAAATAGCATTGATAAGAAATAGATGCATTGCAGCTGCCATGTAACTCAACGTAAGTCAGAAATCCTTCACAATATCGCAGTGGCTTTATTCTGCAATCCAAAGGCTAATGCATCTTTTTGTTGATGAGATAAAGCTTTCATGGTCTCAGAACACAATAATGGCATAATAATTAAGCCTATGTGGTTGGCAAATGCTCTCTCTTCCTCTTTTCCATTCAACTTTCATTTACTACTGATTGAGGGAAGAATTGATCTCTTCATTTATATATTCAGATTATATATAAGATTATACAGAATATTTTAATCCCCCCATTCTATGTAGGTGAGGAAAACTCGACTATGCTGAATATCAGAAGGCAAAACTTGCTTTTGGCAGGCTCTACTAAATATGCGTAATTATCTGAAAGAACAACTAAAGACCCTCACTCAATACTTTACTTTATTTTAAGCTGCCCACTGCATGCTGCAAATTTTATCTATTTCCCCTTGCCATGGTAGCAGAGAAATTATGGATTGTAACTAGAGAAGGAGATGTACTTTAGTCCTCTGCAAGAATACCATTGCTCCCTGGAGGACACTTGGTAGTGATGTGTGTTGTCTGCTATTAAAAGCCTTGAGTAAGGGTCTTCTGCTGCCTTTTTAAATGCAGCTTCGATATCGAGCAGGAGGAAGATGCACAGCAAAGCTAAATCACAACGGTTCTGTGGCCATTTGCACAACACGGGTTTTGCAGCCCCCTGCACGGACACAGGCTCCTGGCTCAGAGGTCGCTTTGGCAGCCCTGCAGTGAGTCTGCAGCAGCTTCGGTGCACTCACTGAAAGCTACTCTTTTGTGGGAGAGTCTGTATCCCCCTTCAAGAATCATATTTCTGTGGAAGTCCACAACTCTGACAGCTTCTAACACAACAGCTCCCTGCAGTACTTCCAGCGCTGTGGCTGTTAAGGCTGTTAAAAGAAGGCTTTGCAATCCAGGACAAGAGAGTGAAGATGTGAAGACTAGTTGAACCAGATCTTTTGATGGTGGAAACTGACACAGTTCCATTTATTTTGATTCTGTAACATCAGCTACTGCTGTCTGAGGAATCAGCCATGAAATAATAAAACTTGGGATTTATTTTAGGAATATCTTCATTTTGCCTGCCACTTTGTCTTCGTATTTTGAAAGGAAAACTTCTGGAGGGAAGGAATCTATGTTCTATAAATTTAGGTATAGTCAATAATATTCAAGAAAGAACCAATTTTTATTCAGGACAGTTATGTTTTCAATAAATGATTAGTCCCCACTGTAGATATTGAGATTTAGGCAGAATCTTTGGTTTTCATGGTTAAAATGTTAAGTTATGTAATTTCTTCATAAAAGTTTAAATGCAGAAAAACTACACAGACATTTCTACATCTGTTACCTGCTCCCTTAGTCATAAATAGGACTTTAACTTTCAGGGGTCTTCTATGAATCACATAGCAGAATAAAGCTATAAGCTTTTAACTTCAATGAAAACACTATACAGCAAATAATGCAATTCCTAAAAATGGCAAGAATGGCAAGAAAATTTCCCGGTTTTATTTATGTGGTATCCTTACATACATAAATACCATCTACTCAAAGCATGCAGGTGTAGATCCTTAATTAGAGATTTTATCACACAAATATCTTGATTTTAAGGAAGTTAAAATATGAAAATATGCTCAACTAGATAAAATATCTCCTTCTTCCTGAAAACGGGTTTCTGTTCCATTTAATTTTGAGCAAAATGTGTTTTATTGCAAATACAGTAAATTGAAGTATAGTTTCCTCTGATTTTTTCAAGTTGGGGTTTTTTTCCTATTAATGTAAAATATTTTCTAAAAACAACCCTAAATTAATTGATTGTAAATACTAGCAAGTGCCACTTCTTAAAAAATGAGGCAAAAAATCAGTTTGAAAGAATATGTTGCTAAGCTTCTGAGGCAGCATCACTTTGGTCACAGTTATTATATTACAGATGGCACTTTCCATCTATCCTCTGACAAAGTGCAAATGCAGATTGTTTCATTTAGGTCTGCCATGTCGATGAAAATTCAACAAACAGATTTTTATTTTCCTTTAACTGTTAAAAATATTTCTTAACTGGAAGATGGATGAGGGGAGGAGAGGGG
>VZTI01006045.1:250819-286269 GCA_013397865.1 Struthidea cinerea
AGGAGAGGAGAGGAGAGGAGAGGAGAGGAGAGGAGAGGAGAGGCCTGCTATTTTCTCATTTAGGAATTAAGGCATGTAGTGAGGAAAGAAAGTTTACAGTGACTTTAAACTTCAGCAGCAGTAGTTTTGTAGCCAAAGTAATAGATACCATATATTTATTTGGCTGTCTTCTGGTTTGAAAATCTTCTTGAATCAGATTAGAAATGTTTGAGCCTTCATTTTCAGATACTCTGAATGTTGAGTTCTCATTTCCATCACTTGAAAATCATATAAGTTCAATGATTGAGCTTTTAGTCTCATCCTGTGCAGGTATAAAGAGAGTAGAAATAGAATAATGGAGAAGGTAGATGTCACTCTTTTCATGACAGTGAAACAAGAGGTTGAGGTGGAAGTTTTGTCCCACCTTTTACCTGGCACCTCAAGGGCTGGTACACTCTCCCGTAGCATAGGAAACCCAGTTTCAGTTCACTCTTGCTTTTCAAATCACATCAGCATGGGACTGAAGGGGACATGGGTGATACACACCATAAAGTCATCCCAAGACATTGGGTCACAAAGTCTTGCTCCCTGTAACTGCAGACAAGTGAATCACTTGTGTTATTCCCTTCAGAAACATGTGAATCACTTTTATTTTGATTTAGGAACATTCAAAGCCCCATCCTGGCTAGCCTCAAATGCTCTCTTGGCTTTTACATAATTCATGGTCATAGGAACAATAAGAGCCTCTGTCTGGTATAATTTTCTTCACTGTAGTCAGCACGTATGTCTTAAGATTGCTCAGTGACTGAACCCTTAAATTTGCTTAGGTTGCTGTTATTAATAGTGCTTCACTGAAGTCCTGGCTATTACAAAAAATGACATTTTCAAACTTTTGTGACCTGTTAATATTGCAAATGCAGTTAGGAGGGACTGATAAGGAAGGCAGTAAAAAATTGTAAATGGCGACAGGAAAAATGTAGCAAAAGTTGTGTTGTCAAAAATTGGAGTAGCTTTGTTTCCTGAAGAAATGAAAAATGAAATTAAAAAATTGAAAAATGAAAAATTAGACTAAAATCTAATCATGTGCGGACAAACTTTGACCACATTTTCTGATAGGTATTTAATATTCTTGTTAGTGTTTACATCCCGTGGGGATTTCACTCTGATTAATTCAGGTATATCTAAAGAACTGAAAACGTCTTTCAGATTTTTCCAGTATTCCCATGCTCACAGACACAATGAACATAAAAAATAAGAACATAATCAAATCATTAAAATCTCATGGCATTTGAAATTAATTTTAAATTATGATGGTTTTTAAGTCATTATAAAATCAAATATGCATTGCCACAGTAACCTGGTTTTTCTATTGCAGTTTTTTCCCTCCCTATATCTGAAAAATTATATTAAAAACACCTCCCTGTTTCTATCACCTGTCTTCTTTCTTTAGACAAAAAGCCCTTTGAGACGAGGACTATGCCTCATTTTAGACGTGTGCAGTACCCAAAATACACCTCCATCCCAAGGCTGGTTTTGACCACTGTCATCCATATTCATATAAATGACAGTGCAAATTGCAGCACTAAAAATTTCATTTTTGATTATTTTTCCTTTTTTAATAAGCTAATGATAAAATTCTTATTTTCCATCTTTTATTCCTTTTTGATCTGGTTTTATTTGTCAAAAAGAGTAATTTTTTTTAAATTAAAATTGTAGACCATAAACAAATACTTACTACCCTGTCCACCAAACTTGCACAAAATTATTTATGGGAAGAAGAAAAAGAAAAGGAAAGTCATATGAATTTTTTTTACACAGTGGGCGAAAAAGATGTGAATTTTGACGTACTGCCCCTGCCATTTAAATATTTATTCCTCACATAAACAATCACAGATGCTAATAAAAAACCCATCCTCACTAGAGTTTGTGAATATGAGATGCCTTTGATTTGGTCTCAGTCTAACTGTACTGCATTGTAGCAACAGTGGTGCAATCACTATTGCCAGTACCTTTTGCACCATTAATTTGACTTCTACAAACAATAAGGTTTTATGGGTCCCTACAGTGATTATCCCATGAACTGATACGCAACCCAGAGTGTTTTGTATCTAGATATTGAAACTATTAATTGCCTTGATGCAATCGAAGTCATAATCTAGCCCAGCAGAAGTGCCTGACTATAATGTCCCAGTACTCCCCAGACACTTTAAAGCTTATTTTAAATGTGGATTAGTGCGTCATAATTTCAGAGGTCAGTGAAGATATGAGTATCAGGGAAAAAAGATTTAAAATTGTAATCAAGGCTGAGAAGGTTGCATGCAGGAGCACAGTAAATAAGGATAATACTTAAAATTTTATAGAGATATTAATTGTCCTTAATTTTCTTCTTTTTTTTTTTTTCTCCTGAGGAAATGTTCTGAAAACAGCACAATTGTAGCAGAGTGTCTAACAGAGCGCTGATAGATCCTCAGCTGCTTTCACTGGAGAAGAACGTGTAGGATGGCAGAAGCAGACTGTCTCTGTCACCAGAAGACAAATATTTTCCTATGGTCTCCAACACCTCCTTCATCTCTAATGACCTGAGGAGGTGCAGAGGAACATTCCCACACCCTTTCCTGCGGCTGAAACCCATGAGTTATGGAGAGCAGCTGCTTCCCTCTGTCCCAGAACCTATGCTTTGGGTATTGTCACACAACTCCTTTCCTCTCTATTACTTATTTGTTCTTTGAAGCTGATGTGGGTGATTATAAAAGCCCATTCTGGAGTGTGCATAGCACTGTCAGAGCAAGAAAATTGACTACGTTGAGCCCCAGCTTTCTTGATAACTCTCTGAATAAACATTAGAAAACGTAGTTGATACATAAGAAAAATCTGATAGTGACTGTATAACTTTCATAGTTAATCTACAACATTCCTTGTAACCAAACAAATCTATCTGTAGGTTTTAAGATCAGTGCCTGACTGCCCTCTTGAAGTCTGCACTGAGATTGTATCTTCCAGATGCTTAATTTGGGTTTCATAGTCTGTGATCCTACATTTCTGTAGGCAGTATAGATAAGAAAAAGGAAACAGATATGGTGCTTGCCCAAGGAGAATGTGTAGGGGCAATCATTTTCCATCACTTCTTAGCTGAAACTGTGACCTTCAAGCTGCTTGACACAAGCCTAGGAATGTCTGTTAGCATGGCTATTCCTGAAAATGTAAGAATAACAGTTATTTTCCTTACATCCCCTCATTAGAAATTATAAGGCTTCGAGTTTAGAGGTCTTCTGGGTTTCTAGACCTCCTTATGGCTAAGGGAGGGATGCAGTCACCTCCAGAGTAGCAACAGCTGCTCCAGTGCCAGCTAGAAGGCAAAGTGGCCTTTTTTACCATTCTAAATCAAGGGGTTTCACATGTGAGAACTTCTCTCTGGAGATATATCTACCAAATAACTAACTTGGAAAACCTTTAGATAAGAGATAAAATTCATGTAAATTTTTCTGGTGTTTTTCTGGTAGTTATTGAAAAACACCTGGAGGACAATGGAGTCATCGATCACAGCCAACCAGCTCCATGAGGGGAAAGTCCTTCCTGTTAAACCTGAATTCCATCCACAACAAGGTAAGCCACCCAGCTGATCTAAGAAAACCCGCAGAGGTCACCTTTTCGGACTTCAGCAAAGCTTTTGATACTTTGTCTCACAGTGTCCTTCTGGAGGAAATGTCCATCCCACAGCTGTATAAACACATCATGAGATGGATGAACAACAGGCTCATGGGCAGGGCACAAAGGGTGACAGCAAATGGGGTGACATCAGACTGGTGACCTCCAACTAGAGGGGTTCCAGAGGACTCCAACTTTGGCCCAGTTCTCTTCATTAGCAACTTCGATGCAAGACTGGAAGGAATAGTAAGTAAGTTTGCCAAAGATAGTAAATTGGGAGGAGCTGTGAATTCCCTTGGGGTTAGAGAAGTCCTACAGAGACCTCAGAGAATGAGGGGGTTGGGCAATCACCAACCATGTAAAGTTCAACAAGGGCAAGTGCCAAATTCTGCACCTGGGATGGGGCAACCCTGGATGTACGGACAGACTGGGGAATGAGAGGCTGGAAAGTAGTGCCATGGAAAGGAACCTGGGG
Source organism: Struthidea cinerea (assembly GCA_013397865.1). Lineage (NCBI taxonomy): Eukaryota > Metazoa > Chordata > Aves > Passeriformes > Corcoracidae > Struthidea > Struthidea cinerea. The sequence continues at coordinate 254,919 of VZTI01006045.1, forward strand.
CTCCTGGTCGATGGCAAGCTGGACATGAATCAGCAGTGCCCTGGCAGCCAGGAGGGACATCCCTGTCGTGGGAGGCATCAGGCCCAGCATCACCAGCTGGGCAAGGGAGGGAATGGTCTGAAGCTGAGTCAGGGGAGACTTGGGTTGGACATCAGAAAAAGTGGGTGGTTGGGCACTGGAACGGGGTCCCCAAAGCAGTGATCAGAGCACCAAGCTTGTCTGAAATCAAGAAGCATTTGGACAATGCCATTAGGCACATGGGAGGATTGTTGGGGGGTCCTGTGCAGGGCCAGAAGTTGCTCTTGATGATCGTGATGGGTTTCCTTCCAACTCGGCATATTCTGTGATTCTATGGTTCTGTGATTCTCTGGTTCTATGAATGTATGATTCTGTGGTTCTGTGATTCTGTGGTTCCATGATTCCATGATTCTATGACAAAATAACAGGAATTTCTGTGATGCAGGGTGTCTGTCAGCATAGACTCCCTTCACCAGTAAAGGGGAGCTATTTGGTGCAGTCGGTGTAACTTTGAAATCTCACTTGCAATTGTATAGGGAGAGGTGAGGCAATGCCACCTAAGCCTGTTGCAAACTGCTATAACCAGGAATGAGGACAGAGGAATTAACACATGACCTACTGGTACAAATTTTGAAAGTTCTGCCAAGCACTGAAACACTGGTCCTGGTTGTAAGGCCTGCTGTTATCCTCTTTGGCAGTAAAGCTTGACTGAGGTTTTCACCAAAATTTTCCACAGGGTTACTTCTGTCTTCGACAAAGACCGCTTCTCCTGCCCATTGATGCCTCTTCCCTGAAAGTGTCCAAGGCCAGACTGGACGGGGCAAACTGCAATAATCTGCACACTTAATTCTATCCTTTGCGTATTATTTTCGGAGCAAGGACACAATTGGCTACAGATTTGACATCTTTGTGACAGTGAATCTGCAGCAGCACTGAAAAGAAAGGGGGAAGGAGCAGGGTCACAGAGAGGACAAAAGGAAAAAATAGCTGTCTAAATCATATATCATTAAAGTGATGCTCATTGAATTACCTCTCTTAGGGCCTGTCAAAACATGTGGTGCCCTTGCAATATGATGTGAATTAAATGCCTTCTGGCCCCTGAAATATTGTTTTCAAGGCCAAACGTGTACTTTCACAGTTTCTCTATAGTAACTACTAAGAAACATTTGAAACACGCTGATTGACTCCTATGATTAGCAAAAACAACTCAGGAATACAGCAATGTGAGCAATGTGTGGCAGCAGGCTTTCAAGGGAAAAAAAGGCATGTGGGTACTTGCAGGACTTTGGTGATGGTCACTGATAGCTCCATCTACTGAAAAATTGGTCAACACAGCTTAAATTTGCCCCTGGGTGAGAAAATGTAAATGTCACAGATTCATAGAAAGGTTTGGTTTAGACAGGACCTTAAAGGCCATCTTGTTCCAACCCCCTGCCATGCACAGGGACACCTTCCACTAGACCAGGTTGCTCAGCTGTAGCTAGATCAGTATCAATAATATTACCTGGCTTAATCCTTTTAGTAATTTTAATCTTACTTTCTAATCTTACTGTCCTCTGCGAGCGGGAAAAAACTGTTATCTTTTTGGCAGGCCCCATGTGGATATCAGATGGCCTTGGGTGGTATTTCTAACCAATCAGATGGGAGTCACTCTTTTCTCCCAGGTAACCAGAGACAGGAGGAGAGAAAGTGGTCTCAAGTTTCACTAGGGCAGGTTTATATGGGATAGTGAGAAAAATGCCTTCACTGGAAGGGTGTTCAGGCACCGGAACAGTCTGCTCAGGGCAGTGGTGGAGTCACTGTCTGCAGCAGTGTTCATAAAATGTGTAGGTTGCTCTTGGACACATGGTTTAGTAGTGGACCTGGCAGTGCTGTGTTAACAATTGAACCCCAGGATCTCACAGATCCTTTCAAACATTAAGAATTGTGCGATGGCATGATTCCATGATCCCATCTGCTTGAGGATGTGAGGCTTCTGAGTTCTGCAGCTACTGCCTTAGCCGACATCACAGCATCCCAACACCACAACAACTTCATGAAATCTGGTTTACTCCCAGACGCTCAGACCACTGAGTACCAGAGGAATGGGCTTGTCCTCTTCCCTCCCACTGAACTTTGAGTTTTGGCTGATTCTGACAATCATGAATTTTGTCTGTATTCACTGCTGATTTTATATGGTGCGGTTGTTTGGTTGCTGAGCAGAGTGCCAGACCTACTGTGCATAACTAGAAACAACTGGTGCTTCTTTTAATTTAAAAATTCATCAGCTCTGTCCATCAAGAGGCACAGCGGTTTCTTAATTGCTGGGGACCTGCAAGGATGTGTCCAGAAACTGGTGTCTGCAAGACCAGGACAAATATAGTTAATATGTGAAAAGGTGAAAGCTCACATAAAATGATGTGCTGCCAAAAATATGACTTTGTGGAGAAAAATTGTACCATTTTTCATCTTAGACATGAATATTTGTGGGAGGATGACCTCACTGCTAAATTCAGGTATTCAAAATTACTAATAAAAATGTCCTTCCAAAATTTTCACATACAACACATTTTACTTCAGATTTTTGGTTCTTTTTTTGAGCCTGTACTTTACATTTATATTATGCATGCCAGCTTTTCTCAGGATGATATTAACTAAAATTCTTTTTTTATCTGCTTCTCTTCCTGTTTTTTTTAGTGCAAGATGCAGAGGATAATATTTTTCTCATTATTGAAACCACAGTTTTGAAGAAAATAAAAATATTGTGATGCTTGCAACAGAAATGTTAAAATCAACATCACATTTATTCATGTTAGTTTTAACAACTTCATGAATTACAGAATAAGGACAATTTTTTGTGCCAGAATCATGGGATGAAAATCCATGTGTAACCATTATGTACAGAGGCCTTCTAAGACATCTGTAAATTAGATATTATAATCTTTGATTCCTTAAGAAAGCTTAAATAAACTGAAAAACAAGGAGATGACATGAGTCTCCTCAGAGAATAGAGCATACCAGTGACAGATAAAGATGCAGAGCTCAAATCAGTTGGATCCTAGTGCTTTTCTCTATCTAAAGTACCCAAGAGTATTCTCCAAGGGTCCCCCAGATGCCCCAATTTCACCAATACATGCTACAGTTTTCTTTTTCAGTGAGTTATTTTTCCTAGCACTACTGTAGGTTTGGTTTTGGTTTTGTTTGTTTGTTGCTCTGTTTAGTTCTTTGGTTTTGTTTTTGATTTTGCTGTTTTTTGGTTTTTTTTTGTTTTTGTTTTTTTTTTTTTCATTTGGGTCAAAGCTATACACTGTATTTTAAGAAATGAGGCACAATACTGACATCTTATGCATTCTGTGAATCTTGCAAACATCATGTTCAGGATATGAAGGAGAGATGACAGGGCCGGGACTTGTAGCGTTTCTGAAGAAAATCTTTTCTATATACCACAACATCAGGGCAACACATGAAGAAAGAAAGACTCCACAAGAAAGAAGACTGAAAACTGTTATTTTCTTACCCTTTCATAATATCCCTCTAGTGGTTGGCATCTTCAGCACAGAATGATCTTCTTTAAATTCATCAACCTTTTATTTAGCACTTTCTAACAGCAATTGAGACCTTATTGAGTATTTTAAGAACACCTGTAAGGAAACTTCTTATTCATGGTGATGCAGAATATAATCTGTGTAAAATCTCTTTATACATTCCAATTTTGGCTATATGAGATCTATAGCAATTTTGTAGTGGAAGATGCCTTTTTTGTATGAAGAGGTTGGGACTTTGGCACAGGCATCTTTCAGGGGAACCCATTATTGTGTATAACTAGAAAAAAAAACACTGGATAGTGGGTAGCTAGTAGGAACCCAGTTCCTGTGCTTCCACAGTTCTGCAGAAGTAGTCCCTGGAGCCCTCACATGCTTCATGTTGCCTTCCTGCCAGCCCATGCAGCTGTCTTGGGAAGAGGAAGGGGGAAGATTTCTTGGTATCCAAACCCTTGGCACAGCCAGGCCTTGCTGCCTGCATTATTGCCAGGTGGAAAGCATGAGAGCCAGTCCTGACCCTTGTCCTAGGTCACAGACAAAGCTGGTAACAAACCAGGGAAGGAAGAGCACAGTTGTTACGTCACCGGGTTGTCATTCCAGCCACTGCACCTCACTTCCTCCAAAACAAAGTGGTATTGCTTGGTTTTGGAAGGTAAGTGACTAAAGTTCTTTGGTAGGAAAAGTTTTTGGAGTGTTGACCTCATGCAGGAGTCCTGGCTAGTTCCCCTAAGCACAGCAGCAAAAGTTTCACGTTTTCATCTGGAATGCCTGGGGTATGTTCTGAAGTTGGTGTCCCACCTCTCTTGTCTTCACCCTGTGATCAGAGTGTGCTTGATTTTTCCATCTTCTGTAACTCTTTGTTATTTATTAGTAATTTCAAGGTGCTGATCACTTCTGTGAGATGCTGAGCACCCTGACGTTTCAGTGATTGCCAATTAGAGGTGTGCAGCACCCTTCAAGACCGTGACTCACAAGAGCGATTGTTTTGAAAGGAAAAAGAAGTCTTATCCTGTTAATTACAGGTTCAATTAAAACACAACCCACATCCAGAGTACAACTCAAGAGGAAACTCAATGCACAGTACATTTGACATGTATAAGAGACAAATAGGCCTTTTTATTAGTTTGAAGGTTAACGTGCTCATTAGATTATATCAGTTCATTATGCAATTGTGCCTGTGCCTGCAGTATGATATGTAGCAATCAACAGGAGAATTTCAGGGATAAAATAAAAGGAAAAAAAAAACCCAGAAAACATTAACTGTTGAGCGTGAACAGTTAAAAAGATGATCTACACAGAAAGTTCATTTTTTCAGACATTGTAGGCCCATTTCATCAAGGCAAAAAAAATAATTTTTTTGAGATGCAAATAAAATTGTAAAGCAAGTTGGCTTAGAAGGCACAGAGATGTAGATTTGGGCTGACAATGTTTATGATGACCACAGCTTTCTTGTTTTTCCCCTTTACCCTAACATAATTGCTTTTGACTGGGCAAATCATGTTGTTCTTGTTGTAATGTCATTGCGATTTATGATTCCATAAGGCACTTGAAAAGATTTTTTGTTTTTATACACGTTGCATTTCATTTTAATGTCATTTAAGGAAATTGCATACCTAAAGCTGTACATGTTACTTTTTACTAAACACCAAGTGGTATCATCCTTTCCCCCCACCTCCCTCCCGTTTCTTGATTACAATCAAGATGTGTTTTAGATTTTATTACGGAATCACTTTCCTACTCAATTAAAGCCTTAAGGTTAATTTCCGCTTATACTTCGCACTAAATGTCAAGCTTAATGCAGATTTTACATGCATGTAGGGGAAAACCCATCCATGGGGGTTGCACACAGCCTTGTGGGAAAATTTACACACAGCACCAAAAAAAATATTCTGATCCTGGAATGCAAGAAATGACACAGACTGCATGAAGTCCTTTGGGAGTTTCATAGCAATTTCAAGTGAAGTGTACTCAGGTACCGTGGCAGTGGTAGAAGATTTTACCATAAAAATTATCATATATAGGTAAAATGTAGTTGAGGACTGCTCTGCCAGCATCCAGTCTGTGTGGAATTCACCTAGTGTGAGGAAACTAATATTTTATTGAAGCGTTCCTCCCCCGTGTGGCTCCCTGCAAACAAAAGAAGCATCCTGAGGATTCCACTTGGAGAATCAAAAGAAGTCAGAGGTCCCTATCACTCCCATAGATTTGCATGATTGTTATTTCTCCCATTTATTGTATTAAAAGTTTGATCATTTTCCAAATAAAAATACATTAAAGGCTCACGGGTTTGAGGAAGAAAAAAAAATCAAAATGTTTACCATGTTAAAATTTCTCATTAATGTCTTTGTAATGATTTATTTATTCTACAAATTAAAGCAGAATGTAAATAAGAAAACACTGATGTTACAGTCATTTTCTGAGCACAAAGGCTTTGCCACATCCAAAATCTTACAGATTTGTGAAATGAATTTGTAACACCTCATGACAGCACGTTATTATCTCATGGAAGGTTTTGCATGGAAACTTTCAAATACCATCTTTTCTGTGGATAGTTCTGGTTAGAAAATCCATTTATTTTTCTTTAGAAGATAATTTTTTTTGTCTTCTTTGACTTTTCCTGCAGAAACCTTTCTTCATTCTCTTTTTCTTCCCCCTCCCTTCCCCAACAAGGAAACAGAAAAAAATAAATGACCAGAGCCTCAAATTTGAATAGTTTTAATTTAAAGTTTTCAGTGAGGTCTACTTATGGGGGTAATGCTGCAATGGATATTATATTCATTCTCTACATTTTTAATATTTTCACTCTCTTTTGGGGAATTATTAATAGAGAAATGCTCTCAATGTCTGTAAGAAGAAGGGAATTTTAGCCTTGCCTTTTTGAGAGGACATGGGAAGCTAATGTGCAAGACAGGTACTGAGGGATTAAAGTGTCAGCATGCAAGATTAAAACATATACAGAAAAAAAAAAATGCTGGCCTAATAAGCTATGAATGTATGTCTTTATCTATTGCAAGCAAAAGGTTGTGTAATAAAAGAGCATGCACACACAACCCTACATAAATATATACACATACAGTCATAAAATAATAATTTATATGTGTAACCCAATGGGAAACCAGCCAAGATAGTCAGATTTAACTGACAAGCAGTAGCTGCAAAGCTTCTGATATATACCTAAGGGGCAACATTTTAGAAAAGAGATAACAAGAAGATATTATATTAATATTAATAAAGTTTTATTTCCAAAGGGAAAATATGATCAAGTACTTTGCTTTCTAGGCTGCCTTTTTTCCTTTCTTTTTTTTTTTTTCATATTTCTGTGGAAGTTGGAAACAAAATTATCCTAACTTAACCAGTTGCTCCTTTTTCATACAATCCTTTTAAATTATACATTAAAAAAATAAGGGATGGTGAGCAATGAGGTTAACAGAGCCACGCTTCTCAGATGATGTGTGATGAACAAGGCTCAATGCCAAACACTTTTAGCCAAGTCAAGTCAGTCTATTCATGTTCATGTACCATAAAATTTGCTTTTACAATGGTAACTATAACATTTGCATTAGAAAGGAACACACGAAATCCTAAAGTCTTTGCATATATCCTGAGTACTTCTATAGTGATATATAAAACGAGAATGTGTATTCTAACTTTACATAAATCTTGGCTTCATAGCTGATGAAATTTTATAATGGATTATACATTCTCTGGAGACTCAGGAAGCCAAGATCTGTTTCCTTTTTTTAGCAACATTCTATTCAAGGGCGGCCTTACAAGGTCTTAGGCCAAGGACCAAATTTCACAGAATTTCAGAATAAGCTGAGTTGGAAGAGATCCTCAAGGATCATCGAGTTCAACTCCTGGCCCTGCACAGGATCATGCCCAAGAGCCACACTCTGTGCCCAAGAGTATTTGCCCAAATTTGGAAGTTTTCTCTCTTGACTTTACCTTCGATTAATCAAGAGCAATTGAAGGCTTGAATTTATTTCAGGTCTGTTAATTTTCATCATGTCAGAAGCTTCTTTATCATCAAGAAGGCCAGGCTGCTTTAGGTATCACTGTATGGTCATATGAAAACTGGCTGGAAAACTTACTTAAAACTCTGTGAACAAGAAATATCTCTAGTTTTACCTTCTCTTCTCCCTCTTTCTCTTGTTCTCCCTAATTTCAGCCCAGGAGAAAAGATCTTGAAGTCAAGCAATTATGAACTGAGAAAGGGAAATAAATAATTTTTTTAAGGTGGGTTAAGCATTCCTAATACTACATATTATTAAAATTTGATTTTCTGGATCACTTTGTTTTAACTTGTTTTTCAATTTCAGGGAATAAGGTCAAGCAGAGAAATTGAAATTTAAGAGAAAGAAATAATTGCTCACACTAGGAATTTTCTGAATACAACTTTTTTTTTTTTTTTGGTTTGTTTTGTTTTGTTTTTGTTTTTTTTTTTAGTTTTCTTTTTAGTAAATAGTTTTGGTTTAAGTCCACACAAGAAAACAGGAAAACATCTGTTGTTTTCTAAAAATTTCATAATCAGATCTAATGTGTAAGTTTCCCATTCCCCTCATTCCTTCTTTGAGTACCTAAAATCTTTAGCTAAGTAGAGATTTCATCTGCATCACAAAATTGAAATGACTGTGCACTCGATGAGCACATTAACTCTGAAATCTACGAGGCATATTGGTAAACTTGATAATGAAGCCTTAAAATAAGGGTAGTCAAGATGTTCCTGAATCCAAAAAAAATATGTAAGAGACACCTTGAAAGAACATTAGCATAGCTATCACCAGACAACAAAGGGAGATTATCTGAATACGCAGAAAGAGATTGCAGAGACCTAAAGTGCATTTAACACCAGACTAGAGAGTTTGGAATTCGAGAACTCAGTAGATAATATGGTCCTCTTTCCCTGACACAGCACGTGTCACTGATACCGACTGGGAAAACTGTACATCATCAGGAAACTCAGGCTATTGTCTCCAGATCACAGTCCTGCTTGTTGATATTCTGTCGACTCTTTATGCTTCTCTTGATGTGTAGAGTACAAAGCTGCATCAAATATTTTAGTTTAATGCTCCAGCAGCTTGGAGTAGACCAGAGTAATTATTTATGTTACACATGTAATTTCGCTTTGTATGTTGCAGATCAAATGCCACATTGACAATATCAAGAATATTTTTGTTGTTGTCAATAGCTCTCAGTTCCTTTTTAGCAGAGATAATTCCCTGCTAGTTATTCCCTGATCTTGAGTTATGTGGTTCAGCATTTCCACCTGCAGATAGAAATTCACATTTAATGCCTCTTTTACAGAAGTTGTTTTTAGGTTTTTGGGGTCATTCTCACTGAGCAGCAAAAAAAGGTCATGCCTTGATCGTTGTTTTACAAGAGAAATACACCTTCATACATGCAGACATATGAACCTGTCTGGTCCTGTCAAACATACTGCTTCATTGGCCATTGACACATTTCATGCGTCAGCCAATTTCTTTCTTACTCAATTCCTTCCTATGCAATTCAAGTCTCATTCCCAGCTCCCTCCATACTAACATCTTGGAAGCAGATAGCACAGATCTCCTGCAGCAAATGCATGCAGAGAGTTGGATAACAGTTTTCTGAAGAGCATTCATTTTTATATTCAAGGCAAGGAGAGCGTCTGTAATTATAGCTTTTCTTCAGAATCATGTTAAAATTACTCCATGTACCTTCCTCTGGCAATTGAAACAAGAGTATCAGAACTCAGATTTTCTTGTTTTTCTGTGTGCACATAAACACAAACCATATTTTGTCTTCCTTTGCTGCTGCTGCTATCACACACTTACAGGTAATGAACAGGTCAAGTAAACTGTGTCTCTGAGGCCAAGGAAGTTCACTTCCAGAAAAGCAGACTAATCACAACTTAGAGAAGACCATTAATCATTCATTTGACTGATAGCACACAGATGACTCTGGGATGAAATCTTCTGAAAAAGTAAAATATTTAAACTAAGAGACCAATACTGTAATATTTTACTCTATTTTTCGTTGCAAGGAACCCCAAAGAACTTCATAAACAACAAGTAATAGAACCACACAGAAGAGGTGTGTCTATATTTAAATATGGTATGACTGTTCCTAAGGGATGTTTTATCCCAGATTTTTGAGCAAACACACTTACCTTCATTTAACACTAAATCATTGTGTACATCGAGAGAAACACAAAACCCAAATTTTCTTATAATTGTGGTTGGCATAAATGTATAAACAGGACAGCCTGGATTTTCACAGACGACAGCCCTCTGTTACCTAGCACCCATGAGTACCAGGACATGGTCAAAATGTTGTACCTTCTCTAAAACAGAAGTCTTTCCGATCAGCATTATGTAGAGTGGGGTTGGTTGTATTGTGCAGAAATAGGACTAAAGCACAGGAAATCTCAGTTGAGTTCAACAAGGGCCAGTGACGGATTCTGCACCTGGGACGAGGCAACCCTGGGTGTATGGACAGAGTGGGGAATGAGAGGCTGGAAAGCAGTGCCATGGAAAGGGACCTGGGGGTCCTGGCAAGCTGAACATGAGTCAGCAGTGCCCTGGCAGCCAGGAGGGACATCCCTGTCCTGGGCACCATCAGGCCCAGCATCGCCAGCGGGGCAAGGGAGGGGATTGTCCCCCTCTGCTCTGGGCTGGGACAGCCTCACCTCAGGGGGGCAATTTGGGGTGCCACAACGTAATAAAGGCTTTAGAGAAGGTCCAAAGAAGGGAAACAAAGATGGTGAAGGGCCTTGAGGGGAAGCCGTGTGAGGAGTGGCTGAGGGCACTTGGTTTGCTCAGCTGGAGAAGAGGAGACTGAGGGGAGACCTCACTGCAGTTCCAACTTCCTCATGAGGGGCAGAGGAAGGGCAGGCACTGATCTCTGCTCTGTGTGACCAGGGACAGGACCCCAGGGAATGGCCTGAAGTTGTATCAGGGGAGGTTTGGTTGGATACCAAGAAGGTTTTTCATCTAGAAGGTGGTGGGGCACTGGAACAGGCTTTCTAGGGAATGGTCACAGTATCAAGCCTGACAGAGTTCCAGAAGTGTTTGAACAATATTCTCAGGCACAGCATGGGATTGTTGGGGTGTCCTGTGAAGCACCAGGAGTTGGACTCAGTGATCCTTGTGGGTTCCTTACAACTCAGAATATTCTCTGAAATCTGAATGCATCATGTAGTTATGACCTAGGATTTATTCACAGGAACTCTCTGTGGTCCTTTCTCCTTTTATCTCACCTTTTGTTGTAATTTGTTTGCAGAGGAAATGACCTCTTGTAAAAACTCTGAAGGAGAGAGACCACTTGACAGGATTCTAACACAGTGAATTACTGTTGTTCTTAAATAAATTGTAGGTTGTTACAGTGAAATTTTATTGAAATAATGTTTTGCACAGGAAGAAATAAAGAAAAAAGTGTCTTGTAAAACTGAGGGGTTTTTTAAAACAACTATTTTCCTCTCCACTCGTACCAGTCATTGAAGGTATAGAGAAGAGTTTGAACATGATAAAGTTTGTGAAATGGGTTGATAACAATATTCATATGCAGATGGAGTAATCATAAGAAAAATTATGTCTTTGATCAATCAAAATTTTTTTTCTGGGTGGAGCAATCACAAACTATTAGTGGCAAACAGACACATCCAATAGGAAATGGGATGAGACACAGAGCATAGTTCCTCTCAACTGAAGGAAAAATATCTTTCAGATAAAAATCTTGGTGGTTGAATACAACTCACAAGACGAGTTGCAAAATATTTTCTTTGGATCCTTAAAAAAAGCAGCCTCAACATAAGCTGTATATGTCAAGCTCCAGGAACCACTCTTCACTGTTTTACTCTATTATTTCAGTCATCAGTGGTCCACACATGCACTAAAATTAGCAGAGAGCTCTTTAAAAAAGAAAGGTTTTTAAAAGTATCTAATGTTCAGCAAGTTTTTGCTTACATAATTGTGTTCAGGAAGTTCTGGTTCCCAGAAAGGATCTGCAAACTGAAAAGGAGGAATCCAGTATTTGCACTGTGAGATCAAGTTTACTTCCTGGAGGTACCTTTGTACACACTCCTAGGGCTTCCCATTGCTGGAGGTGGAAGATACTTCCTTATGGAAACCATATTGTCTCTCTAAGCTGCTCAAATCAAACAGATTCTCCTGAATTGCCTCTGAAAAATGTAACACTTCAGCTATTGTTTTTCTTACAGAGCTACCTTTCAAAGCATCAAGAAGTGTTTCATTTTGTGTGCCAGGAAAAATGTTGAGAAATTGGAATTCTTTTTAATGAGATTAGAAGGTACTAGTTAGAGCACCCTGCCCCCCTTTGTGTGATAATTCACTTGGATTAAGCAAAATAGTGGGTAAATAAAGAAACCTGAAAAGCTGAGCTGGCAAAAAGAAGAAAGAAAATAAGAGTATAACAATCTTGGAATGAATATAATGTGATTTTAGCAAGGAGAAGAATGCCAATGGAAAAAAAGGGAACAGGCAGGTTTCTGTCAGGTCTATTCTCCTACCTTTACTAAGCTTGCATAATAGCTTACATTAAAGCAGTTCCTTTGCTTCTAATTATACAGCAGATACTGTATTTAGGAAGAATGTCTTATTGTTACCTGGGTTTGGATCCATACATGGTGTTCCTCAGGATTAAGTTTATTCAGTAACAGGCTGTACAGATTCCTTCATTAAATCTTAAGATTTTTGATAATTAGTCCTTCATCGTGTCATTCAGAAAGGTCTTTTTAGTCTAAAATCTACATGGTATCTGTCGAAGTCATACCCTGGAGTGGAATCTAACATTTCCAATAAGGCATGTAGAGAAAAGGGAGAGCTAAAGGGAGAGCTAAATCAACACCATTCAGATAACTAATCAAAAAGGGCAAGATAAGTAAATTTTTAATGCAAAATGGATCTTTCTCTGCTTTCAATCCCAAGTTCAGAACTCTCTTGAAAATGGGCAGCATTTTCAAGACCCCTTTTTACAAGGGTCACACACTCTTCTCTCCTGTTTGAAGAATAGTCACCAGACTGCCAGATCACGTCCTCTTTTAATCAATAATTCTGTAGTAAGGGTCAGCAACTGTGTCTTAATAAGGGAGAAGCCTAAACCACAACTGTCATCTACCTCAGGCATGCCCTAAACATCAAGGTATAAAATTTTCTTGAGTATTCTTTTTTTTTTTTTTTTTTTTCCCTGAAGGTGATCTGCTGTTCAAAACAGAGTATGTTGGTTGGACCACAAAGCCTGAACGAGGTGGAGTTTGGGTCTGGTGCTCAGTGGCCCTTTTTCATACTGCTGTTTACACAGCTGGTTTCAAACTAAAAGCTAAATGTGAAGCTTTCAAAAATAATTTGACATTATTTAAAAAGAAATAAAATTTTTAAAAATTAAAAATTATAATATAATATAAAATAGTATTAAATGCTCATAAAATACCTCAGTGTCTCTAATATTAGGTGGAGGTTGAGTAGAGGTCTCCAGATGCATTGGTTTGGATTTAGGCAACAAAATTCCACCGTTTTTCTGTACTAGATTCTGACATTCAAATTGGTTTTTTGTTCTTAGTCCCTAATCACAAATCTACGACATATCCACACATAAACTGGATCATAAATCCAGTTTCTAGCTTTTGGATTTTAAGATAAACTAATGGAAATATGATTATGTACTTGATAGCTAATTCATTTATTTCCAAGACCAGTATTAATATTATGCACATTTTTGATTAGATGTTGCTTGCAAAAGAAACTTCATTACTGTATGCAGAGTTTGTGAACCAGTTCGTTAATTAGTGTAAGCTCCCCCTCTTCATGATGTTTTGGGTCATGTATTATCTTTGAAGGGGAAGGGTAAAATTTCTCTGAATTCATGTTCAAATAATTTCTCATGCACAAGTAGGGTTTTTTTGCACTTTTTTTTTCGTAAATTTTATACCAATAATTTCGTCCTTCAGGCAAAAAGTATTTGTGAGGAGAGGACTTGTCAATATGTATATGAATGTACTTTATAATATGTTCTGGTTTAAATCTTACAGGGAAGGACAGTGATACAGAACACAGAACAGTCCTTTAGGTTTAAAATCCACAAGAAAACCTTTGAATGGGAAATTCTATAATATCTAAGAAAATTAGTTCTAGAACGGAAATCAATGAAAGATGGTTTTTTTTTCAGCACATACAAAAAGGGAGATAAAACAAAACATAGAAATTAGACAAATTAAAAATCCTGAGTAATAACAAACATTTTTTCAAGAAACCACCATCTGGTTATGTATTAAGGAATAAAACAAATACATAAATAGTTTTGTAATTATATACTTATGGAATCACAGATTTAAAACAAATACCTCCACACAACATCTGATAGCAATTGATAAATAAAGGTTTTATCCTGGACATTCAGAGTTGTGCAATTCTAAGTCTTGGATATTCAAAAGCTTCCAAAGGCCCCATAAAATCTTTTTAACATATAAACTCCATTTAAAGCAGCAGAATGAGGGATTTAAATACCTATTGAGTAACAAAATCACTTGGGTACTCGAAGAGTCTTTCAACTTTTGCAGATTAGGAGATTTAGAGGTACACAGTATGTGCTGTAGTGGGGAGCTAGAAAACTTGATGTGTTGGATCATCTATGGCAATGTGTGGAACAACTTTCCTCCCGTCTTGCTTATACCTGAATTCAGCAGCTCCCTCAGCCAAAGGGATATCTGACAGGAAAGTATTTCATTTTGGTTTAGGAAGTTTTATAGATGAACTTGCATCCTTATCAAAATCTAACTCATTGCTCCATAGAAATACGTACACATAAATTGCCTAAAAATAATTTATTCTGTGAAACATGTCCCAAAACTTTGTTCTTCAAGTCAGTGATTTAAAGGCTGATTTCTTTCAGGTTAAAAAAAAAAGACCATCTTTTATATTGTTTTATGTGATGAAGATTCAAATATTAGTTCTATATATTGAGGATCCACTTTTTGTAGCTTTCTTATGCATTTTTGTGTATACAGGTCTCATCAAATCTTTCTCTTTAAAAATTCCCTTGGGTAAATTAAATAATACTGAACCCCTTAAATCTATCAAATTTAGGCATGATTTTTCCATTTCCCATTTTGTGGTTTTTTTTTTTTTTTCCCCAACATTTTCTAACTTTACAGCACACCCCTGAAAACGTGAAAACTTCAAAATAATCCTCAGGGCTCAGGCTCCTGCCTTTCAATTCTCCTCCTGTCCCAGGCCCAAGCAGGGAGTGACCCCACAGAATACCACAAATGTTCTGTTTTCCCTGGAGATCTTCCAGGATGACTGCACTATCGTTGAAGGTTTATGGTGTCGCAGGAAAAGGCCATGCTAAAAATGGCTGTCACCACTCACACCTTTCTCATGTACTCCTTGGTGAGAACAGAAGTAAATCCTGCTTCTCTTCTCACACCTCCCTTCTGGCTCCACACTTCCTGCCTCAGGAACTTCCTGCTAATCCTTTGGTTTCAGACAAGTTAAAGTCAGGGAGAAGGGAATGTTGGTTTCCTGAACTGCTGAGAAATCAGTTCTGTCTTGGCACGTACTTGAACCATCTTTTGCTCCAATATTAAAAGTGGTGTTTCCCCCACCTCAGGTGAATCATTACACTGGCAGAGTATAACGAAATGCTCTGAACAACCTGGTATAGTGGAAGGTGCCCCTTTCCATGGTGTGGGGCTGGAACTAGATGATCTTTAAGGTCCCTGCCAACCAAAACCATTCTAAGATTCTGTATCACCCTTAGCTGGACTACAACCCATCTTGTAATGGCATCCTTGGTACCAATACGATAGCAGGTAGCTCTCCAGCATTGATTCATAATGTTTAGCAGACTGTCTCAATCACAGGTATCAAAATTATCAAAGCTGACCAAAATTATCAATTGGAATTACTTTAAACTCTGCAGAATAGCCTTCGGGCCAAAATAATAATAACAATAAATTAATAAAAAATAGCCAAATCAAAGTAATACGTGTAGTACAATCAGAAATTTCATTGCATGGTTATCTCAAAACATGCAAAAGTAGCATAACTTGAAACATGACAAGATTCCTGTGCCACGTTTGACCCTGGGCAGTCACTCCAGCTTTCATATAGGGATGGGAGAGATGAAAACTTGCTTCTCAGAAGCTGTACCTTAGGAGATGCAAATCTTAGCAGAACTATAGAATAACTAGAAGGCATATCTGATCTCAATCTTAGCAGAACTATAAAATAACTAGAAGGCATATATGATCTCAAAAATTCTGATTTTTTGCCTTCTTGAGAACGTCAGTTGAAGTAATTCTTGAATATGCTCTGAAAACAGGCTGCATGTATGTGTAGAGAAGAATGCATTTCAAATATCAATTCTTCAACAGATGTAAAACACTAATATGGACTGACTTACAGCATTTTTTTGAGAGTATTCTCTCTCTGTGTAGAATTGGGCCAATCAATCTGATGTGCAATTTTGCATTTTGTCTGATTGCCTTAGGGTTGTAAATGTTTATTTTTCTGTTTGTTCGACTCAAATATCTTATAGCTGAACATTTTTGTCTTAGGGAAATTTTGACTTTTAAGAGCAGGAATTCTTGACTTTGTCAATGTCTATTAAAGAATAGATCATCATGATCCTTCTCCTATAAGGGAAAGAATCTGTTGTAAAATAACATGACAGCCATGGCACCATACATTGAAACCTCCTTAATAATGAAGTATAACCAACAAATTAGTTTAAATTGTCAGTGTGTATCTCTTAAACAAGTTACATTTTCTTTCCCATATTTTTGAGTGATTTAGGATTATCTATTCCTTTCACAGTGGGGTGGTGGTCTTTTGACTGGTGTTTTTTTTGTTCTTTGTTTTTTTACTTAAGCTATGAATCATGGCTGGGGAAATCAACTTTTAAGATCAAACAGTCAGAAACTGCGAGTTCCTCTCAACCAAATGTTTCGAGAAAATATTGTTAGTATAAAAATACTATTATTTTCTTCAGAATGTAAAAAGAGAGTGAGAAGAACTAGAGATATTGTTTAAACACTTTATGTAAGGAATAAAAGATTTTTCAGTAAGTTCTACCTAATATGCATGGGAAAAGGAATATGCCTCGTGTCTATCATCACTCCAGAATACTTCAAACACCCAGTGAGATAGGAGGGAGATATCGTCTTCACACCAGTGAGAAGCAACTAAGAACAGCATCCAGAAATACTTGGAACCTTGAACTGATACTTACATAAAATAAATGTGCTTCTGAGCAAGCCTGAAATTCTGAAAACCTATACTGTGGCACAACCTCAGCAAGAGAGTGTGGAGGACTCTCAAGCCTCAGATTTATCTAGATATGCCTCTCCTTGTGACTAAGAAATCTTCTGCTGAAAGGGGGACACAGTTTTGCATCGTTTCAGCCCATGGAGAAAATTGCTCATTTCCTAGGAGAGTGCTCTGTGGACTCTACACAGGAGGGAGTTACCTTCCTCTTCATCCCTTGAAGGTTTATAAAGGAAGAAATTTGAAACACAGTGAGTGTTTCCAAAGGAAAAAATACCATAACTTCTGGTGAAGATTGGGAATCATGCAGACATGAAACTCTTCCTGGTTCCTGTATGCGTAAGATATCTATCTAGCATCTAACATCCCTGGGACATTTAAAGCTTCAGTTAGAGTGGCCCTTAGCAACTTGGCTGTATTTAAAGAAGTCTGCACAAAACTGCAGAACCATTTAGGATTTACAATGTCTCAAGCCAGTCACTTCTATTTTCATTTCATTTCCATATGTGCTCGGAACAGAGCATCTTGTAACAAGTCACTTCTCAGAGAGCAATTTCCAAATCTCCTTAATTTATACAGAGGGTCTGGTCCAAGAAACACTTGTACATTTAATTGACTTCATGTGAGTAACATGGCAGTACAAAAGTCGAGTATAATTAAGAAAAACTGAAGACATGAATAATTACAAACTTGATCTTGTGAATTACAATATTAACTCATCTTTGAAATTTTATTTCCACATTCTGCTTTATAATGGCAAAGCATAAATAACCAGACAGAAGAGAACTCACAGATCACTCTGCTAAAATTTGTTGACTAGATAAATGAAATTATTTTTTTCTTTCTAGAAACTCCAGCTGGTGTTATCTTGGCCTTCAGTATCCACTAATTAAATGGAAAAACGTTTGAGATAAAAAGTTAATTTACTAATTAAATGACAAGTATGCTTTATAATTTGTCTCTTTGGCTTATTGTGCATTTAGAGAATTAATTAACAATACAATCAAGCTGCAGTTGTGAGATGCCAGTATGGATGTGATTTGAAGATACTTTCACTTCTGTTTTCTATCTCAGTTTTTACGACAGCTGCACCATAATGAAGATGCTTGACTCTTTTAATTTGTCTCTGTAAAATTGAAATGAGTTTGTGGTTTCTTGCTCACTGGGACTGCAGACAAAATGGTACATTTAACAGTACGCTCCTGATCAGTCAACACAGGCGTGATGCTGCAGCAAGCTGCCATTGTTCTCTTCAAATGGGGGCTAAAAAACCTGGCTTGACATTAAGCTGTGTTGTTCGGGTAAAGTATTTTCATAACAATGAAAGTATAAATATAATTTAACTGATATCTTAACTTTAAAATTCATGTTAAATACTTGTCATTTGTAAACAACATTACCAAGTGACAGCCCTATTTTAAATCTGCATCAATAGGTCTTCTAGATATGACTAAACTAACTAAAAAGTTAGTTTAGGAACTGCCAAAGTTAATCGATATAGGATAGGAACTCATGGACTAACAGGATTAGCTAGCCAAATGATTATTCAGCTTCTTCACTAAGTCTGGCAAAACTACTGTTGGGTAAAAATAATCCTTGTTGATAAGTTTGACTTTTGAATGTCAGATACATGTAAACATTACGTGTCTGGACCAACTTGACTGATCTTGGGATTTACCCCTTTGAATGTGGGGGATTTGTTTCGTTTGGTTTGGTTTTGTTTCCTGGTTGAAATGAAATACAAATATTAACTCAAAGTCAAATCTAAAGTCAATCAGAATTTACTACCTGCTACAACTCCTCCAACAGTCAGAAAAGAATTTCCAAGGGGTGAAAAAAAGGAAAAGAAAGAAGAGAATAGAAGAGAAAAGAAGAGAAAGGAGAGGTGAGGAGAGGAGAGGAGAGGAAAGGAAAAGAAAAGAAAAGAAAAGAAAAGAAAAGAAAAGAAAAGAAAAGAAAAGAAAAGAAAAGAAAAGAAAAGAAAAGAAAAGAAAAGAAAAGAAAAGAAAAGAAAAGAAAAGAAAAGAAAAGAAAAGAAAAGAAAAGAAAAGAAAAGAAAAGAAAAAAGAGAAAGCCACCTGGACCTAATCAGCTCTTCAGCCTCTGCGTAAGCAAGCTGGTTTCTCTCCACCGGCAGCTGTAGATTTTTCTTTGATTGCCACTTTTTATATTCACAAGTAATGTTAGTCCATCACACATTTTTATGTTGATATTTTTATAGCTTCTCTTTCATTAACCAGTTACTTTCACATTGTAGCAAAATTTAGTGTATGACTATGGATGTGTGTGTAATCCCACTCTAAAGAAAGAAAACTGATTATTTTGCATTCAGTTTACTTTGATTTTTCTGTCTAGTCTGTTGGTGCCTACAGAAGAAAACAGTAATAAATCATTTATAAAATCAGCCCAATCCCTTCTACAGGGAAATACAGTGAGGCAGACTGTCTCATAAATTGTTTAGAATAACGCAGCTCTCCAGTGATTTAGCCTGATTTGTTTGTTTTTAAAAAAATAGAAAACCCACAAAACCTTCAGATGGTGATTCCCATCTTTTATAAAAGGGGTAACAAAAGTGCCCACTTAAGATGAACACAATGAGCCAAAGTACCTTTTAATGTTCTTGCCGACAATGTAGACAACATCCCATTAGCAAACAGACTGTGGGCCGGTGAAATTAGGAGGAACATTGTATCATGAAATGGAAGTAATGGGAATGAATTTTCTGTATTTACTGCAGGGATCTCGCATGGGTCACACGGTCTGAGATTTCACTTAATAAGGGGGGGAAAAAGAGGAAAATACTCTCCTCAAACCGACCCAGCATCACAAATCTTTCGTCTGTCTTGTGTGGATCAGTGACAGTGACAAAATGGTACTGTGTGCTGGCAGCTTGATTTCTGGCATTTACTGGGCTGTATGAAAGATCACATCCCCAAACACTTCTGTCATATTCTCTTCCAGATTGTGGTATATTAAACCGAGGAAATAAGCCTGTTTTTCTGGGGATCATAGATTCATCAAAATTAAAGATGGAAAAGACCTGTTAGTGTAAATCACTTACATTATCCCTCATCCAATGCAAGATTACTCCCTGTGGTATATTTTTCTATACTTTTTTCAGTCCACTTTGAAATGACTCATGCAACAGTTTCCACTGTTTCTCTCTAGAGATCAGTCTCCACTCTAATAGATCTCACCACCCTTGGTTTCAGCCTAGATTTTCCATTACTCATTTAGGGATTTTTTTTCCCCCTAGCCATCTGGTAAGGCAGTCCAAGGTGTCTCTCTTAACCCAGGCACTAAGACTTTGGAGGCAAGTTAAGGGCTATCAGGAAGGTGGAAGGCAGCCACAGACTGGAAAGGACGTCAGCAAGTTTTCTAGTTTTTTACTATCCTTTATCTATTGAGTTGTCATATTGGTGCAGAGATGTATTCAAGTCTGACTCCTTGCCTGATGATTGCTAAAGATCTGTTCACGAGGGCAGGTAGTGAGTGATAGGACTGGGAGAGCAGAATAGCTTTATAACTGAATAATGGTGGGGTCAAATGAGATATTAGGATGAAATTCTGTGTTGTAAGGGTGGTGAAGCCCTGGCACAGGCTGCCCAGAAAAGCTGTGGCTGCCCTGGCAGTGTCCAAGGCCAGGTTGGACCAGTCTTGGAGCAACCTGGAATAGTGGAAGGTGTCCCTGCCCATGGTAGGGGGTGGAATGAGGTGATCTCTGAGGTCACCTGTAACCCAAACCATTCTGGGATTCTGTGATTCTATGATCGAAAGGCCTAATAGGAAACTGAAGTATTTTCAAATTAATATATAAACAGGTATATCTTCCAGAGAGTTTGGGTATATATTGTATGGGATTTTGGCCAGTTCTGGGTCTGAACACAGCTGAAACACTGTACCAGTTGAGGGGGGGTCACTGAAGTGATGGAGCAGATCAGTGCAGGTCTTTCCTCATAACCTAACCTCACCTTTACATCCTGCAGATTAAGACCTACATCTGTGTCTAATAAACTCCAAAGCAATTTTCTTTTTTGCCTTGAGCATTTCTCCAGCACAGTGGATGGAGCTCAGCCTGGTCTTGGATTATTTCTCAGCTATATGGGTCTGTACACAAATTGGCTTCCTAAGCTTCTGTTACAGAGAATAACGTTAGTGCCACAAGTTAAAGCAGCAGCTTAGACAGAAAGTGGCTGTGTTAGACTATACATAGACATATGTGGTGGTTTGTAGCCTCTTAAAGCTAGGGAAAGCTGTATCCTTGTACTTGCTCCTCCGATTTGGGCTGGACTCTGCACTCCAAGATCACTCCATCAAGGTGTGAAGGATGGGCTACAAAGTGCGTGGCAGAAGGAGGCTACAGCTTCAGCTTCAGAGCAGTGACCTGCACTGACACCCCCTGTGTTGCTGCCTCACCTTGCAGCACCTCTAAGGCCAGAGAAAAGCTGCAGCAGTGATTTTCTCCATCTTTTCCAAGATCTGGACTCACATGCAGTTAATGCTTTCTGAAATTTTGGCATAAAAACGATCCAGGGTTATAGCCATCCTGTGGTGACAGAGGGAACATGGAGGGTTTCAGCTTGTATCCAGTCCACAGAATCCCCATTTATCCATGTAGCAAACCCATGTAAGCTCACAAGTCCTTCCTTAAAGCCCTTACTGATATTATGATGTATTGTATGATGTTCAGTAGGCAGAGTTAAAAAAAAAACCTAGAACAAAAAACCAAAAAAAAACCCCCAAAAAAACAACAAAAAATCAACCAAAAAAAAAAAATCCCAGACAAACTCAAATGGAAGAACATGCTTTAGCTTTAGCATAGTATTGGAATACAGGGATAAATTGATTTTTCCAACCTAGGGAGTCTGTAACACTGTCGGTAATTAAACTAGCTGTTCCTGATTCAAAGTCAGTATCCAAACTACATCTGTCTTCTTAGTCTCAACAGAACTTTTTTTTCCTTTTGATTGTTTCCTACTTCACTTCATACTCACTTTTGAGAATTAGGGGTTTTTTTTGTATATAGTTAGGGGAAAAACTTCTCTCATGAAGACACCATCTGCAATAAAATTTTCTCCAAGAATACATGGAAGGAGCATTTTGTTGCCTAAAGTTTAAAATTTTTCTCTGTTTTAGAGAAATTGCCGGAGAAGAAATAAGTCCATTGTGAACAATCAAAAAACCTGTTCCTTGCTTGATGATTAAATGAGGCACCAAAATATTTAACAAAATATTTTGAGATGCTCAGGAGTTGTAAAATCATGAAAGAGAAGATTATCAGACGTAAACTGTTCCAGCTTGGGTTGACTCATGGGAATCATTAGATACAAGTTACTAGGGAGCAGAGAGAAGAAGCAGGAAATTGATGTCCGTCTTACAGCCTGAACAGTGATCAATCAGCAATAAAATATGCCATAAATTGTCCTGTATTGGTTTAAATTTTTCCTGGAAGAATAAGTGTAAAAAAATCCAGGCAAACAAGTGCTGTAAAAAGCACTGGAAAGGATTTATTTTGCTGAGCTGAGACATGCAACAGAAACTTCAGTTTTACGGGCCAAGGGAAGCAACATTCCTAAAATAAGTGCATAGGCTTCTGTTCAATTGGTGGAGAAGAAGAAGCACCTCTGAAGTCCTCCAGTGCGAAATCCACCATGCCCAGGACACAATGAATTCTGAAATTGGCATTTTCTGTCACCTTTTAGTTCTCTTTCGGTGGGACCATATGTTGTAAACTTACAGCATTTCACATATCCAGGAAGACAGGAGCACAGGAATCAGTCCACAGTCTTCACCTTCCTGGAGGAGGATTTACTGGACTCAGTCTGCAATGGGGGTTTGCATGCAGCTCTCAAAGAGATGGACAATTATACCTAAAGC
This sequence comes from Struthidea cinerea, assembly GCA_013397865.1. Lineage (NCBI taxonomy): Eukaryota > Metazoa > Chordata > Aves > Passeriformes > Corcoracidae > Struthidea > Struthidea cinerea. The sequence continues at coordinate 277,597 of VZTI01006045.1, forward strand.
CACTGTAAGCATTTCACCGTTCCTAATTTCAGATGGCAAATTTGAGTTTCTGTTAAGCCAGGTTTGAAAGGTAGAGCCATTTTATCTGTCTAGAACACCCTGAGACATTACATGTCATTATATAATGTAAAAACACTTTTTTAATGCACAGTGATATTTTTTTTCCATTGCTTTATTGACTGCTCTTTGCCGAGCTTTACTCCTACATCTATTTCCTCTCAGGTAGTTGCACTACAAAACTACATTGCCACATTTTTTTTCACCCTTAGGCACTTACCTATAGGTGCATACTCATAGTTTAAATAGTTTTAGCATGCTTGACTTCGCCCAGGTTCACTGAAGCCAAGAGAAAACCTGGAGGAAAAATTGCTATGTCATTGAAGTCAATAGTTGCTTTGACAATGCCTATACTGGAATTCTGCATCATTTATTTATATTGCTTGCACACGCTTTGAGAGTTTTTTTGGCCGTGCCTCCTAGTATTATTTGAGACACAGTTTAGGGGAATTAGTACTTAAGGATCAGTTCTAATGGGTTATATGGATAAGACACAGATATGCTTCTCGCTTATACACCCCAACAGTTCCAAAATTATTTTCTGAGAGAACCATGCATGTCTTCATGCCACACCAAAAGGCAAGAAAACCTCTAAGTTTCATGCTATGCAAGACTCTCTCATCATCTGCAATTCAACCTTACACTGTCAAATATTTTGAGAAAAATGGTACAAAAATAGAATTGTATGAAAGACCCATGATGGTTGGTGCTATCCAGGACACAGATCAGATGTAAAGAATAATACTTTAAAAATGGCTTCAGCCAAAGTTTATCATTTGACCTCAAGATTAGAGAAAGATCCTTTGTCTTCCTTTGTTTAATGACATCACCCTAATTTTTGCTGATTGATAAAAACGCATAAGGAAAAAAACACCAAATGATGTCTCCCCCTATTTTAAAATAATAAAACCATTACTTAATAAAATTAAGGCATCATCACAAAAAGTTATGAATGCACTTAAAATTTATCTCACTTTAATTTAGCCACCTAAGAGAGATCTGCTTTTTTTAAGTTAGTCATTTAGTCTTTCTGTTCAGCAGAAAACCTTCAGAGGATGACTCATCTTAGACATCTATCTTTAGATGTGATGAATCGTTTTATGGCAGGGCTGGTCTCTCTGTAGCTACTAATGAGGTAGTCTAGTCAACTAATTTCTTAGGCTGAGTTCCTAGTTTTTAGATGATTAAAGACAAATGATCTTAAATAATCTATCTTAAAAAATTCGCATGCTGTAAAATTTAAAGCAGGTTGATAGTGGTTGAGAGAGAAATTAATCTCTCTGAATTTAGGTAGCCATGTCTAAGTTGCATTTTATATATCCTATGGCATCCTGAAAATCTGCTTGGGACTGTTAGATATGACCTGGGGCCAACAGGGACTCTTGCCCTTCTTGAGGGTTTCCTGGAGGCCAGGTGTCCAGATGATGGACTAGATTTTTGGCATAGGTAACTAGAGTAATTTCATCAAACACCTCTGTTTGAAAGAACTTCTCTCATTCCTTTTACTCAAATTATTCGAGTAGTGGGGTTTTTTTCACCTGTTGTATGGGATAACTGAAGTCCTGCAACAAAATGTCCTCCTAAAATTTATCTTGAGTCATTCCCAGTGAGTCCTCTCAGATTAAAAAAGGGATCAGTATGTCAGATGTGACTAGCTGGAGTAAAGACTTCCTAAGTCACCCATCCTTTCATCTCCTGCTCTCATTTCCATTTCTGGAGCACAGCTTCTCCTTCATGTCCCAGGCTGTGGAGTGGGGAGCTGGGGGGAGGGCATCTGAAGACTCCTGCTGATCTGCCTCTTATCCTGAAGACAAGATTCATTCCCAGGAAACTGAATCACACATGACCTCTTCACAAAGGACCACACGGACATTTTGTGTTAACAGCAAAGTGTGAAAGGAAGTAAAGGGAACACAGTAAATAGATACACAGATAAAACTCAGTAGCATTTGGCATAAATCCCAAGTGGTATAAATGACAATTCTTTATAATATATTATTTCTTCTAGTTGGATAAATTGTGCATGTGAGCCTCAGCAATCCTTTTCTGTCTTATGATCTCTGACACAACCTCACTGCCGCACCCAAACGACCATGGCTTACACATGGAAGAAATAAGAGGGCAAGGAGTTTACGTCCCTGTGTAATATTTAAAGGCAGTGGGAATATGCTTAATGCCTTTTGACCATCTACTTGGGAAATGGTGACACCGGTGTCACAAGTTTATCTAATTTCTGTTGTTGCAGAGGTAATGTCACATAAATTGGGGGCACAGGCTATTCGTTTTGCAGCCGTCTTTTGCCTGGTGTATAATTATCATGGCTCATCTTTATTAAACACCAGCCTTATCTTTGTTTTGCTCTCTTTGTTGATAGATGTAACCTCAATACTGTTGCCATGGCTACAGTAACAGTAGCTGAGAAGATTTTGTTTGTTGTAAACAAACCGAGCTGTACAGGCGCAGATCCTAGTGGAGCGTTTCCAGCCCCCTCCCTTATATTATGCTGATTAACACTGCCATCTCCCTCCTGCTACCTATTTCTTATTTTAATTAGCATTAATTTAAGCTGTATCAAGGAGTGTTTCCCCTTTTGGTGCCATGGCACCCCTTTTCTGACAGTTTTTTTTCCCTATAGCAACAGCCATAGGTTAGGACTGCAGCCCTGCTGAGAGCATCCTCACAGCAAAGCCCTGCTGGCACCAAAAATTAATCTCAATGTACACACTAGCTTAATGGCAAAAGATTGCTTTAATTTACTTCCTACATTCTCACCTCCAGGGGCAACTGAACTTGTTCTTATGTAGGAGCCACGGGGATCTGAAAATGTGTGACTAATTCTGAAACTTATTTAGCTTCAAGCCAATTCCTCAAAATCAAGGGCCAAATTCATCCCCTCACATAAGGAGATGCAACTCCTCTGTAAGAAACTGTACTGTAAATTCTTGCCTTGCTGTTGATTTAACCCACGATCTCCCATGTGCACAGAAATTACTGGAATGGGTTCAGGAATAATCTAAACTTCCAACAGCACCAGTTCATGCTATTTTTACAGCAGTCCTTTCTTCCAGCAGGCTTTTTTTCCTAATATTTAGGCTTGCCTCCTGAGTTTTATAATAATTTTATTCACTATGTAGGCCAATGTTAACAATGTCCAGTCTATACCATATAATTTTACTATTATTATTTTCATCTCGAAGAGTTTAGTTGCTATCCCTGAGGGAAATATGCCTGCCTGTTTCAAGGGACTAGTACTATGTTCTCTGGGAATTGTTCAGTAGTTTCGCTATGTATATATACATATTACAGTTGTATTTTTAAAAATGCCATTAAACCCAAATTTCTTCATTTCACCTAGATCAAATTCTGTGTAAACCACATTGGGCCCAGGGTTATAACAACCTATAAACAGGGGGAGTGCTCCTGCCTAAAAAGAGAGGGGTTGGAACAGAGACGGGTAAGCCAGGCGAGATGTGTCTGTACTGCAGCAGGACTGTAATTCAAAATGACTGGACACTGCTCTGATGTGACATTGTGTTATAATATTGCCCATGAAACCAGAGTTATGCCCTGGTTTGTGTGGTTCTGTGCTGATTACACAACCCTGTTATGTCTCTGCTAAAGCCTCTCCTGCTCCTCCTTCACCTTGCACCACCTGAAAGTGGTGCTATCTGGAAGACTTTGCTCAGCAATGCATGGATGAAAAACAAGATGTTCCTCTTTACTCCCTTCCTTCACAGCCTTCACTGGCTGCGTATCCACCGCCCTCCAGAATGGAGCAAATCTACAGACTCTGTATGAGGAATCAGGTTGTGCTGAGAACCAGATAGCCTCTTGTAGGGTACTGGACAAAAATGGAACACTGTCAGTGCTGCTCTGTGACACTTTCAAAATTATTTAAGGGGGGAAGAAAAACGTCTTTCTCTTCACCCAAAACATCAAAAGACATTATTGTTCATGGACTTGTCAGTGCTAGATTAATGTTTGGACTTGATGTTACAGGTCATTTCCAACCCTAATGAGTCTATGAGATGGTCAGAACACTATATCACGATCTGCATTGAGGGAAATCTAACAGTGTTTTAGTGCTAGGCATACTTAGTCCATTGTGTGGAAAATATAGGACCATAAAGTGAAGGAACACAGCAGTGCCTGGGAGGACAGAATCATCAGCAACATTCAGAACTCCAGCTAATTGCTCATTATGATTGATGAGTTCACCAGGGATGCTGGTATAGCATGAAGCAACTGGGCATTGGTAGCAGTGGTCCTTGACACTATCACCATCCAGAGAAGCAGCGGCTGCCCCATCCCTGGAGGTGTCCAAGGCCAGGCTGGATGGCTCTTGAAGCAACCTGGGATAGTGGAAGGTGTCCCTGCCCGTGGCAGAATATTGGAACGAGATGATCTCTAAAGTCCCTTTCAAACTAAACCATTCTCTGATTCTACGACTCTGTGGTCAATGCAATCTACACTTCCCTTGTGATTTGACCTTGTTTATCCAATCCTTTGACATGTAAGAAGGCTGATGATATTAGAGTGCCCAGTATCTTTCAGGTCCAGCCTCAATCTTTTCCCGTAATAATTTTCTTTTTATTTTTAATGTAACAAAACACACTGTAGATAGAGATGTGTCCTGTTTAAATCCTCTTGGCAAAACTTCGTACACCGAAGCAGCACCAGCTGATGAGGTTGAGTCAAAGAAGAAATCACAACACTTGTGTGAATGTCCTGGATTACACATCTTTGTATTTCAATTCCTCATGCTATTTTAATACAATTTTACACATTAATGATGAACAAGGTGAGGCACTGACACTATCAAACTTGATGAATGGGAAGAAAAAAATTACCCCCCTTGTGAACTTATAGAATAGTTCACACTCATTTTCAGCTTGAAAAGCTGTTATCTGTTCATATAGCAGATTTTAAAAGTGCAAATGCAAGCAACCCAGCATGCAGAGGTGTGTAGTAGTTTACAAATGTCTCCATAATAGCTAAAAATCAACCTGAAATACTGGAATAGAATAAATGCTCAGTGGACTCAAACTTCTCCTTGTTTAATTATGTTTTACTAGACTGACTTTGCAATTAAAGAGTGGGATTTGGCAGCTCAGCTAAGAGTATTTTCACAGCAGAGCCTTCCTTGCAACTTGTATTTCTTCTAGCACCATGACCTAACTTAACATATTTCACCAGTACATCAAGTCGAAAGACTGATAAGAAGTTTGGGTTCTGTTTCCCAGTGGACTAAAAAACAGCTCTACCTTCAAATGACTGAACGCAGAAATGAAACCCAAGCCAGAGAGAAGCCGTACAACAGGGTACACTCTCTGTCTCACAGATAGCATGAGTGTCATCAGAGGAGGAGAAGATGAAGTTGTAGCTGGCAATTCAACCACCTGAGAAAAGTCTGAAGCTTGATATACACCTGCAACACTGCAGTCTGGCATTTCCAGTTGACTTTTGTGGCCATATGTTTAGCAACACTAGAAGAAGTGGTTTCTGCTTATGGGGAACGCTAATCAAAACATATATGGCAAATGAGGGAGAAAGAATGTACCGTTTAAGTTTTGCATATTCATCAAATAACAGGATCACAGGATGGTTTGAGTTGGAGAAGATCTCAAAGCTCATCCAGTTTCAGCCCCCTGCCATGGGCAGGGATACCTTCCACTATCCCAGGTTGCTCCAAGCTCTGTCCAACCTGGTCTTGGACACTTCCAGGGATGGGGCAGCCACAGCTTCTCTGGGCAGCCTGTGCCAGGGCCTCACCACCCTCAGAGGGAAGAATATCTTCCTAATATTTAATCCAACCCCTCCACACTCTGTTCAATTTAAAGCCGTTTCCCCCCTGTCTTATTACGATTCACCCATTTCCCATGTTCTACATCAATTCTTTGGAAAAGCTGAGAATCAACCAAGCCACATGAATCCTGTTCTGCTGCTTTGTCCACATGTCCTACAGAAAATATTTTCCTATACTCTCTAGCTCCCCCCTGGTTTGTTTTTAGTTCTTACCAAACACTTTTACCTCTGGGCTAAGTCTGGAACATTAGCAAACACAAGAAGCAGCACACAAAGAAGTGACCCCTACCTTGGTTGTAGTGGCTGGCGCTGAAGTCATATGTCATTCGCTTACATTCCAGACATGTAGACCACGGCAGAAACTACTCCCAGCAGAAAAGGTTTGGTGATACAGGTGCCTCCAGAAAGAACCCTATTACTTGAAGTGCCACAAAGGAGTTAAAGTCTGGATATTATACTCACACTCCATCGCACACCAGGGAGGGAATTTAAATATAGGTAATAAAGCACTGATAATAATGTATGTGCTTCCTCTATGATATGATAAATTGTATTTTCGTGTCACTGTCTATATTGTCTATCAATTCAATAATACAAAGACTTCTCAAAGTTGGTTTACAAATAGGTACCTACGCTACAGACTAACATATTAATAAATTTTGTGTGGAGTTGAGGGTTTTTTTTAGCTATGTGATGCTATGTACGAGAAACATGCTTTGAAAGTCTGACACTTTCTTGGACACCAGTGCTAAAGAGGGATGAGATGAAAGATTGAGAAATCAGACTGTATTCATCCTATCACTTGCAAAAATATTATTGCTTCTCACAGTGTTAATCTACTGTTAACTTGAAGCAGAGGCTATTCCATACCAAATGGAAGGAAATTATTTTTCATGCCAGAATCATACTAAGAGAAGAGTGTGAAAAAGGAGAAAAAATGTCCTTGTGACCTTGCAGCCCGGCTCAATTAGAAAGATCACTTTCACTGATCTGTCATGGCGGTGCATGGCAGTCCTTCCCAGCTCTGTTTCTATTGAACCTAATGAAATTATATCCTTTATTTCAATGATAGACAAAATAGACCTCAGTAGAATATTTTAATTTAACTTGTTGTCTCATTTAATTGAATAAATGATACTCCCCTATTCCATTTTTAAGGAATTGTCTCATTGAACAGTGCAAGAATAATTTTACCTGTGTTTTGTTGAGGTGGATGAGTGATGAGAACAAAGGACAACACAGAAAATCTAACAGGGTATTGCAGTGTCCCTTTCTTCTAAGCAAGCTCATCATGAACAGCAAGCTTGTCATTCACATTCATACTCCAGTAAGCTTCTTTTATATTAAAGCATTCCTTAATATTACAGTAATCTAATTGGTTTGTGTGGTTAAAGGAAGATAAAATTCTCATATTTATTATGAGTTATTTCGATAAATCTCCTTACTAAAATAAAAAGAAATGTCTATCCAATTCAAAAGGCATATGAACATCATTATTTGCTCCCTCTGATAATATCAGAATAGTGCTTCCAGTGCTTCATGTTGTCTTGAGAGCATGGAGGGAGACCTACAATCCAAAACACTGTGAGTAATTCCCTTCACACTTACTGGAAGATACTTGCATTCTTTTACCTGATGAATTCATTCAACCACACCTTCTGTGCAGTATTTTATAGTGAGAATCGCTGCTGCAGCCCGAGCCTCTCTGAGAAGTGTACTCACACTGCCTGGCTTTTGGCTGCAACTTGGTCCTTAAAGCACGAGGCACACTTTCTCAGGCTCTCTTTGCAGTGAACAGGAGAGGAGAATGGGCTTCCCAGGGGATGCCATTGGTATGTTTGAGTTGGGGTCCCGTCAGTCATGACCTGCACGATGCTCCACTGATTGGATAGGGAGCCTAGGGACTGGGATCTCTGTGTTATTTTGCTGTGAATCTATCAGATATGTTTTGAAGTCAGGCGTTTTGCATTGCCATTTTGTCTGTGCTTACAAGTGCTACTTGCTGCTTCTGAGTGACTGCTTTACCTTGCTTTTGAAAACTCCTACCACATTTGACAGGAAGGCTTCCTGAAGCAGGGAAACCCACTGGGTAAGTGAGGATTTCTGTTGTTGTTTCACTTTACTTAGTCCTACTGGAGGGACTTTTCACAAGGGCTTGTAGTGGTGGGACAAGCGGGAGTGCCCTTAGCTGAAAAAGGTTTAGAATAGATATAAGGAAAAAATTCTCTACCATGAGGGTGGTGAGGCTCTGGCACAGGTTGCCCAGAGCAGCTGTGGCTGCCCCATCCCTGGAAATGTCCAAGACAAAGTTGGATGGGGCTTGGAGCAACCTGGGATAGTGGAAGGTATCTCTACCCAGGGTTGAGGGTGGAATGAGGCGATCTTTAAGGTCCCTTCCAATTCAAACCATTCTATGATTCTCTGAATTTCATGGCTTAGCAGTTTACTTTGCTTTTTTAAGATCAGGGCAGAAGCTTTAGAATAGTAAAATGAATATATAGTGTTTTGATGATATGCAGTCTGAAGTTAGGTTTGGATTGTTCTTTAGAATACTCCTGAGGTTTTGCATTATGAAATTTCCTTGCTAACTTGAAAAAAAAAAAAAAAATCCTTATTCTTCACTTCTGGATGGTCTTTCATACCACAAATATACAGGTAGGCCCAGATGCTGCTGTGGGAATAAAGCAACCCGTAATCACATCACACCTGTTCCAGATGAAGTTGATTATTCCAAGCATCATATCTTACAGGAACTTTTTCTACCCTTTTTTTTTTTTTTTTTTTTTTTTTTCCAACCCAAAACCATTTTTT
>VZTI01006045.1:286283-351566 GCA_013397865.1 Struthidea cinerea
AACATCATATCTTTCAGGAACTTTTTTTTCCCTTTTTTTTTTTTTTTTTTGCTTTCATCCAACCAAAAACCATATTTTCTTTTTCCGTGGCTGCCAAATAATGAACAGATATCTTAGTCAAAAATTCCATGAGTTTCCAAATGTTTTAGATCCTCAGAGAATCCTGCAGCTTGAGAAACATATGAGAAGTTTAGAGTACTTCTGTCTACAAGGATAACCTTGCTTGTATCCCAGTTGAATTCCATCTGTCATAAGGCAGCCCTACCTCCACAATATGTTGAAATTCACTGGAAAGTTCCACTGTCCTCCACAGTGCTTAGTAATATCACAATATGTGAGAAAACTGTGGTACTAGTACTAGGCTTTTCCTAAATAAGAAATATTTTTCAAACACAAATACCAACCAAGTGATTTTTTTTGTATAGGTGTAGAAAAAACATATGACTGGTGTATAGAACACTGAGTATCTTTCATCCTCTAGTGTTTTAATGTCATTTTAAAAATATCAATCTTGGTTTATTTTGAGAGTTAAGTCTTTTTTGAGGCAGGTTTTATATAGAATAGAATTATTGGATTTTTTATGGGAAAGGTTTCTTTTTCCCCTCCATCTAGTACATTGTCCACCCACTTGCATTCTTTTTTATAGAAAGCAATTACTTTTTTTGTCAATGAAAATAATGAAGATAATAAATAGGGTTTTTTTTGAGCTTGACTGTGTCACTTTTCTATCTGGAATGATTTTATTTGTGTTTCAAATGAATTCAAGTAAATATTTGACTAGACTTCAGTCATAATACATGAAAATATCCAGGAAAATATTTATATGTACTTTTTCTTCAGTAGAAACCTAATCTTCAATACCCTAAATATATGCTGTTTTTTTTCTGTGGGAGAATTGTGGCTTCAGAAAAGGACACTGCTACCAGCAAAAGGTACAGAGCATACTAAACCCTCTTTTCACACAAAAACATCCATTAGTTTGCATTAGTTGGGCAAGAGATGTCAATCAGGAATTGAAAGTACTCAGGGATTCCTCAGTAGCTCACAAAAATATCTCTACTATCTAGAATTTCAATTAAATTTAAATTTACATTTAATTGACTTTGTCTCCCTCATTTCCCTCTCTGTTCTCAGATGTATGTATAATTGCATTTATTCTAATTAATATTTACTGAATTTTAATCTACAATTCTGTGCTGTCACTTAGCACAGTTATTTTTCTGAACAGCTCTCAAAAAGAGTCTTAATAATCCTTTTTGACAATCCACACAATGTATGTTCCCTGAATTATCTCGAGATGCTTTTCTTTTTCCTTTCTGGATTTTCAGAGAGTTTAAGATTTAGGACTAACATTTTATTTTATGGAAACATATGCAGTTTGAGTCTATTAAGGTATAGTTATCCAAGTCCCATGCTGTTTTTTCTCTCAATTAGACTGTCTGTCAGATTCCACAAGAACAAAGACAATTACCACTGGTTTGTTATGAACTAGGTAGCCCCAGATTGTCTTCCCAGAAGAAACCTGACGTGGTCACACTGCCTGGTCCTCAGGAATGTTGGTTTGTGTCCGTGAATTGACTCACCAGCTCTCTAGCTGGTGTCGTTTGGACAAGGAAATTTGGATGGTGATTCTGCCCTTAGAGAAAGTGCTTTGAAAGAGCTTATCTTCATCTCTAAATTCCCAAACATCTTCACAACTATGTTTCTTAGAGATTCTCAAAGGTTCCTGGGGCTGAGCTATCTAATCATGACTTAATTGGGTACCCACAGCAAATGTTTTTCTGTAGCTGTCTCTGCATGCACTTGGCAAGTACAAGGCAGTACGATTTGTCTTAATCATCTTTGGTGATGCATTAAGCTATGCAAAATTACTTCATATTTTGCATAAACTAAGATTAAGCAATCAGACATTTACTCCAGATTGCTTGACACACAGTGAATTCTTAAACCACAAGAATGCTCAGATGTCTGATCCCATGGGCATTTATACGTCTCCTTAAGGGTGTACTGTCAGCATGCAGAGTCATCTCTGGCCTTTGAATTTCCCAGTTAGCCACTAAACTCATGAAAATTATTTTCACAGGTCATAGTTGATATTGTGCTGGTGTTTCTCCAGACTTTTTCTTTTCTTCTCATTTTAGACCTGATGGGTTTGCCAGCTGGATCTTCCTGTGCCTGCAATACCACCATGGGTTGATCACAGAATCATAGAATGGTTTGGGTTGGAAAGGGACCTTGATCATCCAGTTCCAGCTCCCATCTCCCTCTTACTCTGGGCAAAGAAATGCAAGCTCCTTGGTCATTCCCATTCATGAAATCATCATCTGGGAATTTCTTTGTATATGTAGGTCTCCTTCATTCCTGATGCAGGGAGCTTAATCAACCATGTCCAGAAAAAAATTTCCTATTCTGGATCACTGCTGTCAGTGGTCAGTTTTCCAGCCTGGAAATATAAATACCTCTGCTGTAGGACTGAATTTATACCTTTTTCTTTTTTAATTTTTTTTTTCATGTATTACAGAAAATAAACACGGAGTAAAAAGTGGGTTTTTAGGGTTTTGTATATCGACATTTAGAGACTTATAGAACATGCATGTTATACAGTATAGCAAATGTTATATGTATGTACAGTGTTCTTGATGTGACAGAATGACTTTTCCATTTCAAAATTTTAGTTTATTACTTCAACTAATTGAAAATTAGAAAGGCCCAGACCTCAATCTTAAATTACTGAAACAAAACATGTTGATTGATTCAACGTACATTCTTTCAGCTTATCAGCATGAACATTTCCAGTATTTCAGTTTTGCCTCAAAAACACTTATGAGGTGAGAAAACTAGAGTGATAACTTTCCAAGAACATATCACATCTATCCATCTTCTGGGACTAGAAACCTCTGTGCTAGTTTTATGATATTTTAGGGTATAGCGAAATTACTTCATCTCAATTTGAAATATTTCCCATACATATGAGTTTATAAGCAGTGTTACTGGCAGGCTGAAAGCCTGAATGCTTATAAATAGAGAGCTGAAATGGGGATAAAAGTGGCCCTGTGATCATTACAGGCTTCTTCCTTTGAGTAAAGTAACAAATAATTTATTGCATCAAAGAGGCCAAGACTGCTGAAAGTGGGCAAAGGTCAGCCTGGTGCCAGAGTTCACAGCTCTGCCCTGATAAGCAGATGGTTCCTAAGCAGATAAGATGTTAATAGATACCAACAGTCTATGGTGTTAGAGGTGGAAATAAAGCAATGCCAAAACATTAAGTTCAAACTGTGTGCACCACTGAGAGACAGATCTTGACATTGCAAAGGTGTTTTTTCCAAGATCAGCCTTGAGTTAGTTGTATCCTAACGTGGAGGATATCCAAATCTTCTTATCTTGCATAATTATTTGTAGAAACCTCCACACTAAGCCGGGTTTAGGTAAAACAAGCATGATAAGAGAATCACGACCCGGAGGAAAGAAAACAAAATCCTGCTCTGTACATCTTCTAGCTTCTTTGCACAGCATACAGACACAAGTGCACACATGTAGGCACAGCTGCTTGACAGCCAATGACATCTGGTTATCTACAATCACCTTTACAAGAGCCCTGCTCTCCGCAATGCACCGGTGCCTCTGCTCTGTGTTAGATAAACATGGCAAACACAGATAGCAACAAGAGAGTGGTATCACAGGTCCTGCTTGGCAGCAGCAGCAGCTCCAGCAGCGGCAGTGGGGGCTCAGCAAACCCCCCCCCATGCCTGTTTGTTCACGCGCTCTGACGATCCAGGTGGGAAAGTTGCACGGAGCAGGAATTTATTGCGGCGGTGGGGGCTGGCTGGAAAGCTCCCCTCTCTTTTTATTTTAATGGTCGCTTAAATTACTTCTGCAGACTTTGACAAAGGTTTGATTAGCACACACAAATATCATCCACAAATTCAAACTGGATTTTTCATCCTGGTAAACATGAGGCCAGACCCGCATTTGGATCCTGGATGCTGCTTCTGGGTTTTCTCCAGATTTTCTGCCAAACACTGCCACCAAGTGTGAATCTTAGATTTTTTACTAAACAGCCGAGAAGAGACCCACCTGCCAGATCCTGGTCCTGATGACCTCAGCAGGCATTTGAGACACAAAGACACCCAGAGAATTTCTTCCTCTCTATTTCCCCTGTTGAAAACAGGGTTGTGAAAGCTGTCTGGCACTCATCTAACATTTTATTTCTGCCAAAATAAACATCTAAAGTCACAGACGTTGGTACAAATGGTGGAGCCCCATCCTTATAATGAAAGAGTAAGACAGATGCGGAGGGAGAGGAGGTGGCTAATGCCTAAAAAATAGTACAAACAAAAAAAGTAAAGGAAAAATTGTTGCTCTAGATGATACAATTCCGCAGTTCCTGAGCCTCAGAATAATAACTTAGTTACGTGGCTGCCTTTGGTTCCTTCAGTTTTGTACCATAATAATCAATGTGACATGTGAAACTGATATGAGGAAAAATGTATCATCAGTCTTAGGAAAGGAACATCTTTACTGCTACTTCAAATAAGACTATCCTGCGAATTTGTCTGCTCACCACATGGAGAGGTAAAGACAAATAATAAGGAAAGATAAATTGAAATATTTCTAAGTGAAGCTGATCAGAACTGTACATGAAGAAGTAAAGTGAGAGCAGTTCAAACAGCCTAACTTTCTGGAGTACGAACTTTATTTCAAAATGAGAGTGTTCAAACATCTATCTGGTTAACTTTACATTCTTTAATTTATATTAAATGGAGTTAATTATCCATACTTACCAGTTGTGCCTCTCTAAATGGTCCCTAAGAAAGTCACTTGTCAAAAGGGATGTTGAGAAAGCACAAACCCCTGCCCCGTAGTTAAAAAGAAAGAATGTGATTTACAGCCTGGAACTGTTGCTCTTTGGTTCCAGTGGGTTGGCAAAAAAGGCTGTGGAGTGCAGCAGTCTTTCCTGGTCCCGAGTGAGGTGAGACTCCAGCAAGGACTGATTCCACCAGCCACATTCTCTGACTTTAGTGAGAATAAGACTTTTTAAGAGTGCTATTTTATGTCGCTTTTGCATGGTTCAGGCATAAGATCATGGTCCTGAGTTACAGCTCTGACCTTCAGCAAGGTTAAATTAACAAACGTGAACCAGAAGGACACACTCCAAGTGGCTCACAACGGCAAGAGTCCAAAAGCATAGAAATTTAAAATAAGACTTAGCATTGCTATAGACAATGAACCTCAAGCTGCAATTCTGAAAACTCCACTTAACTAGAAATATGCTCCTCAGGCCATAAAGATCTAGGTTTCTATATCACTCAAAAATTTTAAATTTTTCCAGGTATGTTTAAATACTTCTGAGTTTGGACGCACATGCATCACTTCTCTTTGTTTAACAGGTTCTGCCCATACATATCACAGAACTAAACTCAGCCTTAGGCATTCATCAGCAGTTCTTGTAGCTGCACAACAAAGGATTAGTTAAATAGTATGCACTTTTCCTTAAGTAAATATGAGTACCTGTATAATTATTTCTCTTGCAGGCCTTAACAGCACCAGAGAAGCTGTTACCCTTTATCAGGTAAATCTAATGCAGCTTTTAAATTGCTATGTGTGCCAGAGGAGCTCTTTGGATCTCTTAGGTAAATAATCTCACCTTTTTATATATTTTTTTTTTATTATTTATTTATTCTAGGTGGTCTAGCCTCACATCACCCAGAAAGGATTTACAGACGCAAAACACATTAATTTTATTTGAAATCAGGTCTATAAATCTCCATATATTGATGAGAAACCAGACCCTTAAGTAGTAATTCTAATTCTAATAGAGATCTGAATGCCTGCTTGACATAAATCATGGTATTACAGAATGGGAAGAAGGTGAAACCTACATTAAAGGCACTTACAGTGCACTTCTTTCTGGGACAGACTGTAAACTTTTCAATTCTTCATCCAGTCTGGTTTGCAATGTTTCAAGTACCAGATCTTCTGTCAATCCCCTGAGGAAAATATTCTGTATCCCCACAGAGCGAGCATTGTTTAGGGTTCTTTCTAGACATTCAGTTCAATTATTCATTTATTCACTCCTAATTATGCTCACCTCAGTAAAAAAAACTGTTCTCCTCAGAACCACACTCAGTTGGAGATACCTCCCCATGCCCCCTGCTATTATTTGGACAAAGTTAGTGATTCTATTATTCATTTGCTGCAAATGAGGCCTGTATGTCTGTCTTCGTGGGATTTCTCTGTGTTTCAATTCCCCAGCCCTACAATAAGTCTCACTTTCTCACATCCTTTATCTATTCTTCTAAAAGCTCTAACACAGGGTCAGTCTTTATTTGTGTACATTATCTACAAGCAATACTTAGGGACCCCAAGATCAACTTCTCACATACCCTGAGATAGGACAGGAAAACAGTAATAGGAAAAGGAAAACTTGCAGATTATTCTATTTATTTTTTGACAACACATAGCTATTAGAGAATGATAACTGAAATAAAGTATCCCTTTCTAAACCTATCTTGTTATCACTGGCCCTGAATAAGTTTAGTTCCAAAAACAGATTGAGAGAATCTAACAAATAGGGGTATCATCCTGTGTGTTGGAAAGTAGCCAAAGTAACATTTACAATGATCCTATGAAAAATATCCATTCTGAAACAGATGTTTAAAAACAAAGGTTGGTTTTTCATGCCTGTTACTAGAGACTTCTTTTCCTGAATGACAATTGGCTACAGCAAATGCTAGCCAACTTTAAATTTTAAATTTGGAATTGAGCAATGTGTGTGTAGACCCAGGGAAAAAAAAATTGCTTCACTAATTTTTTTCAGGGAGGATAAGAGAAAAAAATCATTTTTATAAAACAATTTTTAATTTCTCTAATATATATGGCTCTATATTCCTTGGCTGCAGCAAGGAACTAAAATTTCAAGGGAACTTGAGTAATAATAAAGAGACCAAGATACCAACTGCAGGTCTCCTTATCTGGTTTTTGGATTCAATCAGCAGATTTTACCTCTTATTTCTTGCCTTAGTTTCTGCTCGTGATGTTCGTTTAAATAACGATGGGGAAGATGAGTAAATGACAATATGTTTGTTTGGCCCCTGACAACACAGACTCCCGAATTCAGCTGGGGACAGCAGGCATGAACAGTACAGCCATGGGTACTTACTTTCACCTGGTCTTTGACAATTAAAAAAAAAAAAAAAGATATTTAAATGTTTGCCAAGCTCAAATTTTTTTTCTGAAATTATTTTATGTTACTATAAAGCTGTCTGGACACATGTTGTGGTCCCAGTTGAGGTATATGAGAATTAATAATTTGCTCCTCAAAGTAAGATGTCCCAATTTTCTTACACTTTCATCTGCTCTTCCTTCATTTTGCTCATTCTCATCCTATTTTAAAGAGCATGTTTGTGCTCTGTATAAACAGATGAAAAGGTTTCCATGGTGTCTCTTTGAAACTCCAAGTTCCAGCCTAGACAATGACAATTATGCTCCAGCAGAGGCCTTATCCCTTGGCAGCAGGTGGTGACCAGCAGACACAGCAGTAAGAGCAGAATTTTTCTTATTGGTGGTACTTGGCAAATCCAGTTATTCCCAGGACATGGTTTAAACCTGTAGGAGACAGGTTCATGTTCTTTCACTGCAAGTGCCATGTTGCTTATATTCGTGCTTGTGCCTTTTGATGTTCCTATTGTATTTATCCTCGGAAGCGAGGGGTTGGACACAGGGATAACGTGAAGGAAAATGTGTTCCCTGTTGACCATTGAGTAGATGATGCCTTAGGTACTAAAGGACCACTGGACAAAGATATTTGTACCTGAAACATTCAGTGATGGGCTCCAAATTTTATTTTTCTTCAAATTAAGGAAATGTTTCCTTACCTTGATGTTGCCACTATTGCTTAGGACAACACTTTAATGAGTTCCAGCCTTCTGTGGACACAGAATATGAGATTTTAATTTGAAATCTGATCATATCTCTGGGTCTCCCTGGAAAACTTTATTAGCTCTCTTCTTCATAAATAACTTCTAGAGGATCAAAGGTCTGGGCATGAAACACCATGGCAAATTTGTCCCTGGATGATTTAGCAAAATCAATAGATTTATCAGAAATAAATTTTTCCTAATGTGTTTACCCATACATAAAAACTGTATGCGATCATCACATTTATTATGATATGACACAAGAAATCACAGCTATTCACAGTCTTCTTTGTCTGCCACACACTCCACAGCTAATTTTGTGTTACAGTGGAGAAAATAACTGCTAAATATCAGCAGTCTCTTCTGCATATTCAGCATGATCCAGGGTCTGTCCTTGCACCTTAATCTATTTCAGTATGAGGCTGAGTCCTTAAAAAAAAAGAAAATATGCAGAACGTTTTAAATCTGATCTCAATAAACGTTGTATTTTTAGAGGCCAGGACTATTAATTTAAGCAGCATTTGTCCTGATTTCCTAATAGTTTCTCCACACCATGATAGCATGATACAGTCTTAATTTTGTGAGAACTGGAATGCTAGAAGTGCAAGATATGCTCAGCACTGGAATGCCAGGGGAATGGTTTCCCTGGCAACAGCAAGCACATAAAAAGTATTCAGAGCAGTCCCTGATTCTCCTGTTTTAAGCCTCCATTGATAGGGGAATCAAATCTAGCTTGGATATTTTTTTTTATTTATTTTTTTTTTTAAGGTGAACTGCAGGGCAGGAACACAGGGATGTGCTTTATTACATTTTGCCACCTTGTGGAGCAAACCTGTAGGAAGGGAATTTAGAAGATGTGGCCATGGAGACACAGAGAGGGCATGTAGTCACTGCAGGTAAAAAGAGAATAACCAACAATTAAAAAAAAAAATGGGGCTTATTTTCAAATAGTGAATTTTTTAAGGTCATTTCTAAAATGTGCCAGAGGGGCTTCAGGGTTCAGCAGAAGGCTTGGCTCTGTTTCTGCAAGACACTTGCATACACGTCTACCTCTAATCTGAGGAGCAGTCTCTGTGATTTGGAACGCAGATCCTCTGCTTTTTAGGCATCTGGACAGTCCTATAGAAATTAGAGACATGCTTCAATATCTCACTGAACCATGGCTTATATGATGCCACTTTAAGATCATGCAGATTCATTTCTCTCTTTCATAAAAGGAATCTCATTTGGGCTCACACTGCAAAGTTGCCTTTGAGAGGGTGCAATAAAACTGAAATTTGCCTTCAGCTTACCTCTGTTTTGCCTCACTGACATTTTCAAGTGAGGACACGTGAGTTTCATTTGTCTGCAGCTTGACATATTCCACTAGTACTAGTTTTAGTTGTGGTTTTGCATACAGGGAATGAGATTTAAACCCTGGACTAAAAAAGTTGAGGATATGCTCCATCTTTCATGAACTTTTGATACTCATAATTTTTAGTATAGGAGGAGATGCAGCTGAAATTTTTGGGGGTTGTTACTGTGTAATTTTTCATGGAGCAGCCTAAAAATATGAATATGATAAAAATATGAGTATGTCTCATCCCTTGAACATTTTAACCCCTCTGATATAACAGACATAGATAATTTGGCTTTGGAAGATAATATACAGAAATTATGTATTTGAGTTATTACATCAGCTTATGAGTTTTGAATTATTTGCAAAGTGGAGAAAATATTTTTTAAAATACAATACCCCACAAACACATTGGTTCACCCAGAAAAAATTATACATGAAAAAAACAGAATTTGTATCTTCATCCACACAATGAATGTGACTTGAGGTTCTGTTCTTTTCCTTCCTCCCTCAGTTCTAGAGCCTTTGTCCTTTCTGTGCTCTCCAAATGCTTGCTGAGTATTTATATTCTCCAAGTGAACGAACTTTCCTTTATTCTAATTGAATCTTTTAAAAATGTTTTTCCCACTTTCTACAGTAGTTAATACTGGCCTGTTATTTCTTACTCTTCTCCCCTGCCCCCTCACAGGCTTCTGTCTTACCTTCCCTTAGACTTCGCATCAAGGCTAGCAAAGGGAAGGGTGATATTTAGGACTTACAGAGCGTAAAAATAATGCAGACTGGGACTACCTTTTGTGATCAAAAAAAAAATTCACTATCTCCCCTTAAAAAAAAAAAAAAAAAAAACACCAAAAAAAGGAAAGGAAAACAAAATTTTTATAATTTGTTTTATTTATAAAACTCTGACCTGAGTTTTGATGTCTCTTCCATAGCACATCAACCAGCACATGACATTTGCAACTTTAAAAGGGAAGTTGGGTCTTGTGTAGTGACAGAAAAATTCAAAAAGAAAAAAAAATGTGCAACATATTTATAACTTTTTCCTAGTCTTTGCTTTTTGTGGTTTCATTGTTTTTGAGATTCATTAATAAACACTGCCTTGAGCCTCCATGCAAACTGCTCATGTTTGGACAATAATGCTGAGCATGTTATACCATCTGGGTGCTCTGCAAAAAGCACTTCCCATTTGCAAACAAGCAATCAAGTGTGTAAGGAAGTGTGCTTTCCTGAAGGGAGAGAAGAAAACAAAATGAGGGAGGAAATTGGATAAGATACAATGACCTACTTACTGCTTTCACATATTACAATAGCCATTTAAAGTTACCCTCACCATGATAAGGCAACTTCAGGGATGCTGCCTGCTTTCTGTGACTGTGAAAAGCCTCAGCTGGAGCTGCCACAATCCGGGGCTCTGTTCTCTATCTGCCAACCATCAAGGCAATCAGGTTTCTGCCACTCACCGCCTTGTGCCCTCAGAGTCACTCATTCTTATCCTGCTGGCCCCAGAAGTTGTTCCTGTTCTTCAGAAATATCTGCTTTTCAGTGTTCAGGGCAGCCAATCTGGTGGACTTTGACTCCCAAAGAAGTGCCCTAAAGTATGATAAAAATAAAAAATATAAAGTGTCCGCATCTCAAGGCCAGTCAGCAGTGCCTTCCTTTCTGTTCCCACTCTCTCTCAGGTCTGAGCTATCATCCCCCCACTCTGGGCTTCCTTCTGCCCCTCTCACCATCACTCTGGGCACATTTGTTTCATGCCTCAGCTGGCAGCTTTTCCCTGTTAGTTCCACAAAAGCAGCTGAACTATGCTGCAGTTTTACTTTTTGCCCTCTCACAGCACCAAATCGATTCTCTGTTTGCAGATCAGAGAATTAATCCAGTGGTGCCTTTGGGTTGCTGCACTGCTAAATAACCCCCTTCTGCGCATCTCTCTCTCTCCCTCATGTCCTCTCCTACACAGCTTTCTCCCTCAAAACACTTCCATGACTTTCATCCCCCTGGCTTGATACACTGCTATTTAAAGCAAAGCTATTGAGGATTTGGTATTTAAACAATATTAGTGCATTCACCATATCCATGTATACAGAATAGGCTTACTCTGCCATCTGCTTCCTCTTATACACACACTCCTACTTCTGCCCTTGGGAAGATGAGAGAGCAAACACCTGACAGATGCTTAGTCACACTGCTTAACAGTTCTGGAAAATATTCAGGTGCTGAGTTTAGAAACAGGAGAAAGGCAGTGCAAAGTTAAGACAAATTCCCTGCGAATCTATCAGAATTTTCTATCTGGAAGAACTCTTTCAAAGATTAGGTGTGGGAAGGAAGGACTGTATCTTTCCCCTTTTTCACTCTGCTCAGTTACCACAGCATCAGTGACAGTCAGTCTGGGTTTTATTCAAATAGAGAGTTATTGCATAACGGGATCTCAGACCTACTGTATTTATATATCCATTCCCCTCTCTTCAGCATCTGAGCACCTTCTCGTATCACTCTGAAAGATGTAATTAGCATCTGTCAAGCAGGGCTCACTCTCCACAGGAGGGAAAGAATGCCTGTGGATTTTCTTTTCTCCAGCTATGCCCAGTGCCATGTGTCTGCATTAACCAACACATTAAAACAGAAAGAGTTAAAAAAAAGAAAGGACTTGACTCTTGGCAAAAAGAGAAGAGAGGCAAGTGGTAAATCCTTTGCCAGTTTCTGAAGCTGGTACTTGATCTGGTGTTGACACAACTCAGCAACCCACACAGTCAGAGAACCACAGAATGGGTGAGTTTGGAAGGGACCACAGTGGGTCATCTGGTCCAGCCTCATCCCAGAGCACAGGACACAGGATTATGTCCAGAGAACTCTGGAATATCTCCAGTGAGGGAGATTCCACACCCTCTCTGGGCAACCTATTCAGTCCCAGTCATGTGAACAGTTAAGAAGTTCTTCCTCACGTTCAGGTGGAACTCCCTGGGCATCAGTTTCTGCCCTAAACTCCTAAACCTAGACCTCTGCTCTTAGTTTTCTGCTACTCCATCAATTTCAGGGGCATGTTATGACTTTGGATGACTCTTATAATCTCAACAAAGCTTTCACAGACGAACCCTCACGTGATCTAGATGAAAGGCAGAATTTTCAGGACACATTAAAGTACTGTTCAGCTCCTTACTTCTAAATCAGGTTCAACAGGAGAAACAAAACTCCTTTTTGGGTCCAGACAGAATTCCCACCCCTTCCTGGAAAGCTACCACCTCCCTTTGGCTCTACTTTTTTCTTTTCTTCCTCTGGGGGAGGCGGACTAGTTCCACAATATCCATTTACATCTTTGGGATGAACACACAGCATGCATCTGAACTCGCTCATAAAGTACCTCAAGTTCATTCACATTCCTTTTTTCCTCAACCTGAACAGTCCCCCTGAGACAGAGGAGTAGAGCCATCACTTACCAAGGAGTTTAGACAGCCATTCAGGTCTGCTGTGCCCTGATATATGAGCACTTTGTAAATAGCCACCGAGGCCTTGAATATTCAGCATGATGGAATTTGTTTAGTCTAGAAGAGGGAAGAGTGAGGAGAGACATAAGTATCTTCAAACGTGTGAAAAATGGCTATGAAAAGGAAATGAATAAAGTGTTTTTCTTGTCCACTGGGGCTCAGGCAAGCAGCCTTAAATTGCAGTAAAGGAGATTTAGGTTTGTAATTAGGGAAAAATTCCTAGCATAAGGATTTTTAAGGAACCACAGAGAGGTTGTAGACACCCATTTGCTGGAGGTTTTTAAAAATCTCCTAGATATATATCTGTCACTAAAAAAACTCCTAAAATGGTTTAGGCACAGTTGTTGTAGTCAAAGATCATCTGGCTCTGAATTGCCCTCTAGTCCTGCTCTCTGTGCTGCTGTGGGAAACTAACAGGATGAGCAAGGGCTAAACCTAATGTATGGAGGCACCTGAGTACTGAGAAAGTATTTGTCTGATCATTGTCACCAGGGGGAATTGGATTCCATTTCCCACACACATTTTTTTACCAAGAAATATCACAGCTTTTTTATATTTTTCTTCCACATTACAATTTTTATCACATTTTTTAAAAGCCCACATGTGGAACATTTATTTTTTGATGCTGTATGATCATTTCCCCGTAAGTTCTGTGGGACTTCTTCCTCATTTTTTAAAAATTATGATGACATTTCACTCCTAAAAATGTTTCAAAGGGGTTGCATGAGCAAATGGCCTTTTCTTATGGCATGCTACTTACTGTCCTGTCTGCTCTACAATGCCTCTTTTAGAACTCAATTTGCCCTCATAGGTCTTACTTGTTTTCAAAACTATTCAAGTTGCATTCCTCTAGGATTTGATTAGAAGAAAAGCGAAATAACTTTGCTTTCTGTGCTAGGTGGTCAGCAGTTGCTCCAACGTTGATTATCTCACCAACAGAACATAATGTGCTGAGTAAAAGGTTTTTGGATTGACATCCTTCTATGAGAAGTCAAAGTCCGTGAATTTTAAATGTTCCTACACAGGAAGATTAAATGAGGGACCAAAATGCCCCCTTTCAGTTTACTACAATCCTGTAGAGCCATGTCCCAGAACGGAGAACAGATCCACAAAATCTTGCAGTTGCACTGTGTAGACCACAAATATTACTCTGCATTTCCTACCCTGTCTAGGTCCTCTGGGAAAAATTCCATCCCAGATTAAGGTGTAAATTGGAAGAGAATGAAAGAACTGGGCAATGTCACCTTTGAAGGGGGGAAGTGAGTTTAGAGAAAGGAGTTTTAGCTTTATTGAAGAGCAGTAATTAAAGAGGAGTCCTGCAGAAGGGTTGAATTTTGTATTTTGGCAACCTCATCAGAGATTGTTGTTACATATTTGCAAATAATGGTATCTCAGAGGTTTACAGCACACTGCCAAAGGTTCCTCACCTCTTTCAATCTCCTTCTGTCTTTTGTATGGTAGTTGTCTCTTCCAGAAAAAATCACAGAAAATCTTGGCCATAAAATTTGTAAATGTCCATGTTCAATTGTTTTTTAAGTGTGAGATCAAAAAGATCATGGAATGAGTTGGTAAATGAGCAGAGAAGGTTGGTGTGAATGGCTGCAGAGGGGCTATAACAGGACAATGAAAGGCAACAGCTACGTCAGAAAAGTATAGTTGCATCAGAAACAAAACTGTGTCTGCAAAAGTGGACTTCTGTAATATTGTCTCCACTGAATAAAAGTAATTGGGGTCTCATCCACCTGGATACTGGGATAGGTAAGCAGGGTATGGACTGATGAGAAATCGTTTAGCAGCATGCTACATTCTTAAAGAAAAATAGCCAAAGTCTTTGAAGTCGCTCTGCGAGGGATCTCCTCACTCCTGAGTGTGGACATGAGAGTTGGATGAGAGATAACCAGGTAACCCGAGGGTAATAATCACTTTGAAAGATTAGGTGGAGAGAATAATTTGATAGACATATCTGTTGAATCCAGTCTTAATCCAGTCTTTGGGTGGGTTGTTTTTTTGTTGTTGTTGTTGTTTTGGTTTTTTTTGTTTTTATTTTTTCTGCCAGCTCCCAGAAAATCCTTCTCCCATCATGCCTTAAATGAAAATCTTGAAATAATTTTAAGAGAAGTTTTCTATGTGATTTATTATTTTATATTGATTGTGCATTCATATGGGGGTCCTCCTAAACAGAACACACTTGCTAAACATTATTATCTGGCTTTATTTTTATCCTTTAGTCTGTTACCAAAATTTAATTGCAGAAAACACAGGGGGAAGCTTGGATCTACTTTACCCCCTGAAAACTGTGGTAGCCAGCATTTTGTTGATTCACGTTACTGGAGCAGGGCCAGCTGCCAGGGTTGCATTACAGACTTCAGCCACTGTGTAAATTTTCATAAAAGTAAACTCAGTTTCATATGTGGTCTCTTAATATACATTCATATTAAATGCTTGAGGTGTAGAATTCTGCTTGAGATCAAATATCCCGGATAGAGGTGTCACTGGGTGAGGTAGGGGTCTCCGCTCCCTCCCTCCATTCTCAGCCATTATGGTTATTTAAGGGTCTGATTCACTGCTCAAATATAAGATGTATAGTACCAGGTAGAGCATTTCAGGTTATTCCACACTGTTTCCATCCACCACCCCAAAAGTTTAGGGGATTTTTGGTCCCCATGTCACATCTACCAGGCCTAAAGTCATGTCTTTATCTAAAGTTCCTCTCATCTCCTTCACCAATGGGCATCTCTGTGTCAATGTCTCAGTCTGGAGCTGCATTGCCCCAGGAGTTGCACAGCACTATCAACCTTTTAGGTATCTCCATTATAATTGTTGGTGGTAACAGAAGTATTTCTTTCTCTCCTGTATCTGTAAAAGAATTTTGAATCACAGCAATAGATTTTGTGTTAGAAAAAATTGCAGTTTTTATTTCTCCTTGTGAAGTTCAGGACATGAATTTTTCTAGTGCGATTTATCCTCTGCAAGTTCCCTGCCATTTTGTCCCAAATTTACCCCAAATTTTGTGAACTTTTGATGGTGCCATATATTTTGTGCTGTGCTGCAGGCAGATGGAAAACAAACCATTCCTGTTTTAGTATTTAGGTTGTGCTGGAATTTGGAGTAGGAAACCTGATCCTGGCAGTTAACCCTTTTTTTAGCCAAGAATTCTTCAGAGAGAGTTCAGTAAGCCAAAAGTTTCAGATTATGAGGACAATGACATTTTCTTCCCCATTGACTCCAGAGACCCTGCTGATTCACCCACATGGTAACATTGCATGAGATGAAGAAAGAAATAACTTTTCTTAGATTAAATTCTGTTCAGACTCTACACAGGCATTTCCATGGGCTTTAGGCATTGCCTTCATGGACTTCCTATCCATAAAAATAATAAAAAAAACCAACCAACCAACCAACCAAACAAAAAAACTCAAAAACACCCTCCCCCCCAAAATGCAAAAAACCCGAACCAAAACCCAAAACAAACCACACATTGAAAAAATACCCCAAGAACTGTTTTTGAATTATTTTCCTCCTCATTACAGTGTTTAATTGATTGAAACACTGCTACCTTAAGGAATGCATACCTTCTTAAAAACCTGAGTCTTTGTCTTATTATAGTTCTTCACCCAGCTAATTAATTTAGCTTTCTACCATAATACTTTTTTTAATCACTGTCTTTTCAATTTCTTCATTTTTCTCAGATAATTTTCTTTCCACTTCTTCCCTGATGCTTTAATTCCACGCCACAGAGCTCAGCAACTATTTGACTTGCTAAATCTTTACAAAAGAATTTTAACACAAAACTATTAACCTTGGACAAAGTGTTTTGGAGCTTTTCATTTGTATGCAGGAAGGATGTCCTTTGTGGGAGAAAGAAGGAGAAGGAATCTCCAACAAGAAATATAAATCAGTATTTTAAATTACTCAAATGTACAATATGGCATCAGTAGCTGTTACATATTTTTTTCTCTCCTTTTGAGATTCAAATACATATGCTCAGCAATTACTGTTACATTTGCATAATAGGACATTTTTTGATTAGCATATCTTGGACTTCTGTTTGCATTTTTTAATTGTGGTTACTTTTATTCTCTAATTTGTCCTTATTCCCCCTTCATGTTCTGTTATACCTGCTCATGTTTTTCTTTGCTCTCTTTTTTTGTTTTCCTGAGGGCTTGTTCTCTCCAAAGCTCTGTTTAGTACTTGGTTTTGTAGTTAACGTCACACAGTAATGGCATACCAGGAAAGCAGGCATATGACATATTAAAGTTTAATGAATAAATTGTGAAATCATGTGACAAAAGCCATGCTTTCACAGGGCATAGCCAGGAAATAGAGTGATGCACTGCAAGATCCTACAAAAACTGCAATGTATTTTATAACACTCACTCATCCTTTCATGCTGTTTCAAGTTCGTGTGCTCTGAGGAAAATATCTTGCGGTTACCTCAGCTTTGTGCATTTTATGAAATTTAAATACCTTAACTCCTTCTGTAGCCATCACCAAAACAGGCTGGATCAGATTCTTGGTGTTACCATGTCAGGTGAGGTGCTTTGATTGACCATTCTCTTTACCTGCTTTAGATGAGTTAGAGGTAAGATAATGCTTAGGTACCTATTCAAATGCAAAAAAAACCTCTTCAGTACAACCAATTGGATTTTCAGTTGTGTAGAATTCTTAAATATTTTTCTGCCAGAGTATCCTAGTGCCTGTATTTATGAGAAAATCGCCTGTTTTATAAGATAAATACCCTTGTGCCTCTATTTATAACATAGTCCCTTATTTGTGAGACAAGTAAAATTTGTTCAATTTTATTTATCTTATTTGTGAAACACTGAAAATACTTTGATATCGGGGTAAAGATATGTGTAATTCTGTTACCATTGTTTCATTTGTTCAAACCTCCAACACTGAACAGATTCTCAGTACTGTCTCACTTGTAACGTCTTGAGTCACAAATGAAACGGTGGCCAAGTCGAGTTGATCTTCCTGTTCATGGCTGTGCTCTGTGAATTCATTGATTTCTGTAATTAAATGAGTTGGAAGTAAATCCCAGCTCTTTGCTGCATGTAACTCATCAGAGCTGATGGCTGAATCTTAATAAGCTGTTTAGTGTGATCTTGTGCCAGAGCAGCTAGGTGCTAACAATTTCCCTAGTGCTGCAATTCCATGTAGCAATCTGTGGTTATAATTGACTCTGCCAGGACAAAAGAAAGAGGAGGTGGAATGGCATTAGATTAAAATGAAACAGTGCAGAGAAGAGTGGTTAGCTCAGTGAATGCAAAATTCTCCCCTTTTTTGTGGGTGAGCTGAACTCAATGGTTACAATTTTCTTCCTTCTTTCAAATAAATTGCAGCTTTTTGGATTTGGGTACCTGTCTGAAGAAAGAGATCTGAGGATGTTTCCTGTTTGGAAAAGAAAAAAAAAACACATTAAGAACTCTGAAATGCAAACATTAAGACGCTTAATTATTAAGGATAGTGGGAATGCCTGTGTAGTTTTTCTCCATATCCTACAGTGTATTGATGCCAATGTTGTGTAGCCAACACAATCTATGAGAATACTAAAATAATGACACTGTGGTACTCCTTGAACTAAAATAAACAAATAACAAAACGACAAACAAAAAATCAAATGAAAAAAAATTCAAAACCAACCCAACCCAACCCAAAACAAACAAAGAAACAAACAAACAAAATGCCCAAGGCCTGCTGCTTGTCTTAAAAAGGAAAAACCAGAACCCAGCAAATGAAAGAGCCTTGCCCCATAAAAAGGGGAAATTATGAAATAGACAATTAGGAAAAAAAAAAAACCTCAAGACCTGAGTCGTATAAGGGAAAATACTTAAGACATGGAATAATTCACAAAACTAAGAAGAACTGTCTGTCTATTACATGCAGGTTCTCACTGTCATTTTATTTAACACGTACCCTTGTATATAAATTTCCAAAATATTTTTGAAAGTTCAGAAAAGGTTTCAGCTGTCTGTAGAGAAAAACTGGCTTTACCTTGGAACAGAAAGAGTCGACCAGGTTGCTTGGACAGCACAAGGGCTCCATTGGCTTCCTCATTACCGAGGACATGAAGTCAAACACCCCAAACTGTGAGAAGGAAACCAAGCCAGCGCGCTATGTGGGGTTTGTAATGAGATTCAGCAGAGTGCCTCTCCCCACTTGCGTGGTTCTGGTGCTGCCTCTCCCGAGTGTCTGTGTGTACATTAAAGATGATCAGCTTTCAGTATGTTTCTCCACAGGCTCATATCAAGAAACATACGCTACTCGTAGCTTCCAAATGGCAGCCCTTTCGAAGCAGCCACCAGCCAGCTCGAGCTCGTGGAGTAGCTGCACCACACTGGCAGCAGGGACAGAAACTCATCCCTTGTCCCCATGACACTGTAGCACTCCCTCCTTACCCTTCCCTTTGTACTTCCTCCTCCACTGCACCTCTTTCCGCTGTTGTTCATTTCTTGTCTAACAACCCAGGGAGATTTGATAGCACCTTCCAATACAAGAGCCAAAAAGGAGGCTGGAGAACTCTTTACAATGGTATGGGGTGATAGAACAAGGGGGAACAGCCTTAAGGTGAAGAAGGGTAGATTTAAATTCAATATTAGGAAGAAATTGTTCTCTGTGAGGGTGGGGAGGCCCTGGCACAGGTTGTCCAGAGCAGCTGTGGCTGCCCCATCCCTGGAAGTGTCCAAGGCCAGGTTGGATGGGGCTTGGAGCAACCTGGGGTGGTGGAAGATGTCCTTGCCCATGGCAGGGGGTGGAATGAGACCATCTCTAAGGTCCCTTCAAACCCAAATCCTTCTATGACTCTACAAATCCCTAATGCCTTGAGAAGGCTTTCCTGATACAATCTACCTGTGTGCTTTGGGTTTGTTTTGTGGGTTTTTTCCCACAGATGTAGAGATCACCTGTGCCCACAGTCTGATAGAAGTAGATGAAATAAAATTGTGAGTCAGTTATCCATACACCACCGATTCTTGGGAGATTTTGACATGGGTCAGTCTCAGCATGTTAACACACAAATAAAACTGCTCAGACACTGGAGATAGATAAGGTAGTAAAATTGAGCACTAAAATTTAGTTTCAAATAAATACCCTTACTAAGCCAGCACATGACATAAGTGAACAGGAATCACGAAGAGGAAGTTTAAGAGGTTGTTTCCTCCTGTTTCACTTTACACTTAGCAGCTGGAAGCCAATACAAACACTAAAGGAAAAATTGCTGTGATGTACTGCACATGTAGAATGTTTTCTTCAAAATGGTAAGCCAGAAATTCAGGAGATGCAAAGAAAAAATCTAGTGTTGATGCAGGGGAGAAATCACGTGGCTTGGAAACAAGTTTTAGTGCTTTGCAGGTTTTAAGTGTTACAGAATCAGAGTCACAAAATGGTTTGTTTGGAAAGGATTGTAAAGCTCATCTCATTTCACCTCCCTGCATGGGCAGGGACACCCTCCACCAGACTAGGTTCTTCCAGGTCCCATCTAACCTAGCTTTGAACACTTCCAGGGATGGGGCTGCCACAGTTCCTCTGGGAAAACTGCTCCAGATGAAACTAAATAATGTTTTCTTTCTTTTTTTTTTGTTTTAATGGAAATTGATAAATCCATGGCTGATGATAGACACTAAAATTAATAACATTCTATTGTGAACATCCACACATTACAGTAGGCCTAAAGGACTTAGGAAGAGACTTGAAAAGTCCTGGTAGCCTTCTTCAAGGGATCATCTAGTGATGTGTGCAAGGTCTGGGTAAGACATAAAATTTTGCAGTTGAACTATGCTGATGCCAAGTTATGGCAAAAATTTTGACAGCTACTGGGGCTAACATAGTTTGTCTCCACACAGGCAAATTCTTCTCCCTGTATGAAGATACGAGAAGATTGTCAAAGCAAGAGTAGGAAAACAAGGTATAGTAAAGTGAAATTCAGGAGAATTATAGAATAAGAATAAATGAGTGTAACCCTGACATTGGAGAAAAAAGGATTTTTTTTTTTTTTTTCTTTTAAGGATGCTGAGGTGGAAAGCTTATTGAAGAGACTACATTGATAAAATTGGCATTTTTACATGTTGGTATGGTTTGCCTGAGACGGATGTTGCATTTGGACTGTAACAAGAACAGAAGGGATAAAGCTGGTAGATGGTTCGTGAGTGACACCTCAGAGAAACCCACTGCTTCAGTGAACTGGTTGAACTTGCTGCTTATCTTTTAGTAAAGACAGCTTTCAGGCCATGAAGTGGAGCTAGGAAACAAGAGGAGATTTTTCTTAAAGTACACATAAAATTATGTTACAGTCTATTCAGTATAAGAGGCAAAGGCTGAGGTTTTCCTCATGCTATAAGGCACTGCTGTAAAAAAAGATTATTTTCTATTTCAGAGAGAAATCACCATTAAGTGTGTGGGTTTTTTCCTAAGGACTTTAAATAGGGAAAATAAATGCTGAATAGTACTTCATACAATTTCTTTCTAGTAGGCCATTAGTCCAAATCAGAGAGAAATTATGAATACAATAGGTGAGGACTTCAATTGGATGGACAAATAAATTAGCATAAATTAACTAAGAGTTTTCAATGCTAGAGTTAGTCAGAATCAAAATTCAGCTATCAAATATGTTGATTATTTTGCTAAAACTCTATCACACTCTTAAGTTCTATGGTTAAGAATGAAATAAACAGAAATAAAAGGTAACAAATGTCGACAAGGAACAAAATGGAAAATAGTCATAGCTTCTGAGTTATATTGATTTTTGAACTACAGAAAATGGGTGAGGTAATTTAAAACACCACAGGAAAAATTTCAGTGCATAGTCATAAAGTAACTCAGAAAGATTGCATTAATTTTGGGAGATGCAACCATATGTAACCCTTAAAAAATATAAAAAATAAAATTTTTACTCCTCTCTGAAGTGTTTAGTGCCCACATATATTCTGTAATTAAAAATGCACAAGATTTTATGCTCTCTCATATAAAGATGATAAAACACATTAAACTCATCTACTGAGGTAAGAATATTATCATAGAATCATAGAATCATTTAGGTTGGAAAAAGGCTTAAAGATCATCGAGTCCAGCTGTTATCCCAGCACTGCCAAGCCCATCCCATACCAATGCCTTTAAGTGTTGTATCTACAAATCTTATATCCCTCCAAGGATGGTGACTCCACCACTGCCCTAGGCAGAGTGTCCTTGAAAACCCTTTCTGGTGAAAAATTTTTCCTAAGTTCCACCAGGGCCTCCAGAGGAGATACACTCTCCTTTTTTCCCTCAAGTTCCAGCCAACACTTTCTGTTCAGACAGGTAAATCTCCTTCCCCACTTGTTAACCTTTTGGCACGTGTGGACTGCCTGATCTTTTATCTCTACGTTTTCCTTCTTGAGGTACATCCAGCCTTCCTGGACTTCATTTGCCACCAGGACTGCCTTCCAGGGGAAACTATCAACGAGGCTCCTAAACCAGCCAAACTCTGCCCTCCAGAAGTCCAAGGGCCAGTTCTGTTGACCTCTCTCCTTACTTCTCTGAGAATGGAAAATTCGTTTGGAGGTCATGGAGCCCAAGACAGCCCTGAGCCACCATGTCTCCCACCAGCCCTTCTCTCTCCACCATCAGCAGCTCCAGTGAGGCTCCTCCTCTGGTAGTCTCACTCACCAGCTGACTCAGAAGTAGTCAGCTCCACACACTTCAGGAAGTACCTAGGCTCTTTGCTTTCTGCTGTGCTCCATTTCCAGCAGACACCTGCTAAGTTGATGTACCCCATGAGGACCAAGGGGTAATGATCACAAGACTCCTTCCAGCTGCTTCCAGAATATTCCTCCTGCCTCTTCATCCTGGTTGGGAGGACTGTATCATCTATGATATTTAATTTAAAAGAAAAAGAGGTCAAAAAACTTACCTTTAAGAATTCTGAAAGGCCTGGACAAGCTCCTTGGCCTGTTGATGCAATGTTTCACTTAAAACTTTTGGAGTATCAGGGATATTGCCCGTGTTAAAATGCTAGACACAATGATATTATGGAAAAAATTTTCAGGACTGATCTGCTAAGAAAGCATTTAAATGTCTCCCTGGGCAGTGTGGAAACCTGTGACAGTCAACCTCTTACTCCTGCAAATGGTATATATGGAACCAAACTTACCACCTTATTCTTATTTCTTCTCTGCTACTGTTTTATATTTACATGGGACCTTAGTCTGCTAAGGTTCAGGTTGCGGCAGAGAAGAAACAAGAAAGGGACTCACATTAAACATTAGCCAAAATGTAAAATACAAAAGTCAAGAAAATTATAGATTTATAAAACAAGGATAAGATTTCCTTTTTGCTTTGGAAGACTACCTCTGAACTTACACCTCTACAACATCTCAAGATGGTCATGGAAATGTAATTGTTACCTGGAAAGTGGGCTAAGGAGGGAAGATAACAGAAAAACAAATTTTATTAAACTGTGTGAGAAACCCACTTATCTGACCTGGAAAATTAAATATGATTTATGGTGTAATGCGTCAGCAAAATCAACAGCACAATATGTTAACAGAAAATAAAAATTGTAGCAAGTTAATGTAGATTTTTTGAATAACAGTATTGACTGAAGATTCTAATCAGCCAAATGCATGAAGGTTAATCCAGAGCATGCTTAGGAATAAATGAATTCAATTTGAATGTATCACTAAAATTATTTTTTGATCTAATGGAGTGATAATTGAATTCTTTTTCTAATCTGAAGCAGGGGAGATAGTAGCACCACAACATAATTACTTGTCTGGTTAAATACATCGTCTTTTTGTGGAAATAATTTGCTTTCAGATTCATGCTGAGAAGCTACCAGCTCCTCTTTATCATAATATAATTTAACAAAATGTAGCATTCCTTCTTCATCAAATTAAACCAATTTGTAAAATTGGAGAGTCTTTGGGTCTCAGCTCTTCAATCATCCTCCATTGTTACACTCAGATGAAAAAACAGGCCATTAAAAATAAAACCTTCAAATAGGGACTGACTCTCTTTTCTTATAAGTAAGATTTAGAGGAGAGGAAAATAAGGAGAAGATGTCCTTTAATATGGAAATGACACAAAGGATTTTATGTGAAGTACACAAATCCTTGGATTGCTAAAGCCCTGTTGAAGACTCTTCAGAAATGCCTGAAGCCAGAGCAGCTTGCTCCAACAGAATAATAGTAACATACAGTCATGGAGGTTGGAAAAATACCTCTAAGATCCTGGAGTCCATCCGTTAACTCAGCACCACTATGTTGACCACTAAACCATATCCCAAAGTGCCACACACATGCCTTTTGAACATTCCCAGGGATGGTGACTCCACCACTACGCCAGGCAGCCTGTGCCAGCGTTTCAAAACCGCTTTAGTGAAGCATTTTTCACTAATATCCAATCTAAACCCTGCCTGGTGCAACTTGAGGCAATTTACTCTCATCCTGCAAAGTCTCGGGCTGGGTAAGTGTGTCAGAGATATGGACCACAACCCCTCCAGTACCTCCTCATGCATCAGAGCAGGGTAAAATTGATCCCAGGACTTGTTTTGGTTTTGCTATTGCTTGCAGCAAGTCCTGATGGGAAGAAGGGTATGGAATTAGCAGCTCACTAGTACATGTTTTCTCACATCTCTTACTGCTGGAAAACAATAGGGTTGCTTGTTTATTTTGAAATCTTTCTGCTGTATCTCAACCTCAGGATTATCATCCATGTAATGACATTTAGAAGTTGAGAATATCTGATGTTACACTCGTTTTAATCCTCTGGTGGTGATTGTTTTCTCACAGGCTCTGATTTCAGAGCTGATCCTTATTCAACATACCTCATAAAATATCAATAAAGTAGATGCAGGTGGTCCAGTTTAGAGAATTATAGAATAATAGAACAGTTTGCATAGGAAGGGACCTTAGAGACCATCTCACTCCAGCCTCCTGTCATTGTTTCCACTTCCACAGGTTTCTCCAAGATCCACTCAATCTTGAACCCTTCCAGAGATGGGGGAGCCACAAGCTTCTCCAGACAACCTGTTCCCGTGCCTCACCAATGTTTTTCTCCTGCATGTGCTTAATTAGATCTTCTCTTAATTAGACTTTCCTTCATAAGTCATCCAGGCTCCATATTATAACAATATTGTGGATGTTCCCCCAAAAAACTGTGCGGTTTGAAGGGCTGGTCTCTGGGTCCTGCTATGTTTGGAGGAGCTGCACCCTGACTTTTAAAAGTTTTCTGTTCCCTACTTGTCACAGAAGAGCTGGGGAGTTCATTACTTGTGTTTTTGGGGCATACCACATTTTTGGTCCTTGTCTCTGCATTCAAGTCATTATCTACAAATAACGTATGTCGGGGAAAGCATCCTACTCTCCTCTCTTTTCAAAGTTCTAATGCCTCTATCTGGATCAGTTGTTTCTAGGGATGAAGTAATCCACAACAACAGTGTAGAAGGCATCCCCAAGGTCTCACTGCTACATCCTGACAGTGGGCTTTTTTTTTTTTTTTTTTGTTAATGCAGATCCAACTCTGGACTCTACCACTACTCAGTAAATGTTGAACTTGCAGCATTTCAGAGAAAGCTCAGGAGTGAACTCAAACATGACACTTGGTTTATCAGTGTCAATCAGGTTTGAGCCACCTTTGGGAACAAATGCTCTTGTCCCTCCACACCATAAACTTTCCCTGTGTAGTTGACTATCACAAAGTTCTCCAATTAGAGTTGTATCAAAATCTGTGAATTTAGCCTGGTTGCAGCTGGTAAACTGGTGGAAATAATATTGTTCTGTATCTGAGCCACAGGTATTAAATTAATAGGAAAAAAGTGACATGACTCCTTTAGCACCTGAAATTCATTTCAGCAAGAAAAACGTATCTGTGTCTTAAAGGACTTCTTTTTCATTTTTCCATTAAAAAAACCCAACAAAATAAACTAATGAATAAATGAACTTCAGTTCTTTCAATACTTACCCCAATTTTTAATTGAGGACCTATGGACCCATTTTAACTTCAAATGAGAAGTTCTGTAATCCACAAGTAAAATTATCATTCAGCTAATGACTTTACAGCTGCAAATGCCAATGCACAGCTGCCTTTTACCATTTCTGCATGGTGTCTGGGCAGATTTTAAGAGGAGGAGAAAAAAACAGAGTAAACAGCAAATGTAACACTCACACAACTGGCCTGTTCATCTACAAAGACAGTTAGAGGCGAATGAAAATTTGCAAGTTTAAAGGATGGAAATTCTAGCTAGGCATTTTATTGCTGAAAGTAATTACCTTCCATCTCTGTTTCCCCCACTTCCCCAAGTCTGTGCTCACTCTTTAAAATAGATTGATGGATTGGTTAAGAATTCTCTCTGAGCTCCAGTGAGATTATATCAATTATTTAGAAGTGCTAAAATTTTGGCAGGGACATCCACCTTCTCACTTTGAAGACAATCTGGAGATTAATACAAACATGCATTAAGGGAAGAAATTCAGGCAGGGTAAAGCTAGTGTGACAAAATGAACACTTGTACTCCACTATTGCAGCACGAGGAGGAGAATTAGCTGTCAGATGATAAACAGGATGAATTGCCTGCTTGTCATATCAAAAGCTTTTAGCTTTAATCTGAAGATAATGGATATATTGCAAGTTTTACAGTGATAAAGTCGAATTTGGCTCATAGTGGAGAATTTAAAATTAAGTGTCCTGCCCTTTGATAGAAGAATTACTGAATAGTTACTAATATTTTAAGTTGTTTGTTTTCTGTAATCTATGCAGACACGGAACATATCCCAGTAATCTATAAAAGGGAGGGTGTAATTTTGGCCAGATTATGAGTCTTTATGAAACATTATGTATAAAGACACTCATAAATACAAATTGATGTGATATTTTTAATAGCATATACCAGATAGCAAAGAGAGACATAAACCTATCTTGAGACACAATAAGAATATATTCAACACCAGGAAATTCGGGCATAAATTTGAGTCCTGCAAAAACAGCTGTTGAGATTTAAGGCTGTTGTTGACCACTATTAGCTCATTACTATCTTCCCAGCTGAGTCACAGTAACAGATCAAATAACTCCTTCTAATCAATTTTGGTGTGGTCAGTCATCTTAACATACCTTTAAAACAGAAAGGCTGTGGATTTAAACCAGTCTATCTGACTGAAGCAGATTAAGAATATTTGTACATTACGTTACCACACTTCAGCTCTGGGAATGGTAACGGCTTTAGAGCAATAATGAGCAAACTATACAAAAGCTTAATAAGATGCTCTGT
Source organism: Struthidea cinerea (assembly GCA_013397865.1). Lineage (NCBI taxonomy): Eukaryota > Metazoa > Chordata > Aves > Passeriformes > Corcoracidae > Struthidea > Struthidea cinerea. The sequence continues at coordinate 313,254 of VZTI01006045.1, forward strand.
CTGGGTTTACAACAACGGGAATTTCTGTGTCCACCCTTGGGTCAGTCACTAAAAATCAAATTATAAAGGATATTTCTGAACATAAGTTTGACTGGGGACAAATTATCATAATACTGAAAACAAATTCCAGCCTCCCCAGGCTATCGTAGGTATAATTATGCCTAACATAAATAGTTAGTAATTGACTTAGATTTTCCCTAAGCTTTTTTTTGTTGTTATTTTTTTATTTTATTTTTTATTTTTTAATTTCTTAGAGAACCTCAATATCAGGGACATCAAGCCATGCTGGAGGAACCTGCTTCCCACTGTTGTCCTTGTAACAGTCACACACCTTATTCTTTTCAGGACAAAGTAGCACAGATTATGAGGTCAAAATACCTTCTGCTGTTCTCAATACCACTTTCCACTGAAAGGAGGTTTAGAAAGCTGTAGGGCTTCTGGTGATTACTGTTACCCAGTTCCATGTCTTGTGTAAGTAACAGCAATTATTAGGCAAAACTTAGCTGTCATCAAATCATCAAATGTAAGCAGAAGTTGTGAAATAATGGGGGTTTGTTTGTTTGTTTGTTTGTTTGTTTTCTTTTAAATGCTGTTTAAAACAATCTGGGTTTTCCTAAAACTAAATCCTACCAGACTTGCTGGATACTCCTCATGTATTTCTGCAATTCTTTCTTATTCCATGTCATTTGCTCCTGAAATACCCATGTCCTTTTTTTCTCCATTAGCACTTTTGTCCTTCACAAATATATGCATGTGGCAGATGAAATGCTTCAACAATGCCTTTGTAATCATTTTCAGAGACAGCAGAATTAGAAGTCACATCATGCTTCGTTCACATTTCTCTCTAACACTGTTCTGGCCACATGTACCCCACTGGGACTTCAGCGACAGAGGGTGTTGCAAATCTTCCATCAGAAGCAGGCTAAAACACTGTTTTGCTATAGATTGGAAAGCTTCTGTGGCCGGGTTTAGCTTCTGGCAGAAAAAAATAATGAAAATTTATTTTAGAAGCTCAGTTTAATTGACAAAAAAAGTGCCCTCAAGGTGTTTTTGATGGTTTACAGATAAATTTAAGAGGCTATGTATATATTTGGTCAAGAAAAGGGGAGATGACCACTTGGTCTTCTGTACCCACAGTCATTAGTTGAGCTGTGAGTACAACAGTGCTGTTGACTTTACCAATCCAAAGACAAAGATTGAGATATAATATTCCATAAGGAAAACACAGATGTACTTCTTCTGGCTTAAAATATTCAAATAATTAAAATGCTAATATTATTTCTTTAATTGTTCTCCCTTTTGTGGGTGGACTATTGTGCAGCCTTAGTTTCAAAGAAATTACTGTTTTTGAAGAATTTTTTTTTCAGTAGTTCATCAATTGCTTGAAAACAAAACGTGTTTGTCAATAGCCTTTTCAACTGATATGCTGAATGAGAGAAACAATATGGTTTGAGAAACACCTAAAGATAATTTTTATGTTGAAATGAATCATAATTTATCTTTTTATTGAAACAATTGCAAAAATTGAAAGAAAAATATATAACAGCTTAAAATTCTATCCTTTTAATTTCCTTCTACCCTTTTTTCAATCAGATGGCTTTGATTTTATTGTTCAAATGGATAGCATTAATCCTTTGAAATATGAATTTTCTGGGTTGTTTTTAAAATATTCTGTAAATACTTGTCATAAATACAATCTGTAACCATTTGATTAAGCAATAATAGTTTGGCTACCAGAATCAAATTATAAACTCTTTTTTTCCTGAATGTACCAATGTTCAAATTATTTTTAAACAGAAATCTACAGTGTAGCATTATTTATTCATATTTAAAAAAAAAATAAATTTTATTATCTATTTTGATAGCATGATACAAATAAGCATTTGTATTTAATTTATTAAGAAAAGTTTTTATGATTTAAATGTTTTGATGGAAAGTAAGCGGGGAGCGATCAAGTCCATTAAACTGTTTATACATGCCAATCTCAAAGTCTTATCTAAACATTCTTGTATCTATTTTATTGGAAAATTGACACTTGTGAAGTATCCGTGGTAACATTAATATTGTGCTGGAACCATTTGGAATATAAAACTAAGGATCAATCTTTTCACACTAGATTTAGTCTATAAGCATCATATATTGAACTTTAATCATCAAGGCTTGTATTCTTCCATCTTTTTCCTCGATAATTTTTCCCTTTTCTAAAAATCATTTCTTTAAAATGTATGAAGCAGATGGCAAGATTGTTGTTGTTTGTTTGTTGCTTTTATGTTACATAAACATTTGAAAACAAATATTTTTTTTTGTTGATTTTGTTTCATTTGTTGATTTTTTAGCATTTTAAACTTGTCAGTCAAGATAAGCATCACAAGAATCAAACCTATAACTCCTGAATCTAGCTCATACGCTCCCAAACTTTTCACTGAGATCAACTTGCCTAAAAGAGACCTGAGTATAAGACTCTTGAATCTCTAAGATAAGAGCTGAGATAGAACCATAGCAGGAAGAAGCAGATTATACAGCATATGGGTTCCTTCACTGAGGAGTAAAGCAGTTGTATCACTTAAAAGAACAACAGGTGATCCAACAGAGACTAACTGCAGGAAATGCCAAAATAATGCTGAAAAAAAAATAGAAGTAAAAATGCCATGGCATGATTAGATTCCAAATTTCTGTTCTGACAGCTGTGATGAGATATACTTAGATTTTCCTCTTATGAGATATTAACTCATATTTACCATCATCACCTACTGGATTATTTGCATGAATATGAATTTGTTTCAATATAAATTTCATCAATGATTTCAAACCATTGGCTCATGACTTTGTCACTGAATATATACTATTACAATCATCTAATCTTAAGACATATTTTCTCTTGATCTGTTGTAATTGGAAGCTTGATATAACTCTGCTTCACTGAATATCTGTCTTTTAAGTCATAGATGTGGCATAAATAGAAATTCTATAGCAAAGCAATAACTGGTTTCAACAGGATAATGATTAGACAAAAAAAGCAGATGTTAAAAACACTCGAAGACTACAAAAGTACTTACAGAACAGTTTCCTATCACAACTCTCTTTATACACGGCATTACTGTATAAAATAATTGTTTCAAAAAAAAGAAAGGTATTTGTTTTTCTCTCACAGTCTTTTTGATTCCTTTAAGGAAAAGAGAAAAGATTGAAAGAAAACTTTCAAGTTGAAAATGAGGTGTTTGGTGGCCAGTTTTCTTTAAACATCTGGTTGACAGAAATTCAAACTGTATACAAATTTTAGGGCAATTCATCAGGAAATCACATAAATACTTTTTAACAGTGACAACTTGATAACAAGTTATATTATAACTTATAATTATGACTTAAATTATAAAACCTGAATTTACAATTATTTCAAAGGACTCGTGTTGGAATCCAGAATGCAGAGAATATCTCTCTGCCTGTTTTGAAGGATTCTACCCCCCCGGACAACACTGTCTTTGACCTTTGCCCATGGAGAAAATTACCTACCCTTTGGGAAGAGTTGGAATCTACACTGGTGTGAACGAGGTGATAGAATGTTATGTAAGATTATCACAAGGTGAAAATTTAGGGTCTTCAGGCTTGTTAATGTAGTAAATAGATAAAAGTAAGAAACTTCAAAATGGAGGATTGTTGTTGTTCTCTAAGTTTCTTCTTCTAGTACTCCATATTCTGCAGCAGAAGTAGTTTAAGGTGATTGGATAAAAAATTGCGCAGTTCCTGTATACGTGACAGAGTTATGGAACATTGGTGGAAAAGTGAAAATATCTTTCATTTTACGTTTTAATTGGATAATTTACCTTTAAAAAGGCTGTCTAATCTTGATAATGGGGGACTTCTCCTGCATTCTGTGCCCTGTGCTGTTTGAGCCACGCAAGTGACTCTCTTTCTCTGATAAGACTTAATAAACAACTATCTGAAAGCAGAGATTTTTTGAAGTTCCCATTTGCTTCCTGAATTCCTGGCAAAGATGCTAAACCGCTCCCCCATCAGGGGAGACATTAATTAAGGCACAGAATGTGTCAGACTCGCAGGCCTTTGTTTGTCGTGCATCTCAGGAATTAGGAAAGCACAGAAGCAGATCAAAAACTTTACACAGCCACTGATTTGTAATGGGCTTTGACTGATTTTTCCATAATGCTATGAAAAAGAAATATTGCAAAGACACATGAGGTGTTTGCAGTAGTTTGACTTTTCTGTTTTGAGAGGTTCAAAACAATTCAGAGACATAAATATCAACACCACCTTATGCATGTAGCACTTCAAAATAGGAGACCAGAGGTGCCAGCCCTACATGTGTTCCTGATGAGTTTTGGGATATGAGGAAGGTTTAACATGACCAGGTTTTTTGACTGTTGTGGTTTAACCCCATCCAGCCTGCAGCCACATGCAGCCATTTGCTCACTCTCCCACCAGTGAGATCAAGGAGAGAATTGGAAGGGTAAAAGCTGGAAAAGTCATGGGTTGACATAAAGACAGTTCAATAAGGAAAGCAGAAGCCATGCACACAAGCAAACCAAAGCAAGGAGTTAATTCCCTGCTTTCCATGGGCAGGCAGGTGTTCAGCCATCTCCAGAGAGCCAGAACCCATCACATGTAACAGTGACTTGGGAAGACAAATGCCATCACTCCAAACATCCCCCCTTCCTCCTTCTTCCCCCCATTTTATACACTGAGCATGATGCCACATGGTCTGGAACATCCCTTTGGTCACTTGGGGTCACCTGTCCTGGCTGTGTCTCCTCCCAGCCTCCCAACCTCCCCCAGCCCCTCCGCAGCCTGGCAGTGCAAAAAGCAGCAAAGGCCTTGGCTCTGTGCGAGCCCTGCCCAGCAATAACAAAAACGTCTCTGTGTTATCACCCCTGTGCTCAGCACAAACCCAAAGCACAGCTCCATACCACCAGGAAAGAAAATTAACTCTACCTCAGCTGAAATCAGCACACTTAACTGCTGAAATTGAAAACAGAAGAGGTGCATACCTGCAGTGTGCATGCACAGACGGACTGTGTATTCAACAGGCACCTACACATGGTTCTGTCATTTAATCAGAATGTTAAAAAAGTATAATGCTAATGCTAAAGATCCAGTGTAACCACAGCTCAGATCCGTCACTGAACATTTTTTAAGAAAAGTGGTAAAAACACCTACGTATTTTCCCAAATAGAAAAGTACTAAATAGTTATTATTAACTAATTAATAATAAAGACTTGCAATTTTCAAGCATTACAAAGCTTGAAAGGATGAGTAGGAGAAAATGAGCCATTAAAAATGGTAGTTGCTAGTATCTCTTTTAGGCTGACATTAATCTGACATCTCCAATGGTATCCTCCACCAGATGAGTAGAGTAATTAGATCTTACACCAGCCTCCTCAAACTCAATGCATATTAGATTCAATAAGTCTGGTATGGATTGATGTAGATTTTTGTGGGAATGGTGGGAAGAGAAAAATGCTTGAGGAGATTAGATCATAAATCATATATTCACCCAACTTGATATTGCCTCGTTAGGGTGCAGGTCAACTGTATCTTTATAACTGTATGTTATCTGAACTGTCAGCTAATTCAATTCCAAACTTCACTAGAATGAAAGAGTCTTTGAATGTTGTTTTCCTTGTGTCCTGATGACCATATTCACTCATCTCATTGTGACATGACCGTGGTATTGGAAGAGGGGAAAATGGCAATACATTGTCCTCCAATTCAAGTTTTTAAATGAACCCAGTTTGACTTGCCCAGAAACTGATATTAAGGCATCGTGGAGCTTTTCACATGTTTCTAAAGGAACAACTGTATTTGGGAGCTGGAGACAGGACAAGGGGGGAAAAATTTTTTCATATAAATTTCTCCTCATTGGTCCTTTTCTATGGACTGCTCAAAAAGGAGAAGAAAGGAGATAGCTTTCCACTTACCTCTTGGACAAGCAATTTGAAAAAATTTCAGTTTAAAAAGAGTTCACAGGGCAAGTTCTCCAGCTGGCATCTTGCCTCATCAGGTAGTGTTACAGGGCAAGGGAGAGCCTGAAACACCATTTGTTTCAGTTTGAGTCCTCACAGGTTTTTAGGCCACGAAGATAAAAATAAATAATCAGAAAATAAACTAGGATTTCTTTTGAGGAAAATTGTAATTAAATTAAAGTAAATTTCCTGAGCTGCTTTTTTGTCAAAGACCATGAAACAGGAGATCTTGCACAGTCTTCTGAAATTCGTTTCTTGGAGTTCATGGGCCACATACGGTGCTGCAAATGTCTCTTAGATAGTTTGGGAACACATCATGAGTCCTTGTCAGAAGCTGCAGGTATCCTTTAGCCTTTAATTTTTTTTTTAATTTTTTTTTTTTTTTTTTAATTTGAGCTATCCAGTCTAACTCAATGCTTTTCAATTCATGAGCACTATGCAATAAAAGGCAGATTGTTCTGTTGGTTCTGAACCTTTTACAATCCTATTTAAAATTTTTAGCTAAAAAAAGGTAAAAATGTAATAGAAATCACATTATTCACCCAGACTAATACAGCGCTTTATCCTGTTTGATAGTGAGTGCCTGAGCTCATATAGCTCTACAGTCCAGGAAGCTTCTGCCTCAAAATACCTTTATTCCCTTTAAAAACCAAGTAGTTAAATGATGAGAGCTATATTTAAGGCTCCAATTTCCTGGAAGGGCAGACTTTCCCTTTTGATGGCTGCCTAATTAGTATGCTTTAAATTTAGATGGCTTGAATTAATTGCAGCAAGAATTTCTGGAGAGAATTGGTATTAAAATGAAGTGCACTAAATAGTGAGGTTTTCAGGCGAATGCTGGAGGTGTTCCACCAAGCCCTTCACACATCTCTGTGACAGAATAAGTGTAATGTATTATTTTCTTATTAATTTCCCATTTAAGAAAGTCTTATGAATAATAATACCACGGAAAAAGAAATAGCTAAATATAGTGGAAGATTCAGAACATTTTTTTTTTGCTTTCTGCTGCTGCTAACTACCAGATGCAAAGGAAAAGTTGTAGTGTCTTTTTTTCCTGGACCGTGCAATGGGAATTGAAGTCTGCTCCAGCTGGCTGAGAGAAAATGGTCACTTGGAGGAAGGTTCATCCTACCCGTTGAAGATATCTCAGGGGGAAGTTTGACCATTTTGGACATTGTCTACTATTATTGAACTGAAGAGACATTTGCAGGAATTGAATCAGAATTTAGGACTGAATTAAATATCCTATGCAGCTATTTTTTTCACTGCTGATAAGAGAAGAAGCCTGGGGCATTCACATAATTCAGTGAGGTACTGGAAGTGAAGTGTGATGAGTCCAAGGGTGTATATAAACCACAGCTTACATTTCCCCGAAACCAGTGCATGCTGAACTGTGAACTGGAGCCCCGAGTTAGTTCCTTAAAGGCAGATGCTTTCAGAAAGGAAAGTTTTCCTCATAATTTTCAACATTTATAACTACTGTCACACTAAAAATAATAATTATTTCTTATAAAAAGGACATCCTTCCTAAAATTAGGATAAGATTTGTGGGGATACTGGGCTGGAAAACGTGATGGAGAGATGGGATATGAGGAAGAAAAGTTGAGGGGGCAAGAAAAGGAAGACTGAAAGCCTACTGAAGTGAAAGAAAAAGGATGAAGACATTCTTACACAAAGTGTCTGGTATACCTAGGGTTAGCGCTGTAGGCAGCTGCTGTATAAATAAAGTAGGACTATTAAAATGAGAATCTTGTGAGTTTTGAAGGCAGGTGAGCCAAAAAGGTTTCATTTTCTGTCTGACTCTGCAGGAGCCTTGCTGTGCTTATCTCGGACCCGGAGGTCACTCTTTGCGCAGTTTGCATGCTGCAGTTATTGAAAAGCTTTCCTGGCCATATCAGCATGTGGGTCTTTAAAGAGAACATTAGGAGTATCAGCAGAGTCACCAGTGTCTAACTTGTTCACAAAAATACAAATTGGTTCTTTAGTAATTCATTATCTAATTTATAATGCATGGTAAAAGGATAGGTACTCCAGGAAGACGCTGGGGTTTCCCAGCATTGCAGCCTTCTTCTACCATCGTTGGGAGTAATGAAGGATAATAAAACAAATTTTACTGTAATTAATAAATAATCACTTCATCCTATATTTAAAACCAGAAAGCATGAAAGGAAAAATTCTCAACATCTGAAAAGCTTTAATAGCTCTCCTTGTGCTTGATTTCTGTAGGAAGGAGCTCAGTTACTATAGATTCATTTATAGAAACAAACAATACAAAACAGAGAAAAATAAGACAAGAAAAAAAATTAAAGAAAAGTTGTCAAAATAACAGACTAAGAAGTAAGATAATAAAGCGTATATTTGATGAGGGACAGTGATTCATAGCATGTGGGAACCTCAAGGGAGTGCAAGGGCACAGAGGAAGGAAAACTCAAGCAAACAGTCAGGAGAAAAAAAAAAGGTAAAGCATTTAATAATAGTTAGAAATGTTTTTGCAGCTGGAGAAAAAAAACTAGGGTTCCAACTACTTGTCACCATGGAAGATCTGTCCTTTTTCACAGGAAAGAATTTATTCCCTGGGTGGTTTTTGCAGGAGTGGGTAGGGTAAGGAAGTGTACTTGCAAAGTTAAATTGCCCTGGGATTTTTCAGGAGAGAAAATTGCTCTGTTATTCTCCTTCTGCCCCTTTCACTCGGTATCAGTATAGCTGCAATGCAAATACAGCTGCTATGCTCTGTTCCACTGGGGCTCCTCTTCAATGAGTAGGTAAATGTATTTTACAAAGAGCCCTGGGATATCTCAGACCAGCAAGAGGGTTTTCAGCAGTTGTGTAGACCAAGGTTTCAGAACACGTAGCCCATACATTGATTTCTTAGTTGATACCATTTTTGTCTCAGTGGGTTTAGTAACCTTGGTGCGTTTAGCTTCCACAACCAGGCTTCTGGTTCCAGAGATGGTTCCCAAACCTGACGGAGATCCACAGGCTCATCCTGAAGAAGATGTCACAGAACCGTGGAATCATAGAATGGCTGGGATTGGAAGTGTGGAGACCATCTAGTCTAACACCTCTGCTATAGGAGGTTCACCTAGAGCAGGTTGCACATGATTATGTCCAGGTGGGTTTTGAGAATCTACAAAGAAGGAGACAAAGATGTGTTTCCCAGAGAAGCTGTGGCTGCCCTGTCCCTGGAAGTGTGTGAGGCCAGGCTGGACAGGGTTTGGAGCACCATGGTCTAGTGGAAGGTGTCCCTGCCCATGGCAGGGGGTAGAAAAAGATGGTCTTTAAGGTCCTTTCCAACACAGACTATTCTGTGACTCTATGAAACACAGGGTCCTGTCAGGTAACCCCTGGAAATTTTGTGTTTCCCTTTTAAAATATTACTGTGTTACTTCACCAGGGATAATCCCACTTTGGCAGAGTCAGCAGGACAATGCTGTCATCATTTCACCTGGAAACAAGATCTGAATCCATTTAGCAGAAAAACGCTGTTCAAGGTATGATGCAGGACAGGACATCTGATGAGGTATGCTCATATTCTGAGCCAAGACTCTGCTACATAGCACGGTTATGAAGGCAATTGCTGTTTAATCGGTATAAAAAGAATTGTCATGGGATTTTTGGGTACCATAGAAGCTTCCTTTTAGGAAACAGCATCAGCCACTTTGTCAGGTTTAAAAGCAGACATTATCAGGCAGATTTCTCAAGTCTGAAATCCAGAAGTCCTCTACTTCAAGTGAAATCCAAGTAAGTGCCACACCGTACCTTTGAAAATGTGGGCCCTTACATTCAAACAAGATTTCTCTGGCCCTGGTTTTAAAACACAAAATTAATGAAACAAACATCTTAATGGTGTTTGCAATCTCCTGCTCCCTCTCCCCAGCCCAGGAAACTAGGGACTGGCAAAGAGGTCATTATTTTTTCATGATACCTTCCTTACTGTCTAATTAGCAGTACTAGTAAGAAGTGGTTCTGTACTTCACTGAAGGAAATAATATATCAGTTCCTGTTTAATTACAGCTGAACTCCTGCCACACACAGCATTGCCTCCCCAGAATAAAAAAAAATGATGAGATGTAAGGTTCTCACTTGGCTCTCTTTGTTAGCCTTGGTTCAGCAATATCCCAAAGGGCTCATCACCCAGTGGATTTATCAACTCCGTGCTGGAGTTTTGTAGAAGGCTTAGCATAAACGGTGGTACAGCAATGAAAATTGCCCTTTCCAAATGTCCAGCAATATTGGGCATTGTTGTAACATCATATGTGTTACAATGAGTCATCCCTTAGTGTGGGACAGCTCTGCTGTTTTGCAGCTCACACAATGTGCCATAGAAAACCTCTCTTCTACTGATGGCATACAGATGGGCATGCATTTAGCAATATATAAGCAGAGAGCAAACCAGGGCTGTCTTGAGCCAAACCCGTTTTCAGACCTGGAAGAGTGGTGTTTATCCATCCTTATTCCAGTTACTTTTGTGATGGGCTCTGCCTGCTCGCTTCTAGCTGGGAGAAAACCGAGAGCACCAGGGATATCTGGGCTGAAAGCCTGACCAGTGATGGTGGGATACAGACTCTGGGAATCACCCAGCCCACATCAGAGCAGACAAATGGGCACTGAGACCCTAAGAACTAAATGAGCTGTCAGCATTGGCTAAAATATGATTTTGGTAGCAAACTGACATGTAGACGCCCAGGTGTTTAGGTCTACTTTTATTTGTTTGTTGTTATCTATTTTTATTTGTCCAACTACAACAGCTAATTCCCACCCCGGTTTCTATTTATGTCCTCTCTCAGTAATCTTACCAAAACTGTTTGCCTTCCTGGTACCCAGGGAATAGTATGGGAAGCAGTCCAAAGTGCTGTGCATATGGCTAATATATATTTGTGTAAACAGATTAACCAGATTTGCTGATGGACTTCAGCTTTTGAAAAGAGGTTAAATCCCCCTGATTACCAGATAAATCTTGGATTACAAATCAAGCTATGGAACAAAGTATCTTATACCTAAAATGCTACATAACATACTCGGAAAAAAAAAAACCAAAATATGCTTAAAGGATTGACAGGATCATCTCTGTGTGTCCAAAGACCACACCTGAGTAGTGGATTTCTGCAAAAGTCTAATAAAATCTCAGTCTCTAAGAGATCCACCAAAGTGCCTCAACTCACAGAACAAAAAGTATATTCCTATTGTCTTTCATCTGCCAAGGTATTTTCCATATTAGTCAAGGTAATAGTATACACCATCAGTGCTCAATTTTCCACTGTGATTATAAAAGTTACCACATTTGTACTCCAAACTTACTGTATCAGCAGTTTTTCATTGTGCTTTATTAACATTGTGCATTTCAATGGCTTGTTCTGCTAATGAGATTTGGAAGCATTATATTAAGGGCACACAGAACAGGAATCATTAACTGGAAGAAGGAGGTTTTCTTTTTTTTCTGACATATTCATAAAACTACATGCTAATAAAATAGGAATATAATTTCAGTAGTTGCTAATAAAAATCGATTTTCATATTAATAATTTCTGACTTTTGTTCTGGGAACAAAAGTTAAGAGCCAGTGTATCCATTCTGAGAAGTAAGGACAATTCACTGGCATTCTTGCTCAATGACAGGAGCAAAAAAAGGGCAATGTTCCATGATGGCGACCTTAGCTTTAGGCATGTTCATCCCTGCTTTTACATTTTACAGCTTTTACACTTCAGGCAAGATCACCTCATGCAAGGTGGCAAAGTGGAAATTCTGGTCACTGCTTGTGGCCATTATCCTCCCAGTTGCTTGCCTGAAGCACAGAAGGAGATAATTCTGACGCCCTGGCCTCTTTCTCAAAGAGGTGACCAACCCACTACACAGCTCCATGATGTGCCAGGGATGTGACTCATTTCATTGTCACTGGAAACTCATCAGTGTTGGTACAAGTTTCTGACGCATTACTGTAATCCCGTGCTGACATAAGTCCTTTCATGTAGATATAATAGACACTTGAGTGATTTCTGACAGGGACATACTTAAACAGTTTCACCAGGAACTGTTGATTCAATCAAATCAAAATATTTTGAGGGACTGTGTTAGATTTGTCAATAAATTTGATAGGAATTTATTTAAGTATGCAATTGCTCGAAGGCATTTAATAGTTAAGCATGTGTCAGATCACACAGGCCTGAAATTTCTACTTTTTGTTCATGATTAGACATGGAAGTTTTAAGACAAATGGACTATATAAGTGATTTTAAAGCTTCCAAACTTTTGAAAAGAAAATAATTTAAATTATTTCTCAGATACATTCTCATTAAATCTTTATCAATTTACCAGTCAAGACTACATCTTTGTGTCCCAATCCCATCCTATCAGGTATTTGGGATGCCTAAATTAGATGTGCATCTGACTACCCTATCTCTGTAGCCAGTGGAGAAATGCAGGCACAAGAGAAGAGTGTTGCAAACCTTAGGATATACGCTGGAAATGGGAATAGACATTGACCCAAGAGTTAAAACGTAGGGCATTTAAATCTGTGCGAGTGTGTTGAAGGCTATGGTGTTCTGCTCTGTGCCTAGCCAAAAAATCCACTTTTATTTAAAGATGAAGCAGAGCTTGCAAATCTTCTAGTAATAGAAGCTATTTATAAACATATTTTTCCCCCAACTTTCATTTGGACTAGCCAACAATCATCACTCAAAGAGATATACCAGAAAGTGTATTCACCTGAAAAAAATATAAATGATCTGGTTTTCTGTAATTAAAAGCTTTTAAACAGAGTCACTTCCTCTCTGGTCATTGTTAGAGGAAGTCAGATTGGATGACCTTGATGGCTGCTCTGTGCTCATGAATCGTCTTTTCACTGGAAAATGGAGAGTTCTGAGCTTTCTTCCTCCTTAACACTGCTCTGTAGGATGATTGGAGAATGGGTGACAACACGAGGCACGGTTCAGGAAGCTTAGGTCAAAAAACAGACTATGCTGAAGATATGAAGTATTGTTTTGCATGTTTTATGCGAATGAGACCTATATTTTAAGAATTTGTTATGGAAATTTCTCCCTCACATTCTGAATATGGTATTTTATTTTCCTTCTGCAGCTCTATGAAGTATGTATTAGCGCCCTGAAAAATATGCTAACACCCGCAGTTCAGTATTTCCTTGACTCTACTCCCATCTGTTGGCAGACGTGAAGATTGCGCTTGGGAAAACTGAAATCTCATAATACAAATATTTGGTTTGGGTTTCCCGAAAAAAATAGATTGAAGAGTAGCAATGCCTGAACACCTGGCATATGTTGGATTTTTCTCATAACCTGTTAAATTTCTTTATGGTAAACCCTTAAACCCTTTTAAAATTCTTTATTTAACCATTAAAACAAAACAAGCAAACTATCATACAAACTCCCCATGCATGAAGAAGGACTTGCATAATTAAAATTCCCTTTTCTTCCCCCCTAAGTGCATACACTGGTGTAATAAAAAGCCAGATCCCCTTCCAAAAGCCTTGCACCACTTATTTCTTGAAACCACCACAGATGTAGAGCAATCGTGCTGTAAGCTCTTGCACAGCAGTTGCACAACATTCCTGTCTGTTGTCTCAGAGTTTTAGGCAATAAGTTTTCATTTCTTAAAGCAAATATAGTTTGTGTACAGGTTTATGGGCATAGCTATATCAAAGTATTCTGTATCTTTTCATAATGTTGATGCTAGTAAATTAAAAGATTATTTTTACTTCACATTGAACAGATTGCACTGATTAGTATGGTCCGATTAAACAAAAAAAATAATAATTGATAATCCACTTTTTGGCATCAGGAAATCCTGAATTATGTTCAGTATCAGTTTGCCTTCTAATTTTAATGCTGTCTTCATTAAGAAGATATTTCTCACACAAAGATATTCCTGTAAAGCACCAGTAGTGTCTGAGGTTTGGACAAAACTCCAGACTTTTCACTGTAATGCTATTTTTACTTTCACAGAAAATACTTACACACTCCCCAGCAGCTCTGGTCAGACCTCAGACTCTTCATTCCCCCTTTATCTGTTTCAGTGTTGCTTTTGATGCTGGAAGTTAAATTCTCTCTGGGTTTTGCCATATTGTGTTGACTTCCTTGTCTGTTTAGTCTCTAGAATATCTTTCCCCCTTGAAAAAAAGAAAAATTTGTCTTATTCCACATAAATTTCCCCTTAAGTCTGTGTGGAAATTTCTCTTCAACTTCTGCATCTTACTGTAGTTAATCTCATATCCTACCATGAACTCCATAGCAAAAACTTTCCCTAATATTCTATTTTTCTTGTTCTGAGTGTTTTTACATCTACAACAGAACTCTTTAATTTCAAACTAAATAAAAGACATTTTACACTCTGACCTTCTTCAATCTTCTCCTAAACCATCTTCATCCTCAGTGACCATGGGCCAACACCAAAGGCACACAAGGCAGCTGGGACCTTGAGCCAATGTCAAAGGCTCTCTTCACCTGTCACAGGGATTAGAGGTACAGGTATGTTTTAGGTTAGCAAGGTCTTGTGGAGATCAGTAAACCACTCTCAAAATACTGCTGTTTACTTGTCTGCAGTATTTCAGGTTTAATCCATTTTCTTCTCAATATTGCTAAAGTTCTCTTGCCCTCATCTTCTTTGCAAATCTCTTACTTGCTGGATAATTAATGTAGTTTTTGATAGTGTTCTGTCTCCCATCTACACTAGGGCTGTGAACTCTTACTCAAGTTATATCAAGTTCTAAGACACTATGCTCCCTATGGGAAAAAAAAAAAAAAATTATTTCCTGTCCAATTAAGGAAAAATAAAATATGAACATTCGGAAACATAGCACACAACATTTTGTGTCATCAGACTTGCAAATAGACTGTGATTTAGAAAACAAATAGAAAAGCTTTGGTATATTTCCAAATTGTCTTGGAAAGATGAGGCCAGTGATCACTGGATCACATTTCAAATTATTTTCCTTACTGAATTTTTATGTGATTATTGTTTAGACATGATGGGTTGTTGTCTCGTAATGCTAACTATTTTGCTCTTCTGGAGAGATAATAAAAGATGAAAGCTGTTCCTTCTATTTATTGTTTCCCCTAGATTAAGGAGCATTTAAAAAAAAAAAAAGATTTTTGTAGAAATCAGAAATTGCGTCGGCTCTAATTGTGATTTAATTGCCACTGATGACTGCCAGCTGTCCAGTGTGAAAGCAAACTATTAGCAGGTCTGCCAGAAAAAAGGAAATTTCTGTCTGTGAAATGATGAGATTCAATTTTAGAGAATTTTCTTTTGCTCTTCACCAAAGAGAACAGACACATTTCATGCCTACCTCAATGGGTTCACTTCCCTCTGATTGGAAACAGTGACTTAAATCTCTATCTTTTCCCTTCACAAAAATGCTCTAAGGAATTTTGTTGCAAACATAATTTTTGTTCTTGACAAAACTGACATTTCCACTGATGGATGTATTGGGACTTATATTGACACTGTCTGAATGAATACAGCTGAAATTAACTGGCATGGGCAGCATTCATCACCTCAGAGGACTCACCACAAAATGATTGCTATATCGTGACCTTTGAGAACATTTTAGGAGGCCAGGGTTAAGTCCCAGGATAAAACACAGTAGGAGAAGACTGAGACTGTGTGCACTGTGATAACACCCTTATTTCCAAAGTTCGCAGTCTCTTCAGCTGGAACTCCGAGACACTTTGGATTAAATGGTCTGTAAATGCTCAGTGGTAAAGTGGTCCAAACCTTAATTCATCTTTTGAATCCACAGCTAGTGAAAAGGGCTGATAGCACAAAGGAGACAAGAGCTATGAAACATTTGTTTTTTATCTCAGACTCATTTTATTCCCTGAAGTTCTATGTTCTCAATATGTTTTACCCTATGTGTGTAAGCTTTACAGACAAAACATAACCTCTCTTGTCTATCTGCTTACATTCCTGGTCCAAATTATTAGCAGACCTTACAACCAGAGAAGCAACGTTGTTAAACAGACCCAGATGGAGTCTTCTTAGAGTCAAAAGTTTATAGGTATGGAGAGATTTTATTTATCATATCTGAGCGATGGTTTGTTTAAAGAAGGCAGGGGAATGTAGGTAATCAAAAGATAAGAGGGATACAGAGTTCAGACTGACCTCTGTGCATCTTACTATTGGAGACAGATTATGAGTTAAAATGAGAGGCCATGAATTGCAAAGAGAGGTTGGTGCTACTGGTGTATCATAAGTGGAGAGAATGAACACATGATTTTGGTTTATGCCAAAAAAGAAAAAAATCCCCGAACCCTATCTCAATCCTTTGTCCAATCTCTAAATCACAGCCACCATTCCTACCCAAGAACAGTTTCATCTCTTTTTCTATTTTTGTCCCTCACAACACAACTCCAGCTTGCAGTTAGTCTTTCTGTATCTTCTACCAGAGTAAGAGTTATTACCATTTTGATGGCCTTCTTAACCCAGTATTATATCAACATTTTAGTATGGTGAAGATTAGGATAGTGCCCTCACAGTGACGGATGCAATTTTTAGCTTCAAGAGCAGCCTCTGTCTTGTGGACTGCAGCAGTCCTTCCTGTCTCCTGTGAGAATGGAAAAGCAACTTTTTTTTGTTCCTTATCTGTGTCTGCAACTATTTATTAACTAAGGCCAGGATAACCTACTCCACTATTCCCTGAATCCTTACAGAAATATGCCATGTTTCAAAATTTCTCATGTTTCCCTTCAGTATGAAATTCCCTGATAATTCCAATGTCCCTGTTACTTTCCTGTGACAAACACTCAGTAAAAACAGAGCCAAGACATGTGGAGAATTCTCATCTTATTTATTCTTGGATGTTGCTGATGCATCACAGATTCTGTCACAGACCAATGTATTCCACTTTCCCTTCAGCAACTGCACTTAGAGGGGGCCTCAGTGAGTCCAACCTCCTTGCACAAGCAGGGTCGTCCAGAAACGCATTGCACAGCATTGCACCTGGACAGTGCTGGAGTATTTCCAGTGAGGGAAGCTCCACAACTTTTCTGGTCAATCTGTTTCTGTGCTTTGTCACTGGACAGGAAAGTTCCTCACAGATTCTGTGATTCTGTGATACTGAGCTCTGCTATGTCCTAGAACTCACCTGTGTCCTAGTGCAGGTCCCCAGCTGAGGCTGCCAGCATCATTTACTACTTCTCTAATGCTCTCTGAGTGCAGTCCACCTTTCTTCCTCTCCCTTTTTTATCTTTCCCCACCGGGAACTCCTAAGCCAGTCTGTGTTCGCGAGAACTCCTGTTCTTCCTGTTGAGGACACTTGGCAGCAAAGGTCAAAATTTTCACCACTCCTCACTCATGATATGTGCCTGCACACATGCAATCACATCACAAAGTAGCAAAATCAAGAAATTGAAAAATATTGCTGTTAACTTTATAGAAATATTCGGTTTTTTGTATCACTGTTACACATTTTTTTATATAATATATATTTTTTATCATGTAATTTCCTGCTAAATAAGTTATTTTTCTTCATTTCTCTTTTTCATGCCTTCTGAATTTTCCTTCTTCTTTTCTTACTGAAGGGAAAAAAAACCAACCAAACCGGATATCCTAGAAAAAAAGAACAAAAATTGAAACGGTGTTCTGTGTTAAATCTTACCATTCTTATTTGAATGCCACTATTATTTCAATTAACTGGTTGAAATACAGACACATAAAGCGTTCAAAATAATGAAAACACCCTTCCATGTCTCATTTAATTACATCTATTTCTTTGTGGTTTTAATTGCTGACTTACTTTATCTGAGTTCCTAAGGAATTTTACTGGTGATCTGTTGGAGATTATTAGAAATGCGATAAAGAGCAAAGCTCACACTTCTACTACAAAAGCAGAAACAGGCATGCACACATGAAATGGGAGAGTTACCAGATGCTTTCATTTGAAATGGAATTCATTCTCAACACTTCATGCCGCGTTTCCCTGGGGTCAAACCCAAACCCCATTTCATGTCACTCCGCAAGTCCAGAAGGGTTCTGTAAAGCTGATTCCCTTCAGAAGAAGGAGGTGCAGGGTGAAGAAGAGCAAACTGCAACTCCCTGTTAGTCTTTGCTCCTGGAACAAAGTTCAAGCAGTTCATAAAATATTTGAATAAAGGAATATACCAACAAGGCCTCAGATAAGGAGAAAAAAAGTTCACCAAACCTATCTAATCTTAACTAGTAATAGAGAATGTTGTAAACTTTCCATCCCTGGAAGTGTTCAAGGCCAGGTTGGATGGGACTTGGAGCAACCTGGTTTAGTGGAAGGTGGAATGAGGGGGTGGAATGAGATGAGCTTTAAGGTCCTTTCAGGCTTAACCATTCTGTGAATGCACCACAGAGAATTTCCGCACAGCACAGTGGTCACTCCTTTGAGACTTCCTGGGAGAATTTCACCTGCAAGTTCCAACAGACACAATGTACGAAGCCCTGGAAAGTCAGAATTCAGGTTTATTTTCCTGAAAAAAGGTGAGGACACCATGCAGTCTGAGTGGAAAGCTCTGCTGAAGCTGCCAAATTAGACTCTTTGAGATTTATTTTTCCTCATGGTGGTGCCACTCTCCCTTGCCACACAGATCCTTCTTCCATTTAACCCGTAGCAGCTTAAACCGCCATAAAGAAGGGACAACCACACACCTAGCACTGGCTAGGTCTGAAATTTTAAAGCTGCCACTGACATATTTAAAGCATGTCTTCTTCACGTACAGGAGACAGGTATCGAAAGAATTGCTCCTCCTGGAGCAAGCTGCAGAGTTTGCAGAAGTCAGAGAGAAGACCTCCCCTCACTTCAGACCCCAAAGGCAGGGGTGTAATTGAAGGCAGCAGCAGAAGCTGTCTGCACTTTGTGCAAGTAGGGACAGTTTTGAAGCATATGGGATGCATTTATTGTTATGAAAAAACCCTTTATCAGAAGCCCTGATAAGAGCAGGATTGAATGTTCCTAGCAAAAGCCTGAATGTTTTGATATTTAGAACTTTCAGGATTAAAAGATCTTCTGTGCCTGGGAAGTTGTGCGGGTGGGAGGACAGAGCCAGATGTTTGCCAAACCCTCACTGATATTTTTCATCTATATTTTCATTAAAATGGGAGCTGAAAGAGCACACAATCTGAAAATTTGGATTTGGATAATATTATGGATAGGTTAAGCAATGTTTTTCTGGTTTATTATACTGTGAAGCTATAGAAAGCTCTAGTTAATTAGAAGTTGTGATCTCTTAGGATCTCTGATGCTTTAGAAGAAAAGAACTTAATAGCACTCTTGTAGCTCACTCTCCTCTCATATTGTAAACATTACTACCTGGTGATGAAAAATAAGAAAAAAAATTGTTTAGTTTTGTTTGTTTTTTTTTTTAATATTCACATATTTTTATAAAACATATTATATTATTTTTCTGTCTTTCAAAGGTACATTTTGAGAGCTTCTTTTGTCTCCCAAGCCTCCTCTGTGATTGTCCAGAAAGGATTATTCTATATTCCACTGAGATGAACACATAACAGTGTATAAGACTCTAGAAGTGTATCCTCTTCATTTTCTGAGTTACCTGTTGGAACCTTTCTGGTTTTTCATTGTAGTGTACACCTTGGACATATGATCACCCCTAGAATCAAACTTTGTCTTTTCCCAAGGAGCACAGAAGCCTTTTAGATTGAATTTTTTGGAGCAGTAGTTAGCAGAGGTTCGTACTTTCTTTCCACGTTCTTTAGGCCACAGCATCTCTTTGTATTGCAGAGGTTTGCTGTGATTTAGAGGTTCACTGGCTCTCCCTCTGTGTGAATAGGGATGTCTGAGTGCAATTTACTGCAGGGCTCATCAGGACAGTGCAATGTGTTGGACTCGGTGATCTCAGGGGACTTTTCCAACCTAATGGTTCTATGATTCTATAACTACATGGGTAGTTTTAGATGGTGGGAATCATTAGGAGAATTACCTGGGAAGTCAGGTGCTTTGCACCTGTAGACTCTAAATGTTTGGGGTTTATTCTGCATCTGATAGTTAATTTTGAACAGCAGTTGTGGTTTTCCTTTTTTTTTTTTTTTTTTGTGAAAGAAAAAAGAGGTGGGTTAAAATGAAGCATGGGAAGTGCATACTCAATCAGAGATGTTACTAAGTAAGAGTGGAATTTTTAATAATTTCTCCTTTTTTTTTTTCCCCACAAAGTTTCAAATTACTTTTTTTGAGGTTTTATTCTAATAAGATGCTTCATTTAATCTAGGGCCAGTTTTTCTTATTTCATTTTCAAACTTTATGGAAATGAATTAAAAATAGAAATGCACTTTCTGAGACAGCATAATTTCAACTGATAATTAGAATATTTCACTTGAATATGCATGTCAAAGCAAAATTAAGATTCTTTTCAAAATAAAAAATAAAAATATTTTTGCCTCAAAGAGTTCAGCAGAACAGATGTTTATTTCCCAAACATTTTGATCAACTGAAATATGCATATCTATGTTTTTATTTTTTGGTAATAATGTTTTGGACAAAACCAAAAAGTGCCTGCTTTCAGCAATAAAACTTTTTTCTTCCTAATTTGTGGACAGATGGTGCATTTCATGTGTGCTCCAATTTATATTTCTCTTTTAAACGAATTTGCTTTTTTTTTTTTTTTTCCCCCCTCCTCTTGCAGGGTTCAATAAGTAATGATACTCATCTTGGATTTTTCCTCCTGCTCTGATTAAGGCAGAGGCCCTTAGGAAAGACTGTGGGTGCCAGAGTTCTGAGGGAAGCACCTGCAGGTTTGGATGAGACATGCAGCCACCTGCAGACAGAACTGACACACGCAGGGGAGGATTTTCTTTTCCTTTCTCTTTTTATTCACAGCATCTTTTGCAGTGTTTTTTGCCACATTGGCTGTCCGTGTCTTTCATCTGCACCTTCCTTTATCTACGCGTTCAGAGATAAAAGCTCCTGCCTTAGTGGTGGTCCTTGCCGCCGTCCCCAGTGCGAGCAGGGGTAAATCCTTCTCTTTGCACTCAAGCTCTCTGCACAGACGAGCTGGATCTTTCATCCTGAAGATGTTAATGGGATCCCACATAGCCGCAGATTTGTGAAGAGAGGCACTGCAAAGCCTTATTACAAAGCATCCAGCGCCACGATGAACAGCGGTAATTCCTGCACGTGGCATTATTCCACAGAAAATTGTGCACCCCGCCTGGACCAGGCGTTCATTCCATCCCTCCAATTGCAACTGAACTTCAAAGGATACAGCAGGTATACAGGAATTTATCCTGATGTCTGTGGAGTGATATCCTGGACCATTCTGCATCCAAACTGTTGAAAGCTATTTTGAAAACCAGACCAAAAAAAACCCAAAAAAACACCTTGCTGAAAAGCAAGACTCAGTGGAGACTCTTTATAATCAGAATAACAATTTTAAAATAACTTATGTTATTAAAATAACTTTCTAAAGGTCCTTAAGATCTGTCTGCAGCATAAGCAATCCCAATGCGTCCAAGAAAGCTGCCTGTATAAAACATTTATTTATTGGTTTTGCTCTCTATAACATCTGTAAATAAACAGTAAAGATTCACAGTTAGCATCATCATGTGCCCTGGTCTATAGTCATGGTCAGAGTAGTCCTAATATTGTGAAGGAGATATAGCAACATACCGTAGCTTTTAGTTTTGGGGTGTTCTGGGCTTGTTTATTTGTTTGATATGGGGTTTTGTTGTTGTTTTGGGGTTTGCTTTGTTTTGGGGTTTTTTTTGTAGTTTTTAAGTGAATTCGGTTAAAAACAAGGATTGAAATATGCTCTCATATAAAGAAGATTTCATTTCCTAAGACTGCATCTTACCCACTAACCTACAGATTGGTGAAGCTCTCCAACATCTTCTTTTCAAACAGCACAGATATCTTATGGTCAGAGACTGTGCAAGAGGAAGTGTAACCCTGGTTTTTAGTGGTTTACCTGCAAAAGGAGTCCCAGAGGTATTCATTCACTTATTGATCAAACTGTCCTCAAAGAAAATACATGAAGATGGCAGGCACAAAATCTGGCACACAGATCTCTCTGTTCCTGCCCTGGGGGTCCCTCTGCTATTCTGGAGAAGATTCGTGCACTCACTCCTCATCACTCTTGCTAAAACAGACCCAGGCTCCTTAATTACCTCCCTGAACACAATGGTGAGATGCACAGCAGTGAAATTCTCAGGGCACAGGCTGCTGAGCAAAGACAGGGCTGTGTCAGTCATCAGGAACTGTCAGGCATGGCCCCGTGCCACAGTTTGAGACATGACACCCATTTTCTGGTGTTTCAGCTATTTGACCACAGATGACTGGAACAACTTTTATTCATTTTTTTAAATAGGAGATTACTACCTCTAAGTATCTTGCTGGACTCTGAGCTCCAACATGGTTCTGTTGGCTTTGGCAGCTGACTGAATTTCTTTAATTGCCTTGGGCTGAATTCCAGTTCCTCAGCTACAGGTGGCTTTTTTTGAGAGCAAGGCCTTCTGAGAAATGAGCAAACCTTTTTGATGTCTAGGGTACAAAAAAGACACCTCATGCGTAACTTGCAGATGTTTATCAAGTCTCAGAATTTTTATGACTGTTAAGGTGGTTCAGATTTTTTGAAAGGCTAATGGGAAGGAAAAATAAAAACCAGACATCAAAAACAAAAACAAAACAAACAACAACACAAAAAACACAAACAAACAAAACAAAACAAAAAAAAAAAAAAAACCAAAAAAAAAAAAAAAAACCAAAAAAAAAAAAAAAAACCAAAAAAAAAAAAAAAAACCAAAAAAAAAAAAAAAAACCAAAAAAAAAAAAAAAAACCAAAAACCCACCCATCATTTCTGAGTGGCTTTTTGATCATCTTGGTCAATCTTACAATCTGGCCCTATCTGAGACCTGCTCAAAAATAGCTCTCTGCAAGAGTGATCTGAATTGGCTCAGAAATGGGATCCCAACAGAGGTGGGCAGGCAGTGAGTAAGAGAGTTCTGATGACAGGAAGTAGAACCATTCCTTTTATGTCAGTAATGTAGCTGGTAACAGGCCAGAGGAACAGAAAATAATCGTGCTTAGGAATGCAGATACTCTTTTCTGAAACTCAAAAATTTGTAGTAATACTATTATTGTTATAAGAATAAAAAGAAATATTTGGTAAAGTGGATCTCTTGAAGCTTTCTCCTAGAGTTGCTTTTATCTTTTAAGGAACTACAAAGTGAAATTGTAATCCTGTATAAGCATGGCTGACCTAAGTTTGGTGAAACTTATTGAAAAATATCATAATGAGACAGTTGGAAAACACTACACAAAATTCATAAAATATGGTGCAAGAGTAATGTTTTAGGATGTATTTTGCCATATTTTTCACCCCTGCTGACATTTTGGAAAAGTGACTTATTCTGTTTCTTACAGGTGATCTTCAGATAAATGTGGCAAATAATCCCTTCGTTTTAGAAAGAAAGTGTGTTAACGCTGCCTCTTTACTTTTGGTTAATAGACCTTAGACTTCCTACAGTGATTCCAGGGAACTATTCAGAAAGGGACATACCTTTCAGTGAGTTGTGTTGGCTGGGAAAATATTGAGTAGGTGTGTTGACTCTTCCACAGACCTTTAGCAACCACACCAGAATTCCAGTCTTCCTCCATCTTTAATCTGTCATCATTTCAAATGGGACAAAGATTAGAGGCTCTGATTCTCCTGGGTTTTACATATGGCTACACTACAGTGCCTCATTAGAGAGCCACTCAGATCAAGACTAGGCCTTTATTTATCAATTATTAGCCAGACAACAAGAAATGTTATGTTTTCCCAGAAATTTCAGGCTACGATTTATAGAATCGCACAAAGGTTTGAGTTAGGAGGGACCTAAAGCTCATCTTGTTCCATCTCCCTGTCATGGGCAGGGACACTTGCCACTAGACCAGGTAGCTCCAATCCCTGTCCAACACGGCCTTGAAGATTTCCAGGGATGGGGCAGCCACAGCTTCTCTGGGCAACCTGTGCAAGGGCCTTACCACCCTCATAGGAAAAAATTTCTTCCTAATATCTAATCTAAACTTTTCTCTGTCAGTTTAAAGCCATTCCCCATTCACTTATCACTTCAAGCCCTTTCAAAAGCCTCTCTCTGTCTTTCTTACAGCCCTTTCAGGCACTGGAAGGCCACAATTAGGTCACTCTGGAACGTTCTCTTCTCCCCTCTGAACAATCCCAATTCTCTCAGTCTTTCCTCGTAGCCATACAAACAAATAATTCTATTTCATTCTTTTCCTTTTAATCTTAGTTCCCAGGAAGCAGAAAAAGCATAGCAGGTGGAAATCCTTGCTGCTCACCACTGCAGAACCCTATACTTTAGACCTGGAGCAGCAAGATAAGAGGCAGTGGATGCTCTCTGTGAGAAAACCAGCTCTGCCACGGCACAAAACTTTGCTGTGCTAATGTGCGTGTTATGAGTATGTATTTATGCATCCAGGAGCATGGCTTTCTGCCCTGCAGAGAAATACAAATTGTTGTGAGCGAAAGTCCATGAAATAACCTGCGAGATTAGGCACATTTTTGTGAAGCCTTCCCGGCGCTCCCTGTGCTTCATCCCGCTAGATGGCACCGAGCACCTGCTGCATCCTCCGTGCGCGGCCCGCGTTCTGAGCAAGGGCTGGCTCGCCCTCCTTCCCCGGGGGGCTGTGCATCAACACAGACACACTTCCACAGCAGCAAACTTCACAAACCCACCGCTCTCAGTGAACGCCAAACCAGTCCTCTTCCTTTCCCCCATGCAGATGAAGGGTTCGGGAGCAGTGGGCAGGGGATGGTGACAGCACCCTCCGGGTTTGTCATTGCCTCCGGACTTGATCTGCAGAGATCAGTATTTCCTCCAGCTGAGCAGGCCCAGAAGCAACACAGATGCACTATCGGACTTCTCCGAAGAATTTTATGTACAGGGATATGAAATAATATATAAAATATATATGTAAGTGTAAAGAAGCCCGACCAGCAGGTGGAGGAAAGTGATTCTGCCCACCACTCTATAAGGCCCCAGCTGGAGAACGGCGTCAAGCTCTGACGTTCCCAGGACAGAAAGGACATTGGCCTGTTGGAGTGAGTCCAGAGGAAGTCACAAAGGTGTCCAGAGAGCTGGAAACAGGCTGAGGGAATTGTGGGTGTTCAGTTGTTCAGCCTGGATGCAGGGAGACCTTAGAGACCCTTCCAGTACCTAAAAGGACTCCAAAAGAGCTGGAGAGGCACTTTTCACAAGGACATGGAATGATAGGATAAAGGAGAATATCTTCAGACTGTAAAAGAGTAGTATTAGATTAGATATTTGGAAGAAATTCTTCACTCTGAGGGTGGTGAGCCACAGAGACAGCATGCCCAGAGAAACTGTAGATGTCCCACCCCTGGAAGTGTTTAGGAGGAGGTTGGATAGGCCTTGGAGCAACCTGCTCTAGTGGAAAGTGCCTCTGCCCATGGCATGGGGTTGGAAAGAGATGATCTCTAAGGTCCATTTGGACCCAAACCATTCTATGAGCCCAGATTTTAAATTACACTTTCTTTCACCTGAACAGGAAGGTCTTTTTCTCTTTTCATAGAGTCATAGAGTGGCTCTTTTCATCAATATCAGTCACTGTGAGCCAGTAGCTTTTTAGTAGTGACGTGGGAATGTCTCAGCTTTGAAGTTGCTCCCTTTTTAGGGGGCACCTGTTTTGCAGAGACCTTGTAAGATCAGTCCAGTAAGACATGGTTGAGAGTAGGATTTTATCTGTGCAAGCCTCTTGAGGGTTAGAGGAATGCTACTGATCCCACCAAGTGAAGGGACTGCGAGTTCTGCCATAATGTAATCATTGTTAAGAATGTGCAAAATGAAAATGCTTTGCATCAAGGCACAGATACTTTCACCTCCTGATTTGCGAATCTGGCACTTGAAAACACAAGGTATATTTACTTTGTATACAAAACATAGAATCACAGAAATCATAGAATTCTTTAGGCAGGAAAAGCCCTTTACCATGACTGAGTCAAACCATTAACCTAAAAATGTCAAGTCCACCACTAAATCGTGTCAGTGTGAGAGGAATCCTAGGATTCAGGACAGAGGTAAATTATTGCAGATAGAAAATAAGGTAAAAATAAGGTAAAAAACTTCCTCCGCTCAAATTTTAGTACTATATGGTCACAGATGATACGCTATAAAAACAGTCTCCCAGTATTACACAAGCAAAGCACGATGAAAACTATTTACTTAAAAATGTGAATGGTCAGCACTGAAGGGAGGTGCCGTGTGAGGATCAGTGAATAAAATGAATGATTAACACTTCCTTCTCTAATACGGAATCATCATAAAATCATAGAGTCATAGAATCACAGAATGGTTTGGATTGAAAGAGGCCCTAAACACCATCTCGTTCCACCCCCCGGCAGGGGACATCTTCCACTTTGACAAGGTTGTGCCAAGCCATGTCCATCCTGGCCTTGGACACTTCCCAGGGATGGAACATTTTCACAGGAAGGTAGCCTCCATTTTGGAGATTCAGCTTATGACACTAAGTTATATTTTTTGCTTAGAATCTGTTTTACTTCCCTCACAACCCTGCAGCTACAACCACTGCAGACTGCTAATTATCATAGAAAAACCTAATTGGAACCAACTTCTGTCAAGAAGAAAACTGCTGCTAATTTTGTACTGGATGAAACCATTTAATTCACATACAAGAAAAAAAAAAAATCCTTCTCATTATATCTGCTTGTTCATGTGAATCAGTATTTAGGAATTTTCCTCATGCAAAGTATTTAATAAAATTATTCTGATTTCACGCCAAAAAATACAAACAACAAACCTGACACCCACCGCCAAACAAGAACCACAAAAAATGAAAAAATGAAGACCAAACATAAAACCTGATTTCACACATCTCTTTCTCTGTTTTTCGGGGTTTTGTTTGGTGGGTTTTTTGGTTGTTTTGTTTGGTTTGGTTTTGGTTTTGGTTTTTTGTTTGTTTGTTTTGTTTGTTTTTGTTGTTGTTTTTTGTTGTGTTTTTGTTTGTTTGTTTGTTTTTGGATTGGGTTTTTTTTTTTGTTTTTTTGAGAGAAACACCCTATTCTTTTCCTTGGAGGCTTTAAACGAGCCTGTTCACAAAAATAGCTGGGTTTCTTCCAGGAGTGCATTAAGCAACATGACTGCACTGTCACATATTGTTTTCCTTTCATTCTCTTCCCTGAGGGAAAAGCATTGAATCCAGTGGAGAGACTCATTTTGCTCCAGTATTCGGTACTAATTGGCTTTTCCTAAACAGTGAAGGCATCATGCCCAGGAATATCATGTTCCTGTAGAGCAGCTGAGAAATGACATGGACTACCTGAGGCCAGATCATTTTTTGTCAGGAGGGTCTCCAGGCATTTTCAGTTTTTCACCTTAATCTCATGATGAAACTTTACATTGTTGTAGTCAAAACCAAGCACAATATTTTGATTACTTTGATTTACTTTTAAATTGTTGTTTTTCCTTTTTGGAATTATTCTGTATGGTCAAAACCAGATCTGAAGTCCTTTCTGAAAATGCAATTCCCATGCAAGTGAATTTGTTACACATCACTTCAGTTCTATTATACTTGGCAGATGATCTTTTGCTCACTTTTAACTGTAAATTCCTCAGGAGTTTTATAGACAGTACTTGAAATGGCAATTCAGACCCTCTGAAATGCAGCTGGTAGGCAAATGCAAAGAGCTGGAATGATGTATCATTATATACAGACCATTTCAGCAACAATTTGTGAGAATAAAAGTACAAAACCGGGGTATCAACACAGTGTTTCTTTTGAAAAACAGCCAATATCTTCCAGACAAACAATAATTCTGATCCAATACTGTACTTTTTTGTACTTTTTCTGCTTTTTAAACATCTCTGAGTTGGGTCCAGTGATGTTGTGTCCAGATGTGTTACAGATATTTTACCTGTTAAATTGTTGACATTTGATTCTCTCTTTCTTTCTCCCATTCCTTAGACTTTCCTATCATCTGATGATAAAGTTTCTGGATTATTTGACTCTGATCTTGATCTGAAAAGCAAAGATGGTAATTACTTTTTACCTCCTGTTCTGATCCAAACCCAACCCTGGTTATCAATCTGCTTTTTCCAGCCAGGAATGAATTAATTTTTCGGCTCTGTAAAGTTGATAGACCTTTCATCCTTAATAGTTTGAAATGGCAGCATGAGAATTAAATATCTAATGTCAACAAAATGGGCTCAAGGCCTCTTAGAAACATAAGCAAATATAATTCTGTTTCAAGTTTGAGGATCTACAACAGACTCTTTATGCTGAAGGAAAGGAGGGGAAAAAGTGCAGAAGAATTGGGATATGAAGGCAGATAAAAAATTTGCAATATCTTAATCAGCAAGTCTGATTTTCCACAGCTCCTTTATATACAGTGTAGAAAATTACTCAGTGGTCTATTTGCTGCCCTGTGGTCTGTTCCCCTGGGATTTTAGCTAAACCAGGGGTGCCAGAAGTATTGAAGGACCACTTAGCACAGCAGGAACACATCTATCTGAAGTGATAAGGATCGCTGTTGGGCTTTGTCGTAAAACCAGACATCCTTCAGCTGTGTGACAAGAAAAGTTTCACTGGCAAGCTGGTAAAAGAAACACCAATTTCAATATCAATCTCCTGACTTAAAAATGCAAAATAACTGCTCTTTTTTGTCATGTTTATAGTGTTTTTTTCTATTCTATAAATTTTTCATTACATTGATTTACTTTTTTCATGGACAAAAAAATCCACCCCAAAATTTCCATGAAAATCTTCTTGAATTAAATATTTTTAAACTGTTGAAAGAAACGTGAAGAATTTATAATATAGGAAGTCTGCCAGTTTATACCCTTAAATCTTACCCATTACAAAGGTCTTTAACATATACTAATTAAAACAGACTGACCAAAACAGGCAGACAAAGAGTGTTAGACAACGCCTGTGTGACAGGAGTGTCCTTTTCACTTTTTACCAACTTTTAAAATCCTTTCTACTCCTTTGCAGGATGTGAACATCTTGTGCTCAAAGAAGCCTTGGGAAACGTGCCCAGAAGCAAAATGTATCAGAAGCAAACAGACTATTAGACATGGTGCTAACTCATCTGGAAAAGGAGCTGAGAACCCACTGAATGTCTCTTTCTGTCTGCCTATATTGCAATCTAACTTCTTGTGCTTGAGTTCCATCTGAAGGCAGAATTCACATTTGTCCAGTTAGTCACCATACTAAACAGAGACAGTCACATCTGACTCAGTCACTCCACTCTCCCAGTTCTGGTAAATGGACCCCTTCTCAGTGCAGTCAGTGGACACTAGATGTGATTCATTCCATTCTAAACTAAAAGATAAAATTAGGCCAAATGAGTCACTCCCTGGATTTCCTACTTCTCTACACAGACTAAAAATGGGTCTTGGGAGACTAAATGATTGAGACAACTTCTCTGTAGATTCTTCATAGTGGATGAGATTGGTCTTGTTGAAATATCTGTCATTACACTCAAGGCAAGGTCACATTAAACCATCTTTTTGTCCATTCAGCCACAGCCTTACCCAGCATGTTCCACACCAACATCCCTATAGTCTGCACACAGACACCTGAAATGATAGCGCAAAGGAAGGGGGAAATAAAACAGGGATTTATGCTTCTGCCTCCAGAAAGTTTGATATCCTGACTTTATGCAGGCTTATGGCAGCACCTACTAGCCCAAGTCATGGACAGGGTTTCTGTCCTACTGCATTCTACACAGCAAAATGAAACCATACAATCACAGAATGGTTTGGATCTCAGGGGATCTTAAAGATCATCCAGTCCAACTCCACCTGCCATGGGCAGGGACACCTTCCACCAGACCAGGTTGCTCCAAGCCCCCTTCAACCTGGCCCTGGACATTTCCAGGGATGGGGCAGCCACAGCTGCTCTGGGCACCCTGTGCCAGGGCCTCACCACCCTCACAGGAAATAATTTCATCCTAACATCAAATCTAATCCTGCCCTTTGTCAGTTTGGAGTCATTTCCCCTCGTCCTGTCACTGCAGGCCCTCTCCAGCTCTCTTGGAGCTTCTTTAGGCACCAGAACCTTCTTTTCTCCAGGCTGAACATCCCCAGCTCTCTCAACCCATCTCCAGAGCAGAGTTGCTATGGCCCCCTTGATCTGCTCTCCAAAGGAATAAGCATGAAATTCCAGAAAAGCACTAGAGAGCCTGTAAGTCCAACAGCTGTACAGTAGAAGAGATACCAGGAATGCTTTTCACTTCCACATCTACCGATGGTCACAAATCAAAACAGAGTGGCTTGGATCCAGGGCATGTAAATTAGAAAAGCTAGAAAATCAAACATTTTCACATGACACCTTTTTTATTAAGCAGAGTTATATTAGTGATCAGATGATAGAAGATCTTTGCCTTGAAGCAGTGTTCCTCTGTCATTTTACTCATATCCCTCCAATGTTCTCCCTTCTTTGCACATTCCATTCCTCACAACTACAAATCAAAAAATTTGGGGCAAAAAATTGTCATGGGATAAAACATGATAGCATTACACTAGATTTTTTTTAACATCTTTAAGTCTCTGTTTCAGAATTAATACTTTCCTTTTTTGTTAAATTTATAAAATCATACTCCTTAAATATTCCATGAAATATTCAAATTGCTATGTAAAAAAAAAATTCACTAGATTGTAAGTTTTATAAAACTTGTTTTAAGTTATCAGTTTATTAAAGTACTTTGTTTCCTCTGTAACTGCTTCCCTGAAGTATCTCATCTTTTATTTGAGGAACAGCAAGTTTTCCCCATCCCAGAAAAGTAAAAAAAACCTGATACGCAAAAAATTTTAAAGAAAATGCTTAAATAGTGGAAGAGTTGCAAAAATGATAAAGTATTTAATTATTTTTACAATTCCATTTGACAGGTAGCTTTTGCAGAGCTTGGGCAGCATCTTACCTCATGAAACAATAATTTAATACCTCACAGAGAAGGGGAATTGGGCTGGCTAATACAGTCTGGTTGGCTTTTCAAGAAGTTTCTCTCAAAACTCCTCACAATGAAAATGTTAAGGGAAACCAGGTTAGTAAATTAGTTGGTGGAGTCCTAACACTAATTGAAAGAGAGTTGAAGGATCAGAAGATCACATTTTGGTAACAGTACTGTGATATTTACCTATAGGAAATATGAAGGCTGCGTGAAGAATTACAGGAGGTGATAAGAATCAGTGGTAGAATAGGAGAAGAAAATGTTTCTTTCAAACAAACATAAAGTGATTTACGTGGGGAAACTAAGCCCCAATAGCCTAATCTTTATGTTAGAAGAAATGTACTCTGTGCTAATTGTTACAGCTCAGAGATGAAATTGCAGTTTACAATAAATAGTCCATGCAACTACCGCTGTAATGTTTATCAGCCTCCAAAAAGGCATGTTAAGTAGAAGAAAAGAAGGAGAAAAAGAGGACATGGTCTCAAGTCATGCCAGGCAAGTCTTATATTTAATATACAGAGAATATTTCTTCACTGAAAGGGTTGTCAAGAATTGGAAGATGGTGCCCAGGGCAGTGATGGAATCAATGCCCCTTAAAGTGTTCAAAAATGGGTGGATGTGATGCTTAGGGGCATGGTTTAATGGTGAACCTGGCAGTGCTGGGTTAGTGGTTGGACCCAATGATGTTACAGGACTTTTCCAACCTTAATGATTCTGCAATTATATGCACATATAAATCTTTGGCCAAAATCAGTAAGGCCATTTCATGTTCTTTCTCTAAGCCCACACCATCTGGTCCTGTACATCTCGCAGGCTAGAAAGTGGAAATGGGTCATGCAGATGACACTGTGGCAGCCCAGGATGTATTTAGTGAAAAATTTTCTTTAGCAACAAATCCAGATGGCACTGGCACAAGAGAGAGGGAAGCAACCTGCGTCATGGGGACTAGAACCATCACCTGGGGTCAAAAGAAGCAAATTTCTTAAATGGACAAAAAAAAAAAGTTTGTGCAACTCACGTTTTCAACAGCACAGTCTGAACTAAACTGACATGGTTTTTATGTTTTTCTCATGATTGCAAATCAGAGCATTTCAACAAAAATTACATTCATTTAGGGAAAAAAAACCCCAGATTTTGTAGAATTTTAAATTCTGTTAAAAGTCTCTCCTTACCCTCTCTCCTTCAAAATAAACTAAAATGTTCAGGTGGAAAATAAGTGCTTGCCTGAAAGGGTGAGGGAGCTTAAGTTAATACAGAAAACAAATCCCTGCTTTGGGCTCCTTATGACAGTCCAGGGTCTGAGAACAAGGCTGGCAGTTCCAACTGGCTGTTGTGTGCTGGGTTGCAAAAACACTGGAGGAAGAGCTCTGGCTCCGGACTTCTCTTTCATATGAAAACAACAGTATTTCACAGGGAATGCTGAAGGTGTAGCAGTCACTAATTCATTTAGGTTAGAAAAGGCCTCCAAGATCATTGAATCCAGCCTTTAACAGACCACCACCAGACCAGAGCACTGAGTACATCCATTCATTTGCTGAGCACTTTCAGGGATAGTGACTCCACCGCGTCACTGGGCAGCCCCTTCCAATAATTGGCAACTGCTTCAGAGAAGAAATTCTTTCTGATGTTCAACCTGAACCTCCCCCGACACAGCTTCAGGCTGTTTCCTCTCCTCCTGTCCCTGTTCCCTGGGAGCAGAGCCCGACCCCCCCGGCTGCCCCCTCCTGTCAGGGAGCTGTGCAGAGCCACAAGGTCCCCCCTGAGCCTCCTTTTCTCCAGCCTGAGCCCCTTTCCCAGCTCCCTCAGCCGCTCCTGGGGCTCCAGCCCCTTCCCAGCTCCGCTCCCTGCCCTGGACACGCTCCAGCCCCTCAGTGCCTCTCCTGTCCTGAGGGGCCCAGAGCTGTCCCCAGCACTGGAGGTGCCTCAGCAGTGCCGGCACAGGGGACGGGCCCTGCCCTGGGGCTGTGTCACACCCTGGCTGGGACAGCCCAGGGGCCATTGGCCTCTTGCCCACTGGGCACCCCTGGGCTCTGTCCAGCCGCTGGCACCAGCACCCCCAGGGCCTTTCCCAAAGGGCCCTTTCCAGCCCCTCTGCCCCAGCCTGGAGCTGCAGGGGTTGGTGAGAGCCAAGGGCAGGACCCGGCACTTCCCCTCGTTACCCCTCACACCGCTGGCCTCAGCCCATGGATCCAGCCTGCCCAGATCCCTCTGCAGAGCCTTCCTGCCCTCCCGCAGATCCACACTCCCACCCAGCTTGGTGTCATCTGCAAACTGACTGAGGGTGCACTCGATCCCCTCGTCCAGATCATAAACAAAGATATTGAGCAGGGCTGTCCCCAGCACCGATCCCTGGGGACGCCGCAGTGACCGGCTCCCAGCTGGATGTGGCACCATCCCCCACCACTCTCTGGGCCCGGCCATCAGCCAGTTCCTAACCCAGAGAAGAGTGAACCTGCCCAGGCCCTGGGCTGCAGCTTCTCCTGGAGATGCCGTGGGAGACGGTGTCAAAGGCTTTGCTGGAGTCCAGGCAGACACATCCACAGCCTTCCCTCATCCACCAGGCAGGTCACCTGGGCATCAGAGATCAGGCTGCTCAGGCAGAACCTGCCTGTCCTAAATCCATGCTGGCTGGGTCTGATCTTTTGTGTGTCCTGTGGGATCACACCCAAGATGGTCTGTTCCACACAAGATATTTTTGTCAAGGAAAAATAGGATGTGATAGATAGCCAAATGAAAAGGACCGTGGATCCCACTCAGTCCTTGTGCCAACAACTGAAGCATGCTGGTTTAACTCATCTACAGAAATAAAAGCATCTTTTTTACTAGTGCAAACTTTGGAAGAATTAGTCATTTAATCTGTATTAAAATTCTCAACTTCCAATTTGTTTTCAGATACAATGAATGCCTTTGCACGGCAAAAGATTCCTCCCAGAAAAATAGCTACAAAATAGGTGAAGCCCTTCAGATACTGATATTCAAGTAAATGGCAACTAATATCAAGTAAGCTTTTTTGAGAATATTCCATCAGGCTATCTATTTTTTTTCTATCCTAGACTTGAATAAAACTTAATAAGCATTGATTCCACAGCATTTAGGGAGGATTTACATTTAGAACAAAGTTAGTGTGCAAAAGGTTTTAGACAAGATCTGCAGCTAATAAAATGTGATATAAATGTAATGAAAAATCCTGAAGATCTGCAGCTAATGAAACGTGTCATGAATGTAAAAAAGAAAAGTAAGCAAGAGACCATCTAGATGTTGCTCAACCCTTCAAAGTACCTCTCTGGAATCATGAAAATTTCAGCCTGAACGAAAAAAGCCAATGTGAACATACCCAAATACAAAGTAGAAAAGACTTTAGGTTTTCTAAGTGGATGAAAAATTAAAACACATTTGCTACAGTCTGGGTCTGCTGAGGCCAAGCTTATGAAAAATTTTTCCAGTACAGACCTCTAAACAGCAGAGGTACTTAATGTGAGAACGATGCCAAAAAAAAGAGCAAGTAAGGATCATTCCGGAGGGCTGAGTTCTGGAGTAGTGCAGAATGAGGACTGGTATCCCCAAGGCAGTATCCTGGTGCCATTTGCAGTTAAAGCCTTGTTTTGGAAGACATTTACTTCTCCACCAACAGACCTAGACACAAAGGAAGAGTGAACTTTAAGCACCATTTCATAGTTTTTTTGTGCTGTAAAGCTGTTGCCTTAGGGAGGGTTGCTGTTCAGTTACAGATGGAAGGTCCATCCAGCAGCATCAGCAGGCAGAGAGGCAGGCTAAAAGTACAGAGTTCAGGTGACTAGTGGAGTCAGAGGCAGTATAGAAAAAGTTTTGTCTCTGAATGTGGAATGTTTATCATTTTTAGAAATGCAAAACTGGTTTTCATTGCTGATTTTAAATCAAATACAGAAAACATTGTCTGTCGCTGTTTTAAATTGTTTTGAATAGTAAAGTACCCTGAGACCTTTGCTGCATGAAAGATAGTACCTCAAAGTGCTTTATTGTTGTAATTTCCATGGAAATTAACATTTACTTGCATGGTTATCACACTTTCCGTGTAATGCAGGGTATAACCATCTAAATCCCTTTGAAATACAGTCACTGAGGTATCATCAATCTGACTCAAGATTTGTTCTACTTTTCTGCTTGAGTTTGCTGAATATTTTTGCTGTTCCTCCTGGTGTTGAGCTATACAAGTTAATGCTGAACTGTACTTTAAAATTCAGCAGCCATTTCCTTCTGTTTGGTTTTATTTCCCCATCTTTTCTATTCACTTTCCTGCCTGTCCCTCCTTCTGTGTCCACTGCAGGCATTTAACAACTATATACTGTTTACAGCATCAGTGGAAAGCCACAGAATGTAAATCCACAGGGAATTTCACCCATGCTTCACACCCAGGCTGACATTCATCTCAAATTGTCACAGTGGAGGCTTAGAGTTGATATTAGACGGAAAAAAGGGCTGTCACTCCCTGGAACAGGCTTCCCAGGGAAGGGGCAGAGTCACCATCCCTAGTGGGGTTTAAAAGACACGTAGCTCTAGCACTCAGGGAGATGGTTTAGTGGTGGGCTTGGGCAGTGCTCAGTTGATGGCTGGACTCAACCATCTAAGAGGTCTTTTCCAGCCTAATTAATACTATGATTCTACGATCCAAGTTCAAGAAGAAGCACAATTATCATCTAATCTTCAGACAAGGAGACCACCCCTAAATTTCTTCAGTCCTTCCTTCCCTGTCCTGCACCACGGGAATATGCATGCACACCCTGTGTGGACCTATCCAAACACTGACTGCTAAAATTATAATAAAACCCCTATGTAAAATTATGTTTTAAACTAGATGACTTGTAAAACAATCACAGGACATTAGCTGATGAAGATGCAGGAACTGTGAGAAGAAGGCAGATACTGGGTATGCAACTCAACAAACATTTTGCAAGTGGATGTGAGGGACTGCAGCTCTTGAGCACACAGACTTCTGCTCCACTGTCCATTCGCTGGGGACAAAGTGGGAGGAATTTCAAGTGGCAAAGAGGAAGGTAAAGAAAGAAGCTATTAAGTGTGTCTCTGGAGCTCCTTGGAACATCAAACTGACGGTGTAAGTTAGCTCAGTAACTAGTACATACCTAGAACCAGAGCCACTGCTGGTAAGTCTAAGTTAAATGCTGCATCGCACTGTATTAGATTTATGTAACTGATTGAATTTTTGTAAATCTGTGTTATTGCTTGATGGAAGCGGATGTCTTTATTTATCTTGCAGCAACAAAACCAACATCCAGTTCCAGTGGGAGCATTTTGTTTTCTATGCCTAGCATTACAGTCCAAATGACCTAGCCTTTACATAAGTCAAGACAGCTCAAGAGACTGGTGGTATATGAGCAATGCAAAATACAGCTGGAAACTTCAAGGAATTCATACAGCTGAATTCCTGGTTATTAACTTCCTCCTGTTGTTTATATTGTCTTCATCAAGAGTTTTCCTTCTAAAATTCACTATTTTAATAACATCGACACATAGTGACTTTATCTTCCCTCTAAAAAGTAAACACTAACAATGATCCTTATAGAACAGCATGCTATTTCAAAGTATTGTTTTAATTATTTTTATAACACACCAATAAACATCTTCACCAAGGATTAGAAATATTTTTTTTTAATTAATTCAATTTACTCTTACCTAGCTGTCAGTGTAGGAGATTGTTGGAATCCAGAATGCAGAAGAGTATCTCTCTGCCTGTTTTGAAGGATTCTACCCCCCTGGACAACACTGTCTTTGACCTTCGCCCATGGAGAAAATTACCTACCGTTTGGGAAGAATTGGAATCTACACTGGTGTGAACTAGATGAT
Source organism: Struthidea cinerea (assembly GCA_013397865.1). NCBI lineage: Eukaryota > Metazoa > Chordata > Aves > Passeriformes > Corcoracidae > Struthidea > Struthidea cinerea. Next base: position 349,988 of record VZTI01006045.1, read on the forward strand.
AGAATGTTATGTAAGATTATCACAAGGTGAAAATTTATGGTCTTTGGGTTTGTTAATAGTAAATAGATAAAAGGTAAAAAACTTCAAAATGGAGGATTGTTGTTGTTCTCCAGGCCTTTTGTTCCTTCTTCTAGTACTCCATATTCTGCAGTAGAAGTAGTTTAAGGTGATTGGATAAAAAATTCCGCAGTTCCTGTATACGTGACAAAGTGAGTTGTGGAACATTGGTGGAAAAGTGAAAATATCTTTCGTTTTACGTTTTTATTGGGTAATTTACCTTTAAAAAGGCTGTCTAATCTTGATAATGCGGGCTTCTCCTGCATTCTCTGCTCTGTGCTGTGTCTGGGTCACGTCAGTTACTCTATTTCTCTGATATGACTTAATAAACAACTATCTGAAAGCAGTGACTGTTGAAGTTCCCATTCGTCTCCTGAATTCCTGGCAAAGATACTAAAAACTCTCCCCCAAGGGGAGGCATTAATTAAGGCATGGAAAGTTTTAGAGATATACCTGCTTTTAAGGGATGTTGTTAGGATGCAAATGTTTTGACGCTAAAGATAAGTCATGGAAAAATAGGTTGATATCGACATTGGAAAAATAACATTAAACAGCCTTAGCAGCAACCTTGCAGATAGACCAGAGCTAGGACTCAGCAGCTCTAAAGTCTTTACGTGGTCAATGACACGTGAAACCTTGGAGAACCCATGTCACCCTGGTGTACTGCAGTTTTCTTGCCTGCTAACTGGGTGCTAATAATAAAAGGACATAACAAATCATGATGAGTTGCAAAGTGCTGGAGTGCGGATAGACATCCTCATTAGTGCCACAGAGAAACAAACTGGCAAGAATCCTGTGTCTTAATGACTGTTATTCCGCACAGTGAAATCCAAAATTCCCTGAGAGGAGGTGTTGTAAGTGGCCTTACCTAGAGTTGCTTTATTCATCTATCAAAGCTTCAAAGGAGGAAGAGAAAATGGCAGTTAAATTTCTGCTTATTTTCTCTGGTGTTCTACTCCAAGTTAGTGCTAATGTCAATTAGGTATATTCATCAGCTTTGACATTTTGTACTTGACAAATTGATGAAGGTTTAGTAATGCATTACAATTTTCCTTATCAAAACTTTTTTTTTTTTGAAAGACTTTTAATTACTACACATCTTAACCAATATGGGTTTTACTTCTGATTAAAGTGGCCATTGAAATCTTGACAATGCTTGACACACTCCATCTGAATTTAATTAACTTTTTTCTTTCCCCTTTTTATTAGCTGCTGTGAGGGGAAAGAGAGTGGAGAAGCAAGAGAATTCAGCTTTATACATAGTAACAGATGCTGTTGGTATCATAGCAAAGTTCTGACTTTATTAACTTAATGAGAATACCCAAATTAATCAATACTTAGTATTGAAGTCACAATATTTCTTCTGGAGCTGGTGGAAAAAGTCATGAATCAAAGACTCTTTGAATCATCACAAGGCATTGGGTTGGAGGGACTTTAGAAATCATCTAATTCTGACCCCCTCCCACAGGCAGAACACCTTCCACTATCCAGTGGGGTGGTCAATCCCTGTCCAGACAGCAGC
>VZTI01006049.1:8759-63578 GCA_013397865.1 Struthidea cinerea
GTTAACCTTACCTAAATCCTGTAAAATCATTTATCCCATTTTCAGAACTGCCTTGGGGTCAGAATTTAAAATCTTAGTCATTGAGAGCTCGGGTGTAACTGAAAGTCAAGGATTTTAGCTTTTCAGTTACTCACTTACAATGAAGACAGATGCTTAGTGGGATTTCCAGAAGCAGCTTGACAGCTGCCTTGTGCTGGCTTTAACTTGTGTTCAATGCTGAGATCCCTCTGAAAATATCATTTCTGTGCATTTTGAGGCACAGAAACATTATTTAACAGAAATGCCCTGCACGTATTTGGAAAATGTCCCCTTGGTGGTGGGGTTCCAAGGGCTGGGGCAGCCCAATGGCAGCAGAGCAGTGACATCCAGAATAAGGTGAACTAAGCAGAAAGTGTGATGGAACAAATCACCTCTCTCCAGCCCAGGCATGCCCTCATGCCATCACAGCCATCATTTCTCCCACTGCTCTGAGAGAAGAGCAGGAATTATTCAGGGAACACTTGCTTCCTTAGATTACTGTCCCACGGTGAGAAAGAGGAACATCCAACTATTTGTTTGAGCTACAAAGAGATGGACCACAAAGAGATGCTCCTGTCTCCTCACATCAATCTGCTGGCTCGAGGGGGAGGAGGATCCTATCCCTCACATTGCTGCTTCTTGCCAGCTTCAGGAGTTTCCAACTCTCCAGCTTGACCCTGAATTGAATTTTCTATGGACATTTTTGTGTTACATTTCAGTTTCCTGAGCAAGTACATCTTGATCTTCTTGGGGAGAAAAGAGGATGAAATCCAGCATCTCTTTCTAGAGAGTAACCTGGCTTCAAAGTGAAGAAAGTACATGGAGGGGCCATCCTAACTGAGTACTATTGCCACCAATGTGGCCAAAACCTGAACTCACATGAGTACGTACTGGGTATCCAGCCACACATCTGGGTGAGTCCCCACTTAGGAGACAGTGGGTACAATCAAGGTTGCCAAGGAAACCAGCTGCAGGCAGCAGCAGACTGAAGAAATCACACTAAACCTCTTCCAACTTCTGTGTTGACTTTTAAAAAAATGATAAAGACACTGACTATAGAATGGATAATTCTTCACTGAGAAAGAACAAAGCAAATGCAAGCTTTTGCTTCATGCTATTGATGCCCTGCCCTTATAACAAAGTGACACTTTTGTATGTCTGAATCTAAAGAGTCAATTGGGGTATTTTCATACTCAGTTTGTGACTGTTCACTCAACTCCTGCTTAAGTTTTGGCTACCACAGCTCATGCTAAGGCCTGATATATGGTGGGATCAGCACCATGAGGTCAAAGAGCAGGAGAGGTGGCCAGACAGAGGCCACCACATATTATTATCACCTCATGTATTATTATCACCTCAAATTGCTGTCTCTGTTTTGCCACTATCCTTTGTCTGACAGTTTCCTCAGAATCCACTAACTTACGGAAATGGTATAGACCAAAACTCCAAGCTGGAGGATATAAAACATCAGTTTGCCCAAACAGCTTTTGGAGCTGATCCAAGAGCAGCTAGACTGCTGAAACTTCCATACTTCCTGCAGTGAGTATACAGGGGACACCCACAACTTGATGGAGGAGAAATGATGAGCACTCTCATTGTCAGGCAGGGTAGGTGCATGACATTGCAAATTATGGGTAGTAAATTCTGTGTAAGTGGATTTACATAATAAACTTATCTGGGCAAAAAGGGCCCTTTTGTCATGTTTGTTTATTGTATTTCTTAATTAGCCTATGAAACAAAGTTTAAATCATTGAGTATGTTGCTCTGTAAATTTGGAAGGTCTGAACAGACTGTAACACCAGTTTTGTATAAATATATTGATAAAAAGCCTAGTTGTCTCTGAACAGCTTACTAATATCTCTGTAGTGCCCTGCAGCAGGCATGTAGGGCCAGAAAAGTTAACACCTTGATGCAGGTATTTTGATGTTAGCCAAGTCCTTTTCTCTCTCTGCTGCCATGGTCCTGACAGTGCAGGAGAAAGGGATGGGAGGGCTAAGAAAAGGGTGCAGACACAAGAGGCAGCAACTGCTGCAAACTTCCTATTTCTCCAGCTTTCCCAGCCTTCCTAACACAAATCAAATGCAGTGCTGGGTCCTGGTCAGGGGGATGAAAAGACAGATGTCAATCACCTCTGATAATGAATTAACCACAACTGTCACCTCACTTGGCCTCGGTTGTGCAGGTGGCCTCTCATCCATAGGGGACAGGACTTGCCATGGCTCGTGATGACGCAGGTTCCTACTTCCCTGCACAATGGGACCACCAGTGACACAGCCACCGAGATCAGTTTGTACCCAAACAAGAATCTACAACTGACTGATGTGCTAAAAACTCAGCAAATGCCCAAACATTTTGCTGAATAGGGAGAAAGCACCCTGTTGATTAAATTTAAGCATATATTTAAGTGCCATGCTGAGTAAGGGCAACAGTGAGTTCTAAAGAAATACTACATTTAGCAAAAAGATTAAAAAATAAAAACAACATCCACAGAGCAATGTTTTCTCCAAGCTAACTCCAGTAAATAATTCCCATTTATCATTTATTTAAATTTAGAAATAACATTCAGGGAGAGTAGGAAAGTAAAACAGTTCAATAAATACAATCTGTACTTTGCTTATTGACTGAATCAATATTGTTCATCAGTTGTCCAATAAAGAACTAACGGGGAAGTTCAATCTCTTAAAATTTGTAAAAATTAAAGGGCACATTTTAAAGTCCTTTTTGTTAAAAAAAAAAAAAAAAAGTCATGATAAAAACCCAAACAAATAACATTAGGGTGGACAGTATTTTTTAAAATGTCAATCGCACGGAAAACTCATGGATTTACATATTTTTTTTCCTGGTTGCTTGGTTGGTTTTTGGTGTTTGCAGCTTTTTTTCCCAAAACCTTAGGTTAAGAATTTTTTAACCAAGACACGAGACTTTCAAAAGTGACTTAAGGATGCAACAATCATAAGAAATGTTATGAATTCAGACAACTTCTCAGAGTTAAAACTACCTCTTTTTAAAGAGATATAGTGACATCTCCTTGTGCTTAGTAATTTGAGACACAATCTATCCCATCAGCAATTGAAAAGGACCTCGTTATTTTTTCTGTGACAGATGTGATTTACAGAAGTCAAAGCACTAATTGCCCTAAACCTATTAGGAGTGAGGACTCAGATTTACCCTAAGCCTCTTGCCTTGCATTCAGTTGATGGTATTCACATTAACCACATATTAAATTTAATTTTAGTTGCACAGGAATCTAATAGTCTCATTTTTCCCTAGGTGAGTGCCAAACCATGAAGTCTGTAACTCAGAACTCCTAAATTCTGCCCCATCACCTTTTTTTCCCCCTGGATCTTTGCACACAGTGAAGGCAAAACCATGATTTCAACTTCCCCATATCTACCTAATTTACCCCCATTCTCAACATTGCTGATTGACAATAATTCAGAACACTCCAAAAATTAAAAAAACCAATCAATCAACCAACCCCCTCACTTCCCCAGCCCAAGCTGAAACTTCTGAAAAGGGGAACTGTCTTTAAATTCATGGTGATGAGACACCGCCTGCTTGCAGAAAAAAGTGGGAATTCCAAGACTTAGCAGGGAAATCACTCAACAACTGCAAAATTCTGCCGAATAACAAAGAAGGAAAGAAGTCTCTGCAAGGACTAACATTGGCCTTCTGATCACAGCAAAAGGATGATAACAGTGCCTTTGGCTCACTGCATCAGAGGAGCAGGGGCCAGCTCTGCTTTGAGAGGCAACTGAACTTTGAGGCAACTGAAACCAGAGCAAGCTACAGATACAGACCTGTCTGGATGGCACCAGCTTGTCCTACTCGCCACCAGCATGGGATAAAGCAAAGTCCACATCTCATGTGCTTGTGGGACTACACTGGGAGACAGGGGAACACAAATTCACCCAAAGGTGGTCCCATTGCCTTGAAATTTCCCAGGTGGCCACATCACTTGGTTGTGGATTCCCCAAGGCTATGGCAAATGGCACTAAGAGGTCATACTGTGAGATGAAAGTAGGCTCAGAGCAAGAGATCCTCAGACCTCAGTCTGATATGCAAAGCACATGCATGTTTAAGAAACCTTTTTTCGAAAGACTAAAGCCCCCATAATCTATTAAATAAATAAATGTCCTTCATCTCTACCTGCATCCCCCCTCCAGCTCTTGGGGAGAGGCCTGTCATATCTTCTCTAGACTTGCGGGAAGATGTTATGAATTTGCATCTGAGATCTGCTGAGAAGAGGGAAGCTATATACCCTGCTGTGGGGAACTCAGTGTGAATTTCCATCTGTGAAAGCCTTGTTATGAGCATATGTTTATTCAGAGCAATCTCCTGAGATTTGGTGTAAACCTATATGGTTGATCTCAAAAATACCATCTGCTCTTCAAACTCAAAGGGGAATCAAGAAATAGGGGCCCTTTGCTTACCATGTGGACAGTGCTGTCAGCCCTGTTATGCACAGCAGCAAAGCCTGAGTGACCTCCTGTCTGGCCCAGGTAAAAATTCAAGCCTGTTCTTTACTCCAGCATCTGGAAGCAGCTGTGCCAGAGCACTCGGCACACAAAGCTGGATCCCACAGAAGGCAGCTTTGATTTTGTAGAGTCCTGGAGCTTCAGAATGCCCCCCCTCACATCTTACCCACAGTGGTGTTTGGATGTCTTAGGAGCTCAGAGCAGGATCTTAAAAAAACCCTCCTGAGAGAAAAGCTTTGCTCTTCTTTATTGCTTATCTCTTTTCTTAGCTATGCTAGTGCCAAGAAGGAAATTAAGCTGGCTCCCTGCAAGGTCTAATGTGAAACCTTGGCCACTTCAGTGTCAAGACTGTTATCTGAGCTTTCGTTCTAGTGCCAGAAACAGTTACGTGGCCTTCACCTCTGCATTAACTAGAGAAGGTTACAGGCTTACTCTTCTCTCCCCTGGCAAAGCTCCTGGTACCACTCAAAATGAAGCAGGGACCCAGTAATTGTGATTGTCTGGAAGTGTGATGGTCTAATTGCACAGAGATGGGCAGGAGTGAGAGCAAAGGACCGGCCTTTAGAGATGTGCATTTGCTACCCCCCAGAGCACTCAATAAAGCTGTGCCTGCAGCTTGCAACCGGCTGAGGCAAACCCTGTCCCCAATGTCCTGAAAACAGTTTAAGGATCTTTAAAGGGATGCTGCGTATGTTCTCAAAAGCTCATGTAGCAATACAAAATAGAGAGAAATACAACAGAAAAAACCTGCTGTAGTCCAGAACAGATTTTCAATTTCAGAAAAGACACTATTTCTCCAGCACAGGGTGACATGAACATGGCAGTGCTTTGCTGTTATTTCCCACTCCAACACCCAGAGGAATACTGGCAGAGGGTTCCCAGAGCAGGGTGATACCTGTTAAGAGTTGATAGCTGCCCTGAGGGGGCTGTTGCTCTTTGAAGTCAGAGAGGTTTTCCTCTAGGTTTTCTTCTACTGACTCTGCTGAGTATTAGAGACAGAAAAGGCTGGGTAAAATTTTCTCTCTGTTTGGATAATTGTCTTTTGTGCTGCCTTGTTGAGAACTAATATGTCTGAGCTAATTTCTTTTATATCTCTGTCAAAAGCATATTTCCTTAGCTGATTAATTCTTCTTTGGACTAGGGCTCAGAAAAAGACAATAACTTACATTTGTCAGGAATCATCTTGACTGAATGCTCCTCCCCTCAGCCCATAACTCCAGAGTCAGCCCTCCTACAGCCTGAATCTCCAATACTCCATCTGTGTTGACTCAGGAATGGATAGAAAGCTTCTTTTCTTGGGTATGGCTTGTGTACTTTGGCATTTCACTGAAGGCTTCTTAATATTTAAGCCTTATATGCTACAGCTGCTCCATTTCAGTCCAGTATTTCTCATCAACGTTCCCTCCGCTGAGTTGTGCAGATATCGGGCAAGAGCCTGAAAGCAGCACTCCTTGGGGAAGGTTAGAACAGATTTGTGCTCTGTGCTACCTATACCTGTGTCATTTCCCACTAAGGATAAGCTCATGGTCTGGCGCAGAGAATGAGCACAGACCCCTGCAGAACACTGTACTTTGAAAACCAGGATCCCTTGGGTGGTTATCAGGCAAACAGACACAACAACCCTCACTATTCCCAAGTGTCAAACAAATTAGCTACACAGGCACTCCCACTCTGCTTCAGTACCCCTAATGAAACCCTCTTTAAAAGTCAGCTCCACACAGAAACACAGGTTGTTTGCAAACAAGTTGAGGGTTTTCCTTTCTTTTCCAGGAAGTTGTGGAATGTTTCTCATTTTCCCAACAGACAGAAAATACATTAATTACTTGTTATATTGACTCCTGTAGCACTAGTTTTCCAGCCTTATTAGATTTACTGATCCCTACAAATTTTCTGCTCAAACTGTTAACCTTCTCTGAAAGCTGTTGACCTTCTCTGAGAACTCTTGACCCCACCCATAGAAAGGTAGAACTCAGCTGCCTTTCGTAACCCTGAGCAGTGATTAGTGAAACACCCAACTGTGAGAATAAAAGGGACAGGTTGTGGCCTCCCTAAATCTCACGAGGGCTCCTTGCAGTCACCCTTGTACTATGCCTGCCCTGCCTGAAAGCAGCACTGCCATTCCCAAGGCTGCCACAGTGGAGGTCCTTGCCTGTGCTTCACCAAAATAGACTCAAACTCAGTTTCAGCAGTACGAGGGGTAGTACTAATGAAGGCCACACTCCTCCAGAGAGGCTGGCAGGGAACGGTTGCTCTTCAGCTGCTGTCACCTTTGACAAGGAAGGAAAGTCTGCCCCACATGCCAGTAGAATAGCAAACACGTGACTGGCAATGAATTTGCTCTGAGCTGGGCTTGCAAGGGAAGACACAGCCAGGGGAACCCTGTCATTGCTGCTGGGCAGGATTAGCCATGCCATGGCAGCAGCCTGCTTGTCCCTGCTGCCCACAGGCTTGGAGTATGGTGTAGTGGATGGTCCTTGGTGGTCCAGCCACCATCTCCTGCCTCCCCTCTTCATAGTCCATGGACCCTGGGCCACCTATGCTGCCACCATGCTGGGCAGGCACTCGAGCTAACACATCTTTTCTTAATAGGTTAAGGCAACCTCAGCCCTTCTGTGCACAACCACTGCTGAAGTGGGCCTGCCCCACCAGGAGAAGGGGTCCCAAGCAGCCTCGCCCCCTAACACTACCTGCCCTATTTTTTGGTTGACTTTAGATGCAAAAGAGAGGAGGTATGACAGGCCCTTACAGGAGATACTGATTGCTGGCACCCTGCACTTTGCTTTTGTCATGTCAAGTCATTTGCAAGCTGCTCAGAGCCTCTGTGATGGTGCTCTTTGCTTGCTCACATGGAAATGAAGTGAAAGCCAGGCTGACATGCACAACTGTGCAGAAAGCAAATACAGAGCCTGAGTAGCACTTCCACCAAATCTGAGCCCCTGAGCCTCACCAGTGCCTGGGAAAAGTTTGCTTCACAGAAAGAAATTTCACTTTGGACAACATGAAGACAAGGTTTATGTAACCTCAAACGCAAAAGCAATTAAAGGTGTGTGCATTGTATAACAGAATGCTGCTGCTTGCCCTGCTTTTGACTGTGCTTTTCCTTCCTCCATTCCTGGCCACCCTAAGGCACTTCACAGGTAACAAGTCACCACCCTGATTGTCACTTTAGTGTGAGCCAGCTTGGTTTATAGGACTGGGAAACCTGAGTGTCTGGCAGGGTGTAAGCAGGACTTATCTGCTGGGCCAGCAGCTTAGCCAGGGGCTGGTGGGCTGCATCAGGGACTACAGACACCTGGTGGTGTGTATCCATCCATCCATCCATCCATCCATCCATCCATCCATCCATCCATCCATCCATCCATCCATCCATCCATCTCTCTCCTCATCTATCCCTGTATAAAGGGAAGGAGACTTTTCTGCACAGTTGTTCCAATACTTCCCTCAATCTATGAAATCTGAGCTGGGGTAACTGAGAGAAACACCAGAAGTACAAGGATACTATCAGTCATTCCAGAGCATGATGTGACCCATTTTACCTCAATCAGAAGTATCTTAACTCCCCCACAGCCCCATAATATTTTCATCTTCAATATCCTAAATTTCTAGAAAAGTCTAGTTTTTCAGTGATGGCAAAGTATTCTCTCACTAAAATGAAAATATATCTTTACTCCCAAGCAGAAAAATACACAGTTTGCACTTTGGGACCACAGCTGAACAGAAAGGAAGAGAAGCCTTATGAGGACAGTTCACACAATGAAGTTTTTGTTTGCAAACAAACTTTGAATGGTAAGATCTCAAAAACATGATCACATTTTCAGTGAATTCAATTTCACATAAAAACCTGAGTAGTGAGACCTGCTGTGATTACAGGTGACAGATGGAACCACTGTGAGTCATATTAGTAGCTTACTTCCCATGCACACAGAGATGTAGTCGGCAGTTGATATTGGGTCCCTCCCAAATGAAAATATGCTCAGATGTCTCCAACTTGAAAAAGAAAATAATAAAAATCTCCCAAAGAGACTAATTTAAAACAGAAATTACTCCATTTTCTTTTGTTTTGCACCAGATGTGCTCCAGACATGCGACCTCAGCCTCTAAAGATTTTCCTGCCTACTACAGTCTCCTCTTCTAACTCCTCATCAAAGCACACCAGGTAAAAATGTCCTTCTTCCACATCACTAGTCACCAACACAACCCTGTCATTTCAATTTCTCACACCTCTTCTTTTCCCCTGCCCTGTATCTCTGCAGTCTCATCTCTACAGCTTATTGCTATTGGCTACTAATGTTGAACAAAGTGTTCCCAGTTTCAAACACAATGAGAAGAAAAATCAGTAGCACAAAAAAGAGAAAATTAACCATGTAAACCACTCTCCCAGGGCTGGCCAGGTTCTTTAGGTTCAACACCTGAATCTGCTGCTTTACAGAAGCACAGACTCACCTGCTGCTGCTATTCTTCATTTCCTCCAGAGTTTGTTACACTGAACAATCTGTTCCCAAAGAGAGGAAAAGCACTGGGGCAGGTGCCAGCCTGAGCCCCCCCCACCCTCCTGAACAGCACAGAAGTGTGGTTCTGCCCCCAGGATCTTCCTCAGGCTTGCCTACAGGCGCACCTCCACACTCTGCCAAGAGCCCAAGATATGTTTTACAATAAGCAATGATTAGGAGACATGAATCATTCCCTCAATCCTCTGTTACAGGCACACGAGATGCACTTCTTTCCTCTGTTCCTGCTGGAACTCCAGCAAGCTGTTCTCATACCAGGTTTTCACTTTAGAAAGCAATTTGTCAGTACAAGTGATACTTAAATTTCAAAAGGTAGTGACTAGTGCTGGGATTTGGAATCTCAAGTCCTGACTCAGGCAGACCAAATCAGGCCGCTGCCTCTTTGGATTGAGGGTTGGTAGCCAAAGCTCCATTTTGTTCTGATTGCTAGTATTTAAAATTTTAGTGTGTTAAAAATGGCATCTTAGGATGTCAGTCTACAGACATGGCCTGTGTTAGAGGGCACTTATGACAGCACCAAAGCACACAACGCCTGGTTAAAGGGACAGAGGAGGAAGACAAAAGCAAGCAGGTTTTCTTTTGGGACAGAGTCTCTACTTTACCTGACGTTTTTTACAGTCAGGAGGCTGCTCCTTACCACTCATCCAGAAGGGGAAAGCTATGGGCTTTGCTTCAAAGAGAGAAGCAATTGCCTGGTTCCATTGTACCACGGACTGCTTCTAGCATCTGCTTTAAGAGGCAGTGAGGAAAAGCATGCTTGGCTGCACTGTGGGAGGTTTTGCAACTACTATCTTTCCTAAGGAGCATTCACCTACTATGTGAAATGCAATTTCTCCTTAGACCAAGACCTCCAGCCTCAGAGGACCTGGTCTTATACTTCTGTCCTAGTCTTGCAGAACAATGCACTGTTCCTTACTTCTTGTCCCAAGTAAACCCACACTTTTATCCTAGAGCAGTACACAGTTAATAGATTTAGCTAGCAAATCCCTCCATCCTTTAAATGATGCCTTGCAGAATTTTATTAAAAAAGGATAAATTTATATGAGAAAAATCTCACTGCTGCTAATACTTGCAAAGTAGATGCTACATGTTTCAGAAGATTTGACGATTACCTTCCAAAACATGCATTTCCCAGATCAGGGTGCTAGGCACGATACTGCTCTACAATTTTGAAAAAACATTCAGCGATTTTTAAATTTATTCACCTTGTATTTTGCAAGAAAACACAAATTTGACCTTTATTTTTGTCAACACTGGGGTATTCTGCATGTTCCCCATGTCAGCAGTGGAAGGACACTCACGGGTGTTGCATGTTGCCTTGCTTATTTCTTTGAACACCTGCAGATAGAGCAACCCTGTTACTGCTGTGCTTTGTGAGACACTGACCTGAATTTACCACACATTGAGGTGTGAAATGTGAAAGGCAGCTACAGTCTGTGAAATTACATAATGGATAGAGAACAAGGATTATACATGGCAATGCTCAGGTTGATCCAAGAAAAGAGGTCTTATGCCAGAGTCTACCACATAGCATGCTGCATCTCTAAGCCAGTATGATTCAGGCTGAAAACTAAATCTCTGTCCTGCTATTTAATTCTGTGTGGTTTTACTAACAAAAAGGAGTTCACTTGTCTAATGCTGGTTTGCTCCTCTGATAGCTGCACTGGGCTCTCTGCAGGCATCAGAGATTTTTAAGGCTAGAACAGGTCATCAAGACCATCTCTCCCTACCCCTGCTCACAAAGGTGTTCTTACTGACCCTTACCCTGTGCCGATTAACTAGTGCTTTGATGAGAGTGCATTTGGAAAGAGGCTGAGTGTCTGGATGTCTGGGAATGGAAAATGGTCTGAGATCTCTGATCCACTGCTCAGAAAAGCTCTGGCGTTACACTGAAGACACAAAGAGAGCAGAGTGTTCCCTCAGCAGTCATCTACACTCCTCTTCCGTGGGCTGGTTGATAGCCTTGTGCACACCTTGGCACCACGGCAGAGACCAGCACCTGTTTTCAGCCCTATGACACCTCATTTTCAGAAGCTTGCAAATAACACGTCTGGACCATCCTCCCCAGGACTTGCAGATTTTTTTAGTGCTGGTTATTTGTACATTGAATTTTTTAAAGAAGGAAAGAGAATACCAGAATAATAAGGTAAGCAAATGGAAACCTTCCACCTTATTTTATCTGCTCCTGGAGAAAATACTTATGTGACAAAGTATTTTTAAAGTAGCAGTTAGGAAGGTATAAGCTATCTGCAGTCCCTATATTTGATAGTAAATGTATTTTGGAAGATAGGTACAGCTACATACTTGGACATCTAATATCAAAAGACCCTGTCCAGTTCCCAGGAGAGATTTGTAAACCTGGTAAATCTCAGCACAGCTGGAAGGCCCTGATCAAGAGAGAACTTCATGGTGACAGGAAGGCTTCTGTCAGGATCAATTTACTTTGGCAAAATGTATTTAAGAAGCCTTGCAGAAAATATTATCCTGCTATATTATAAATATTATATTAAAATATTATCTGGGTATGCCAGAAAGTCTCTTGCATATACTTCCCCCAAGGCAAGACAGGTTTATGACTTCTTTGTCCTCAGTAAAATAAAAATTGCACTCAACATCCTTCTCTCCTTTAGCATCCCCCCTTCTGTACGCTGCCCCTAACCCACCTTAAAATAAAACTTTGGCAGAGTCATCTATCACTATGAATATAATAGCAGATATTTCATGAAACTTAAAAGAAGTAATACCCATATTCTTTCCCCAAACATAAAACATGATAGATATGGATTGGTTCCCATTTTTCATGAAACTGCTTAGAGCCCCAGTGGATATAAATTATGGTAAAGGGCAAACTACAAGTTCTACGTGACTTGGCTTGTAGCCCTGCACAGAGCGTGTCACCAGATGACATACTGCTTCTCATAGTTATCGTTAGTATCCATTAACTTCTTGTTGGGGGAATTCTCCCTGCACTTACCTATCCCTGTTTGTCAGAGCTCTTGTTAACAATCCAAGCAGTTATGCCTGTTCAGTCAAATCGACAGCCAATGACCAGTTACAATGATCCTTGTTTTCTGAAAACTTATTTGCTTTTAAGGAAGGAAGAAAAGGATCTCACTGCTTTTGCAGTAAGTCTGATTTCTGTCACTCTAGCCTCTCGCAGAGGTAGGTCTTCAAGTCCAAGGAAACTAGCTTTGTCTTTCTTGATGCATCCATGCCTTTTGCTACATATGGGAGCAACGCTTCTATCATAATGAGGAGTCAGAATGCCAGGCTCCAATTCGGTATCTGGTGCTGGTGTGCAGAAACCTAACAGAGCCTTATCTAAAACTTAAAAAGGCAAGCAGAAAAAATATTCTCATTTGGAGAGAGCATGGCCTGTGTGCCAACTAGCACCACTTTGAGAGATCCTCCTCTTTGCACGAGACTGAGGAAAACAAGCTATTGCAATGTTTTGACCCTGTTTAGTCTTACCTCCCTATCATGAACAAAGGGCTATTATTTCACCTCTTCAGACAGCTAAGCAGAGAGCCAGAGCATTGCTGCCACTGTCTTCCTAGCTGGTACAAAGCTTTCACCGAGACTTTTAGCAACAGGAACCTCCATCTGGTGGTGGTGGGGATCATTTGCATATAGAGGTTAAAATAACATATTCCCATATTCTGGGGTTCATTCTGGACAGAAATGTCCACAGTGGTGGCCCCAAGAGGACAAGTGAAAGTGTTATACTGAGGTAAACTTGATGTGATTGAGTCTGTTGGCTTCAGCAAGGGTATCCAAATGACAGAAGGGATTAAAAGGGATAGCAGCAGGCAGGCAGGCAGTGGTAGTGCAGGCTGCTGCTAAGGTTGCTTTGTGACCTCAGGGAGCAGGAGCTGCTCAGCACACGACTGCCTATTGCTTATCTTAATGATATCAGCTAGAACCACACTGGCTTTTGATGTTTACTGCAACAAAAACCACAAGGCAGTAGAACTTCAAAGGGGACTAAAAAACTCAAGTGGAGACCAAGAGCCATGATCCTGTCCTCAGTGCACCCCAAAGCTTCCCTCTCAAACCAGAACAACTTCATGCTACAATGACAGCATCTGATCGGGTTTTAGTACAGTTCATAGAGCACACAGGGCTGTAAGATTTCCATTTGCAAATCTTACTGAACTTCTCAAGTTGAAAAGATGAAAAACAAACCATTATATCCAAAACCATTGTTGTTCCCTAACAAAGGGAAGAGGCAGTTTGGGACAACACCATGCCTAGATCCTCCCTTGATGCTCTTGGGTACCCCAGACATGCACCTTATCCTTCACCCACTTTACCAACCCAGCCAGAGTGGGGGAAGCTCAAGCTGAAAGGCAGAAACAATTTTGCTTTAAATCATACTCTCTGCTGAGAATCCGATGATGCTGAAGCTTCAGAAGATGGAAAAGTGCCAATGCCCACTCTTGGGATTGCATTGTGGGACCCTACTGTCCCACAATGTTTTGCGTAGACTGGTGCTCTAATGCTTGGCCTCCTTGTGGCACAGATCTAGAGGAGAGTTCTTGGCTTTATCCTGTTGGTTATAGAGAAAACTGAAGTTCAATGACCTAATTCAAGTATGATAAAGTGTCCAACAATGCCTGAAGACTGTTCTGGCATTTAGATATATGTTAAAACTCTCTCATGCATTTTTGGAGCCTGACTTCTGTTTTATTTTAACTCTTTGGGTTGTCAGCGATAGAAAAGAGTAACACATGTTTCAGTTCCCTTCAAGGAAGTACAATTGGCAGGGAATCACATCAGCTGCTCTCAGCTTGATGTAGGGCAATGAATCTAAGGAAGGAATCATGACTGATCCCTCTCTCTTCATTGCTAGACTGGGTGGCTGAGAAGTCCTAGGACTCATGCACAGGCAGTGCTCGTTGGGAAAATTGTGGCAAACCACCTCTGCTGAAGTGAGATGGAATTTCCTATCTAATCCAAACCAGAATTTTTGGACATACTTTATTAGAATGCCCACCAAGCTGTCTTCTGAAAAGACTCTAGTTCTTAAATACAGGTTTTGTATTTCTTAGAGGCCCAGGGAAAAGCCACAACTCTACAGGGACTAGATGGGCATGTGAGGGTCAGGGAAGGAAAACTGTGCCCTTCTTCCTGCACTTTCAAAATAGCTCCTGCAGTGTATATTGCTTCTGTGAGACATATATCTGCTTCCAAGAAGTATCACTAAAGCACTATTTGGGAATATATTGATCAGTGGACATGTACAATGTTGTCAGTCCCAGACAAGATGACCCAAGATCAATTATTATATTGGGTACTACTTACAAATGTCAGAGGTATTACTCAGGAAACTGATCTTGACTTTATGAAATGTAAAGATCAATAGAAACTAGCAAACAATTAGCAGGCTATTAGTAAGGCACTGATACTCTTATAGACAGTTCTCTGGGAATTTATGTACTCACAGAAACACATACTGTGTTTACATACCTGACACCTATGTGCTATCTGTACCCTCACCAGATGCACGATGCTTGCACTGACTTGCACAGCTGCTTCAGAGTCTCATCCCTTCTGTGATCTCGACCCATCATTACTATTATTATCTCAGTGCCATCATAATCTTGTACGTGTTTTCCTTGGGATACACAGGGGTGCACCAGCAGCACTGAGCAGCTTCCTTTCTTAACAAGTGCTCCAGCAGACAATTTATTAAGAAAATTGAGCTACTCGGTCACTAGGGGACAAAAGAAAAAGAGAATTCTGGATTGTTGTTTTTCCAAAACCCAAAATAATATCAAATATGTTTGTGTTAATGTCCTGAACTAATTCTTCTGAAGTATAAAGAAAGCACAGTATTTCTCATTCAATCGTGCTTGTGCCTTCAGAACTGAGCTTTCTAATCAGAACCATATCACCACCCACAGGAAAGAAAATGGTTGTTTTGTCACATCATTTACAAATGTCATTTTAAACCTCTGTTGCTTCCCTGGTAGGAAGGGTCTGAGTAAGCACAAAGCTGTCCATGAAATTATCTGTATTTCTTTCTGGCTACCTGCTAGATAGTAACTGCTTTTCTCTGTCTAAACTGCCACTACTTTGAAAAGGAGGATTTAAGAATGCAGAAAATGTAGCTTGATTTCCTTTTCTTCTCCTCAAGAAAGAGATTCATGAGCTAGCTAAGCTGCCAGGGTTTTGAAAGCAGATAATGACTGTCCAGTTGCAGGTGAACAGAAACCTGATACACAAAACTCTCAACTATGTTTAGAGCCCTCTGCTTTCACTTTGGTTGCTAAAACTCCACAGGTCCCAAGAGTGAAGAAAAAGATGAAAGGTCTCCTATGATTAATTAGAGTTGTGTCACAGCTGCTAAGTCACCTCATTTCTTCTCCCTCTTCCATGTAAGTACTTCAGCTTTAGTCTGAACAGTCTGGAGGAGGCTTGCAGGATAGTGAACGCCTGTGGACACTGAAGGTTGTCAGAAATTCTGCCTGGGGTTTAATTGCAAGTGCTCTGCATTGCTTGTCTGACAGTGGCTTGAAGTGACAGAGATAAGAGGGGATTTAGAAAATCTTCTTTATTGCCTTTCAGATCCAAAGCAGAATCAAAGACAAGAAACTCCTCCATTAGGCCCATTCTCACTTTCAGGGTGATGCTTTAGAAGCATCAAAGAAAGCAAGCAGAAATACAGGTGAGAAGCTCTGCTTGAAGTCAAGAGAGGCTAAGGGGAGGAGAGGGGGTGCTTTTTTCGGACAGAATCTCTGAAAAAGAAATGTCAAATCAAGTGACTGAAGCAAAAATACCACTGTTGCCTTACAGGTTACAGAGTCTTCCCATTTCCTTGCTGATTTGTCAGAAAAGCATTAATGTTGAAGAATAGAAGATGATCTAAAGTACATGACCTGAATATACAAAGTCATTCTGGAGGTCGTCAGATGGAGAAAACCTTCTTGGAGTAGAACAGAGAGACGAGAATTCAAAACTCAGCAAGGACTTTGAATTTTTCACTTCCAACTTATTTTTGTAAAGCAACACACAGTTATTCTTTTTCCTTGTCATTGACATTGCTACTGTCAACTGAATAAATAGTGATGTTTCAAAGGAACATCACACATTGGGAAGAGGGCATCAAGGAAATTAGAACGCTGAGCAGGAGCCTGACTGTCACAGGAGGCATGTCAAGAAATGACTTTGTAACTCTGCCTGTGAGTGCAGCTGTGCGGTCAGTAAATACTGGCACACCCTTTTCATTTCATTTTATTCCTCCTGGCACAGCTGCCAAAGGAAAAGTTTCTCATTTAACAGATTCCTGCCAAGTATAGTAAGGGGAATAGCCTCATTTGTGGCATCTGAAGGTTTCATTACATGGCACCGTGTTTTAAAGCCCCCAAAGATCTGTCTAATAATGATGCCTACACACTCAGATGTTGGTATTGGCAAGTTCTTTGATTTAAGTGTACTTGTCCCTTTGTCAAGCTATAGTAAACAAGCTGTGCTTTTGCATTTTTGATGTGTGTGTAAAAGCAACTTGAAATGACATCAAAGCAGCTCCCACAGCACTGCCCACAATTTCTCTTGCAAGAAGAGCAGAAGGCATTAGCAGCACCTGGGAATAAATAAGAAAGAATCCTGCTGATGTGATCTATCCTGTGCCGAAAAATTTAACTTTCCTAGAGATTAAGCACTCAATGATGTGACTCAGTGATTACATTTTTAGGAAGTTGGGTGCAGTTTCTTTGTATGCCAAATGTGGACTGGCTGACTGCAGCAAATTTAACTAAACTACTTGGCAGCATCTAGTGCTGAACTACCCTTCTCCTAATGCTACGCCCATGCAGAGGCACAGTCCAGCTCTCATTGTATCCGACAGGGACTCTCAGCCAATGATATTATACCTACTTAGCCAAATCCAAGATTTACCAGCTTTGGCCACAATTCTGTGGCAATTTCCTTAATTATGCAGCTAATTCTGTTACAGCCACTGAGTCTTGAGATGTTGGGCCTGACACCAGCTGAGAAAGGCAGACAGGCAGAATACCTTAGGAGGGCCAGAGGGAGGCCAGAGGAAGAACTCAAGGACTTGTATGTTCAGTTTATCAGTAAGAGAATTGGAAGGTGCCTACAATACAGTGTACAAGGATTTCACTGGGAAGAAAAGCAAGACAGGGGAAGATTTCTTAGCATGGCAGGAGAGGCATTTAAAGAGCTGAAAGGGGTATCCAGAAAAGTTTTAATTGCAAACAAAATACCAGCTTGAAACAGTGAATCTAAACAGCAATTGGAAGAGATGACTCTGAGAAACAGTGAATTCTCCAGCATGCCACACCATGAGATCAAGGCAAGTTGTCTTCCTGACCCATATAATCTTTTTAAAACACACTGTCCTGGGCTCAGCACAGGCAGTGACTGAAAATTTCATTGTCCATAATGCACACAAGATTAAATCAGGTGAACTAACAAACTGTCTCATAAAGCTATGAGAGTCTACAGACTAATGTTGATGGAATTACTTGCATGAAAAATTCCCAAATAAATGAAAGCTTGCATGACTAGTGAAAATTTCTCCCAACAGATACCGTGTATTTGACGTACTCCATTGCAATGAAGCAAGATGACCTACATCCTCATTTAGAGGGAAACAGTAAAACCAAGGGGACTTAGAAAGACTTTTAGGAAAATGTTTGTGGTGGTTTTTTTCCCCCCAAAGGATTTCTTAGTTGCTCGGGTTTGTTTTGTTTTCTTCAGACTTGACTACTGAAGTGCAGTTGTCCAAATCTAATCTCAGCACATTTTTCATCCTCTTTAGAATTTCCCACATCTAATGAAATCTTCTTTCTCATGACTCTGCACACACTGATTTTTTTTCCTGTTTTAGAGATAGGAACAAAACATATTACCCTTAAATGTAGGGGTCACTAAACAGACTTTAGGGAAAGGTCGTTTTAGCAGTCTATCTACAGAAGAAAAGTTATTCAAAATACAAAACATGAAATTCCTTAAATTAGTTTTAGGTTAAGAGGAGAAGCAAACAAATAGAAAAATGGTCCACAGGCTTGACTGAAAACCTCCTTCTCTGTAAACTGGCCTTTTTTCTGAGTTGTCTTGGCAGCTGTGGCCTGAATGAAGGTCTAGATGATATAGCTGCTTTCTTAGTAGAGCAATAAGATTAATGGGACAGATTCTCATTTGCTGTATATAGACAATTCTCTGGGACTTACACTCTCTGAGGGTCTAGCCCGATATCATTTCACAACAACGAAACAATTCTTAAAGGGGAATTTCAAAAGGCTGTGAAAGCATTAAAGCATCATTTTAACCAGTAATGCTAAAAATGGACATTTTCCCATCCTCCTAGCAGCAGAAGGTAGTGGACACTTTGTGATTAATTTCTAATTCTGCAGTTCATCTCAGTCTGTGGCACTGAGAATGTCAGCCCAACTTACTCTGGCAATTACTCTGAACCAAGAGGACATCTTTAACAAGCCAGGACTCTATTGCTGACTCGTTTCCAACTCATTAATGCTTTTAAAGTCTTTGCCATCTTTCACTTCCACATCAACTTCCTCACAGATATACTTACTAGTACACCTGGCACTTTGCTAACAAATGATGTGGCGCACAGCTCTCAGCCAGCAGAGATCTTATTCCAAAAATTAAAGACACACTTTGAAAATGCATTTGGATTGAACTCCACCAAGTCTCAACTACTTATTAAATCAGCAACACCTCAGTCAAAAAAGCAAAATTGTTTCTGTGCAGTTGTCTGAGTCCAATACCATTTTTCACTGATGCCATATTATTCTAAAGACTTTCTTCTTGGCTCTTGAATAATTAAACAACATCCTTGCAACATAAAAACAGCCATACTGGATCAGACCAGAAGTTCATCTATCCTCCTATATTTTCTCTGCCAGTGGCTGGGATGAATGCCAAAGGAAAACAACCACCCTTCCCCTGAAACGCACTTCATCCTTTCAGCAATCAGCATTTTAAGGACTTCCTGAGCTGCAGGTTGAGTCACATTTCACAGCTGCTGGTGGTCAGCCTCTGCCCCAAGCCCTTCTGACATGCTGAGCCTCTCTATAATAGTGTCTGGAGGCAGAGTGGTCACAGTCTCAGATGATAAAATTAATCAATTGCACAGAAATGCCAACATGCTTTCACACAAATGACACTAGCTTTGATGACGACCATTCTCCCTGTTTATATAATAGATGCATAATAATTACCAAAGTATTTCTGGTATTATCACACACAAAAGTCAGCTTGTGACAAGACAGAAATAAACTTCTCCTTGTGGTTTAAAGTTTATTTACATACTAATTTCCCTTGTTATCATCTATTTAATTGTGCTAAAATTTATTAGACTGTAATTCTTTGGACAGAGACTAAGAGCCATGGTTTCTCCAGAGCTTAAACCCAGGTATCTTTGATACCTGTTTTGCTGCCTGAAAGAATATTTTGTTTTCTTTAATATTTTTCCTGTATTTTGTAAAGTGGATATCTGAAGCCTTCTGCAGGACAGGCACTCCTGGAGTTGTGTGCTATTACACAGTTAATCTCTCTGGGACTGAATAAATGGTGATAAACCAGTGGCACTGTTACCCTGATGGAGTTGCTGAACTCCCGCAGTGCTGAGCCGGAGCCACCTGAGCTCTGGCTCAGTGTGAACCCAGGGCCTGCATAAAAACTGCTCAGGCCTCACCCTCTAAATGTAGCTTTAAAGCCAAGGGTTGTGACCTGCCTGGACAGGCAGCAGTGCTCTAGAAAAACCTATCTCTCTGAAGGAACAGTTGGGATGGACACAGTGTCCCTTGGTGGGAGCCCTGCCAAATTACCTGCCCAGAGACTGTCCTTGCACTGGGGAAGAACCTAAGAAGCCATGGACAAGGAGAGTGAGTGCTGCTTCCCCTCACCTCCCCTCCTGCTTTCTGCTCTGAGGAGAATGAGAGACAGGAGGGACACGTGTGAGTGACGGGGGAAGAAGAGGAGCTGTTCTTCCCTACGGCCTGAACACATTATATGCAATCAGAGTGCTAAAGCTGTCCCAAAGCAAATATGCTGCATTGGTTAAGATGCAAATTGTCTGCATAGAGTTACTTACAAATACAATAACAATAATTCACCAATTAGGAGGGTGCAGCTGAGGGTGGAAACCATGCTAGCACCAAAGCCTTCCTGTCTCTCAGAGATTTTACTGCCTGGATTTTGGTAGTTTTCTAACACTGACATTCCTAACACTGACATAGCTGATACCCTAGAACAGAGATGTGCTTTGTGAGAAGATAAATGGCATATTTATCCAAGAAGTGTCCTGGTAGCTCTCAGTGTGAGTCTCTCATCCATCATGCTGTCCCCTGTCCCAAGGGGAAGTTCATCTATCCCGCTGTATATTCTGATAATCTGGTGGTGCTTTAAGAGCACACTCTACCTATTGGAAATCACCAGTGAAAAACAGGTTTGCTGCCTCTCCTCCATCAGCAGGATTGCTTGCGTTGGAGTTAATCTGCACATCGTTTGCAACACTCAGAGCCTGAGCAGCGAGGACAGCGAAACATGCTCCCGCTGCTCTCTGCAGGCTGACATCTGCTGTGTATTCAGCTCCACAGTCCCTGACACAGGACACACCACTGTGCTAAAGTGGCATCTGTGGAGAGCCCGTGCTGTCCCAGGTGCTGCTCCTCATTTTCTTCCTTGAAATGCAGGCAATTTATTATGTCTACACTAAAGAGTAACATTCTTAACCAGTGTAGTGTCCGAAAACAAAGGCTACTGTCAGACAGCAATGACAGTACCCAGTTTGCACAAGGTCAGAGTGCTATTCAGTCTAAAAGCTCATACATTCTTCTGCAGGGCTGAAAACATTACTAGGGCCAAAACCAATTAAAAATGCAAAAGAAGTACCTTGAAAGCTGCAAATGTTTTAGCTTATACATTCTCTTCAGGGTTTCACATGATTTCTGTTCCATACTAGAACCGCTTCCCCTCACGTCCCTGCACACCAGAGTGCTTAAAAGTGTGTAAATTTAAGTGTCAACGTCAATGAAGTACTTGCATGCTTAGAAGTCCTGCTAAGCAGAGGCGTTAGGCTATGTCTCACTGCAAAAACAGGTCTCTCACTACATCGAGCCTCCTGTGCCAGGCCAGCTGCCAGGTGACACAGTATAGGAACACCTGCACTACTGTAAGGAACTGTGGTCACATTATTTCTAAACATAGGCTACACTGCAACTATCTGGACTGAGGTAAAATACAACATCAGCTCTTGTGGGTGTTTGCAAGGACACTCTTCCAACAGCACAGCCCCCAGCCGCAGCAGTATCATTATTTTGTTTTGTGGTGAGAAAGCTCCTCACTGGAGAAAGCAAACTGAGCAGCTAAAAGTGTGTGTCACTGATTTGACAAGGGAAGGAATGTGCCACGATCAAAAGTCTGTCAAAAAGTTTCTTCTCCAGAAATAAAAAATGATAAATTACATCAATAGGGAATTTTAGAGTTTTCCTCTGTATCACAATGGGATAACAGACAGATACAAAGCAAAACAGCAGTGAGAAGGAGACAAATCAGGGTAAGAAAGTTGAGAGCTTCTCCCTTATAGCCAGAATGAAAATCTTTCCTTGAACTGGAGGTAAAGATGGATAAATTTTCCCCAAAGGAAGAATAAAGCTGAAACTACTCATAAAATCCACCTGAATGTACCAGTTAGTCATCACTTGAAATCTAAATAAAACAAACTTCATTTTGTTGGAATTCTGTAGAAGAAAAGAAAGTATTTTTTAACAAAAAACAAAGAATGCACCTGAGTAAGAACAACATCATTCACCCCGCAAATCAGTGTGGGAGTGAGTCATGGATGCTCCCAGGGGTCTCTGTTGCCTTTATGGATGCATGATCCTGAAGCTGCACTCATTCATTCTGGCTGATTCAGCAATGAAGCCGTGCCTGCACCCTCACATCCCCCCAAATGCCACTTCTGTGATGATCTTTTTTACAGACTGTCTTCCTTCCCTGTGTACCAATGTCTGAGTGACCAAAATGAGACCTGTCATTTAGGCTTTAATATGGCTGTCTGTGAACAAAGCTTTCCAAGAGTTTCCTTTCCCCTTCTCGATGAACCTCCAAAACCTCCAAAACCTCCAAAATGCAGTCACTGAATCTGAGATGAAATTATCTCCCTTTATCTTTTTCTTTGACTACTAACCTTAAAAAAAAAATTATTTGGTCAATTCTTGTAGTGGTCAGCATCTTCTTATGTATTTGGACAACACCTCTTGTGATTGGATCTTGATTCATTATGGACAAGTTTTGAGGTAGTTCCCACAATACATCCTAAACACAGTCATAGAAAGCATCACGAAAAAAAAAAGGGTGTGAAACCAAGTGCTTCAGAGCTGCAATTATCTGCAACCATACTACAGCCTCATTGTGCCCCTGCAGCACCAGGCAGCCCAGAGACACATACACAACATATTTGTTCCCAAAAGCCACTCCCTCATACATTGCATGGGCAGAATGCTGTCCACGTAAAGAAAAGCTATTCAGTATTTTGGTTTTGGCCCTTTGTTCATTGTGTGGTCCCAGGCTTTATTTACTTCACATCACTCAAACACTACACTGATGACAGAATTTGTAATTTCTTCTTCTTTCCTATCGGGTTAATCCCTCTAGTTTCTAATGGCTTGACAAACAATAAAAGAAGTCTAATTTTCACAGCAAGTCTGAGAAGCAAAGTGTGTGTCCTGAATCTGGACCACACAAAATTACCACGTATTATGCAGAAGATCGCATCATGCTGGATTGAAAACTGCCTCGGCCATTGACTTTGCCTTTGCCACCGTAAAGTGCCATGTGTATCAATAAATCCACACAGAGAAGCTGTAACTTTACAGGGTGTCTTTCTGGACAATACCGAACCTGTCTTAATGCCATTTAAAAGATACTTCCTAGAAATGGAGAAACTATTTCCAGTTAATTACATGGGTACAGAAAAGTGAAAAGAGAGACATTACATAACAATGTGCAGCCAAGAAGGACCAGGGCCAGATCCAAATTTCACTGAAGTGCAAGAAATTATGACTCTCTGGGGGACTGACTAATCAGGCCCTAAAAGCTGATAGAACAGCTTTTGTTGAAAACAGACAAACTTTTTTTTTCAAAAGTGTTTTCCACTAGTGGAGAGATCCAGAGGCTTCTTCATGCTGGGAGGCCTGGTGTTTGTTCTTTGTTTTAAAATACTTTTTGCAAACCACATAGAAATAGTGCTATAGATTGCCAGGGATTTATAAATACCAGTGGTGTCAGCACAGTTTTAATCACAGGATAAATGTGGTACAAACTAGGATTTCTAGGTAACAATCTCTATTCTAGATGAATATTACAGACAAACTTCTCAGCAGAGTGATTTTGTAACCTCTTTGCAGAAACCATTTACAGTGTTTGATATATTTATATATGGTACCTCAGAGACCATTTTGTAGTGTCAGAGGAGAAAATCTTTTGCAGAGGGCTTCAGATACTGGTCAAACCTTGTTAATTAGTCAGGCTGTCAGCTTGTCAGATGAATCATACAGGTTTGCAAGTAATAGCTCATTAACAAGAAATAACTACTGCTAATTATAAAAAGGTCATGAAAGCAATATCATTCCAAATTTATGAAGGACTTAAAAATAATAAGGTGAGTATCTTTTCATCTGAACACAGATTAAATGAGAATTAAGTGTCTTTTCTCAGTATAAAGTAGTTCGTTGTGGTAGTTGAAGTTATAGTTAGGTTGTTTTTTTTACTGGAAGATGAGATTAAATTAGAGAGGTCCCACTAATTTAACTTCACTTATTATTTGATCGTACATATTTATTCACAACAAGTACTACTCAACCCTTACTAGTTTTCCTCTTAATATTTTCCATACCAAGACATTTGCAATTACAGAATTTCGCCTTCCATATTTGCCAGTAAATGGTTTAACTGCCACAAAACATCATGTTTGTAATAAATTACTCTCCTCTGCAATTTGGTTTAGCCTAAGGTAATGACAAATGGAACTTTTTTGGAACAAACAATTTACATTTTGCACATAGGCAAATATTTGTATATTTAAATGCTCCTGGAAGTTTCTGTTTGAATCCCACATTGAATCCCGCAGGAAATCAGCTATTGATTTCAGAAGGGCACAAAGTTATCACTGCAGAAGCATATTTAATATCTTGCTCTGGCCAGAATCATAACTATCCTCCTAAAATCCACATCTCCCTGGCAGTTTAGGAGGGTTCATTCCCTAAATGTTTGCCTGGGCATCAGGCAGATGATACTACCCTGGTAAGAGGGATGGCAGAGTAAGTGGCAAGTCTGTGATTCTCCATCACATTTTCCAGCCTGGGATATAACTGTCACTTGACACCAGCTCCTCTTTGCAAAAAAGGTTGTGAACTGCTTGGGCTGTTCTGTCCCACCTTGGCTTTACCTCCAGCACTGGAGAGCCTCAGTGGCCCAGCACCAACACCAAACCTCTCCCTGTGACTTACAGAGCTCTAATTCTCACTCATGAGCCAAGGAAGTTGTGTTCCCATCCACTGGCAGATCCTGTTGGGAGAAGTAGGGCAGTAAATTAGAGAGACTGATACAGACTATAGAAAATTTTGGTCCCCAAAACACCAGGGTTTTTTCCTAGCAGACCAAGGTATGGGCAATGGTTTCTCCTGCTGGCTAG
Organism: Struthidea cinerea; assembly: GCA_013397865.1. Classification (NCBI taxonomy): domain Eukaryota; kingdom Metazoa; phylum Chordata; class Aves; order Passeriformes; family Corcoracidae; genus Struthidea; species Struthidea cinerea. The sequence goes on from VZTI01006049.1 coordinate 33,449, forward strand.
TACGGGCAGAGAGGCAGCTGATAAAGCATTTTTAAGAGCAATTTGTAATAATGTCTCAGTGGTGAATTCCAGCAGAATTAGCATCAAAGACAGCTGTTATGTGTATTTTCACTACTGAATGTAATACAATCTGAAGCAGCAAAGTACAACTTCCGTTTTGAGGAAATTTCAGTGCAATCTCCTGTATCTGAGGGTCTTTCAATATATTGTCAAAACCCAAAGTCAACACATTTCCTCTATGAAATGTAAACACAATGTACTTCAAAATCTAGCCTGAAGCTTCAATTTGTAGTATCCCTACTGAACACAGAATTGTTCCCTGCCAAAGAACTGCAGAGCAGCAATACAAAAGAATAGCTTATTTTGTATAAAAACGGTAATATTTTCAGAAAATTGAACTCTACTGGGTAGGTTTCCATGAGGATTTAAATGTCTGTTTGGAACATACAAGACTCTGTAAAATATTTCTCACAGTAGCTAGATAATTGTTCATTTCTGTTGCTTTGGTGGGAAGCATTCCTGTTGAATTGAGCCTTGAATGACAGAAAAAAGAAGGCTCAGAAGCACACTAGAAAAGCAGTGTGTGGATTTCAAAAACAAACCCAAAACTCACATTACCTCTTAGGAAAAACGTTGAAGAAATGGGCTTAGTACAAGTTGCAAAGAAGTACAACTACGCCAACATTAGCGGCCGTGAAAGCCTCATTCCTTTAAGATGAAAAGGCAGAGCCAATTTCAAATTACACTTGCTGCCATATAACATATACAACAAATAAAGAAAAAACCAAGGGATTGAAGTCATCGCTGAACACCACACATGGTGCAGGTTTCCAAAGTGTTTTTGTGTGTAAAACAAAACATTCTCTTAATCCAGCACATTTCAGTGGCCTGAAAGGCTACCTAGCTTTGTAAGCTACTAAAAGGGACAAGCAGCTCTGCCACCAGTGCAGATGATGATCTCCAGTGCATCTGAGTTTCCAAATCAAAATGGGAAATTATTGTTCCTCCTGGTTATGCATCACACTTCTTAAAGAAATTCACTGCTTTACTTGCAAACCTTCTGGTACATTTAAAGAATTGTTCTCTGGGTAACTTTTTCCATCATTATCTACCAAAAGAAGTTGATTAACCTGAAGCAATATCAATAAAATGAAAATCATGCTTTCCCTCTGCACCACAAACCTACTACAGGGCACATCTTTGTGAAGTTGCACAAACTTCACAAGCCTTATCACTTATTCTGCTTCTGGATCTATCTTCATTAGATCAGACCACCACTGGTGGGGTCTAAATGTTCTCCAAGGCCAACCTTCCTTTTTTGGTAAGTATCTCAAAGTTGAGGAACTCAGCTTAAAGGAATGAACTGTCTGGATTTCACCCCAAACTGCTGAGTGCTGGAATCCCACCTTGGGCAAAACAGTGTGTGTTTTAGGTTGTGCAACCAACAGCCCAAAGGTAAAAAACAGATAGGGAAAAATTTCTTTCAACATATTGGAAGCTTTTGCATTGAGCACCAGCTTCTTGAGAGCTTTGCCCCGTCTGCCAACCATCAGTACACAACTGTCCTCCTGCATCCCTCACTGCCCCCTGCCCCTGCCTGGAGAGGGTCTTGCATTTTGCCTATAAAAGCAAATTCCCAGCCAGAATCCCCCAAAAAGAGGCTTAAAGGACAGAGGATTTATATATTGGAAGTCAGATTAGGACAATGCTCTAGGTTTTTTTATCTAGTCAGTTTTACAGTATAAATAGTAATACATTCATCACTGCTTTTATCACAATCTGTCAAACTACCCTGTACCTACTAAAAACTGCTGTAGCACTATGAAGTGGAATGAATAGAAATAATTCTAGGTTTGTTCCTGACATAAGGGGTTTGTTTACACTTAAAGACTCAGTCTCAATTTCCTAACAGTCTGAAGCCATCACACATGTGACAATTAAACATTTCTGGGAATGAAGGCAAATGTAAAAATCAGAGATTGAAGGCAACCTTTGTAGAAAACACAGTGAGTTCCTAGGGATTTCTATTTGCTCTGGAATTTTTCATCTCAGCAGGACTATAAGCACCAAAAGTTTTAATGAACATTAAAAAACTACAATTCATGTCTCTGTTTCAGCTGCACAGCCCTACTTTGCATGATATTTGGCAACCAAGTCCCAGCCTTGGCACAGATCTCTCACGTGCTCCCTACTCTCCATCTGTCCAGGCACCGTCTGGAAAAGCTCCCGTCACAGTCCTGTGGTGCCCTGAATTATTCATGCTGCTCCCAGCCACCCCCGACATGCTGGGATGGGGTGAGCACGGGCCTGAACCAAACACTTGACTGACACATCTTGCACATTTCCTACAAGAATGGGGCTGGACCAAACCACTGCTGCGTTATTGCCGGGAAGCCATGACATTTTAATTAATGGCTAATTACAAAAAACATTAAATGGATGAAAGGAGGACCTGGGTACCCCAAACTGGAAGTTGGACATGCAACTTTCAATGAAATTGTAATGAATATTCCCAGGACCATCTTGCCAATTAGAAGAAATCCCTCATTAACCATTTATTTCACTGCATTTACTTTCCTGGAAAATGCAACTACAGTAAGGAGTTGATGCTTCCTTTAATTTATAACTTTTTTTGTACAGGTACTACATTGTGCTGAGGTACCTGCATAAACAGATGTACAGTAGATCATGTGGGCACACACTGAGACTCAAGGGGCAGGGGAAAGAAGGGAAAATCAATCATGAGAGTTACAACCAATTGCCAAAAGGACCACCAATGTAGAATTGTGGATTAAATTAGTGGTAAAGGATTTATCTCAAATGGCTCTGCCTGTGAAAGGTAGCATAAATAATACAAATATCTAAATATATGTATGTATGTATGTTTTACCTGGGAAAGTCACAATGCACTAATACTGGCAATTCCAGTTTTCCACTGAAGAAAGGACACAAGTAAAGCACAGAAAGATGATCAATGCATCTCATGGCCTAATGGATAAAGCAAGACAGAGTGATGGGAGCTCTTCTGAAGCCTGCATAGTTGTGGAGCAGAATCATTTACAGCCAGATGGGCTTATTAGCTGTAATTCTGTAGGAACCTTCCCTAAATCTGCACTGCCTCCAGTAGAAGCACACACTGTGTCCACCCTGGACTTCCCCACGATCTTCACTTAGGCACTGCAGTCTCCCAGTGCCCCAGGCTGGCTCACCAGATGCCTCAGCTCTGTGCTGCTCAAAAGCAGGGTGTCTGCCCAGGCAAAGGCTCGACTCCTCTACCACACAGACAAATGGCACTGAATGTGTCATTACTTACCTCCTCCTGCCATCAGAGAGAAGATGCATAGGTTTGAATTATTCCATTGGAGGAAGGAACATTTTTTCAGTGTCTCAAACCCAAGTACTGTACACTACACTTAAATGTGCTCTGTCACAGCCTTCTTGCTCATCCATATCAGTGGCCCCACTGAAATCCATACGGCAGACGAGACCCGGCCTACTCAGCTGGAAGCAAAGAGAATGTAATCTTCAAGGACTGTACTCGCTGACTACAACAAATTAGTCTCCAGTGAGCCTTTGTACATTTGGGTATTTTGCTTTACTGATGGCTTTAGAAGTTGTTAAACACCTGGATCTCACTATACAAAAAGATTTAAAACAGAGATTTTATGGAGAAAAATAAATGACCATATGGATGAGCGGGGAGTTTGTGTGCTAAATCTGATCACTTACAGAACATAGCTACAAAGTTCCTACTAACTTCAGAGATTAAATCTGCAGGGACACAGCACAGAAACCCAGCACAGTCTTATCAACAAAGTTTTTAATCTCTAAATTTCTTCCTGCCTGCATAGTTCTCTTGACCAAATTTTCAGCTTATATTTTTTATGTGCAGAATTACCATTCCACTTCAATCCTTAAGGAATACCCCTAAAAAAAGGATACCAACAACAACAAAAAAAAGAGATTTAAAAGATCATAATATTTTTTCAGGAGTCAATTGACTTCTAACTGAATTTTCTGTGATTTATATTTAGGGGGACTCTCAGAACACATGTAGGGTAACCAACCCTTCCTTAAAGATCACCATGATTTAGCATCACTTATTTTAGATGCCTTGAAAGTCACATTTAATTCTTCATTTTAAATATTCAATAGGATGTGTCTAGGAGCATTTTTCACTTGGTTATATTAACATGCTCTGACAAGTCAATATAATAATGAGATTAACAGTCCAGCTGTGAAACAAAACTCTTAAATTCTGTAACTTTTGCTAGGTAAGCATTTATGTTATGGCAGGTTTGGTGAGCTGCTTTGACTTATCTGTTACCCACTCATTCTCCTGCAACAGGAATATAAGAGATCTTCAAAAACCATGAGACAGGTCTGTCTGCTCACATCACTGTGAAGAACCTCTGCCCCCAAATACATGAGACTCTGAAGATCCAGACTTCCACTATTTCCTCTCTTTCAGTAAAATGCAAAAGCCAAGAGCAAAACTTGACTATGAAAGAACTCTTTAATGGTTTACAACATGTGGACATATCTGTACAAATCACAGGGAAAAGGATGTCAGCTATGGACATGAATGCTGAGCCTGAGGTGTGGGTGCTCCACAGGAGGGGTTGCAAAAAGCAATACTTGTGCTACTGTTTTCATCAATGACCTGCAAGCAATGACAAGATAATGTACTGACATATTTGCAGGTGACAAGTTGTGGCCGAATGACACATCACAAGGAGGACAAGCCAGTTAAAATGATGGGGATCATTGGGAAGCTATGCCCAGTTAAATTAATTAAATTTTAATTAGCCAAGTGCAAGGACTTTAGAAATAAGAAATACAAATCTACTTGCAGGAAGGGGAATGCCTCTGCGATACCAGAACGGATCTGCATTACATTTCACAGGTATCTACACATACCTACCAGCTCCCAGTATTATCCCAGCTGCATGAAAATGGAAACCTATTCCTTAAATTTGAATACCAGAGGGCAATAAGAAGCAGGGAAGTGTAGACAGTACTTGTGAGACCTTGGGTTAGTACACAGTGTGTTCATGTCTTGCCTTAGAAAAAAACTGGAGAAAATACAGAAAGCAGCCCCAAACCCTGACTACATGGACAATATGAAAAATTCCATATAGTGAGACTACAGAAATCTCAAGACATTTGGTTTATAAAAAAGAAGATTGACAAGTGACTTGTCTATACAGTGTAAGCACTTTCCCATGGAGAAAACAAACATTGGGTACTTAGAGTCTCTCTTGTCCAGCAGAGAGAGAGAAATTACACAAGAAGAACTGATAGCTGGGAACAGAAGCCAGAAAAATTCATTTGGGAAGCAAGGCACTACTTTGAACGCAGTACATTGAGTACATCGAGTTCTGCACTTCTTTTCAGTTGGAGGAGGCCTTTGGAGAGCAAGTATTGCATAGGCACAAGTTTTCAGGCTCAGTCTGAGAGAGCCAGAATAAGCTTTAATATGCAATGATCTTCCTTTTTTTTCTTACCTTAAAGTAAATAAATTTATCCACATACATGGACCTTTCGCAAGTGTCAAACAGATGTAATAGTTTCCTTTAATCATCAAACACTGCAGCGCAGCAAAGAGGGCCCATTATTTCTAGTGACAAATATGCTACTACCAGGTAGTGACACCACTTACAATACCTAGACATGAAAATGTCTGCAATTGCTGCTGCTGGGGGGACAGGTTATATTAGCAAACTTTTTATATTACGCTGTGAAGGATATTTAGTGTTGTTAGTTCCTCCCTGGTGATATTTCCCATAATTTCTCATTGGAAATTTCACACTCTTCTCTGGAGTGGATCTAGTTCCTCTTAGGAGCACTTTAGGGGCTTTCCAAAGCTGCTCAGTTCACTTCTAGCTCGCCAGATGACTTGCAATATTACTCTAGATTGGCTCCATTGTCAATCAGCAACAGACACGTTAACCCTCAACATGTCACCGCAGAAAAGAAAGAAATCCCAATCCTGAAAGCTCAACACATTATATTGGGAAAACCTGCTTCAGCTCTTCAGGATACCTGAGTAGCCTGCCTGGGGCAAACACGATAAAATATCCAAAACCAAAACTTGTGTCTGTATATATATTATGTAGCACCTCACTGCGTTGGGAATCCTTTAAACTCATATCCATTTTGTTTTTGTAAATGGGTAGGGATGTCCTTAAATTACCTCTCTTGAACAATTTTAATTTCCCCAATGAAACCCTTATGGACTTAAAGGTGATTTTACATGAGAGAAAAATCAGGAAAATTTGGAACAGGCTTTGAAATAGAAAACATCCACTCCTTTAAATGAGGCACAGCAAAAGGAGAAAAGAATTTAAATGAAACAGCATTGTCTCTGCAACATAAAACATATTCTAATGTTCCTGCTCTGGTCATGTCTCCAAAGGTGTTAGCTGATTTCACTTGAATTAGCTCCACATAGAAAAAACCCAAATAAATAAATAAACTAACAAAACCCTTACACCACTCCAACAAACCAAACCAAACCAAACAAATCCAACTAAAATTGTAGCAAGCTGGCACAAGAGATCTGTAAAATAAGCTGAAAAAAAATTGCTTACTCATTTTGCCACATTATTATGTATAAAAGCTGCTCAAACATGCCTTAGACCTTTCTCTGTCTACTATGCCCAGATCTACTATGTCCAGAGCTGCTGGCAAGTAGAGTTCCTGCAGTAACAGGGTATGGGATGCTTCCCCATCCCAGGATTTCTGCAGCCTGTGTTCTGCCATGAAACCATGGAGGAGTGCTTTCATTCCCCTGGGTGAAGATCCTGAACAAAGCTTAACGTGTCTCATGCCAACCCTCCAAACTAGATTTCAGTGATGCACAGGCTCTGGCAGAACAACAGCAGGTGCCAGATGGAAATCCCTCACACCTTATGTGCATAGGAAAGGTGCCACTGAGGACACCACCAAAGGACCTGACAGGGCTTGGTCTCTCACAACACACTTGCCATCGTAGCACCTGAGAGTGACAGTGAAGAATTCCTCTATTCCAGGCAGCTCCTGACTCATAAACTCTTGTGGTCCTGGTCCTCACTGACTTCTGGGACAACTGAATCAGATGGCATGAGACAGATCAATGGTGCTTTGCACTGATTGAAGATGTCCTTCTCTCTCTCAAGCAGAGCAGAATTAGCCTTTTGTTACAGAGACAAAGCTATCATTTACTTAAATAAAATGAAGAACACTCTACATCAAACATGACTGAGCCCTCTAAATGGAGAGGTACTCCCCCAATACAAGGTACTGCAGGCACCTGCAGACTCTCTCTGTCAAAGAAACAGAGAGAATAAAAAATATCCAAGTTTTTTTATTTTCATACAAATGGATTTACAAAGAAGAGGTTTGCTGGCAGTTCATTTAATGAACTGCACCATAAAATGGTGTCCCAAAGCCCTGGCTGGAGAGGGAGGTGTTTTGTTTTTGAGCCCTTAAATGAGCTCTCCAGCTCCATTTGCCAAAGCACAAAACTCAGATTAGAAGACAACTCAGATTTGCTGCCTACCAGGGGATATAAGCATATGCTCAAGTATTCAGTAATGGGCTTCAGCACAACCTTTACCAAACTGAGCCCTAAAATTTCAAGTTTTACTGGCTCTGTCATTACAGCAAAGCATTCATAGATTGCCCAATGTGTCACACCACCAGTACTCTGCTCCTCATCCCTCCTTAGCTCTTATCTGTGCTCCCTCTGAACTCACACAAAGATGTGATTTCCAGGTAACTTGAGGGTGAAGAAAAAGAAAGGATTTGGTTTGACAATAGGTGATAATCAGAACTAGCATTCCAAGCTGATTTTACCAGAACAGAACAAGAGGATTTGACCTGAGCTTTTGCTGGCACTAACTCACAGACGGAGTGATGCAACAACAGATGTCCCCGCAGAGCTACAAAATGATCGGTGCTTCCACCATTCCGAGCAATGACGGGATGTTATTTTTCCTCTGGAGGAAATAGGATGGCAAACCAGCATCTAGATGGTTAAAAAGAAGTTGGACTAAAGAAAGTTTCAGAAATTCCTGGAGTAAGCAGATAAATTTAGCAACTATAATTCAAACAGCCATTGATTTCAGCAGGATGAATTCCCTGGTTGCTGCCATCACATTTTCCTCATCATTTTTGCTGCCCTTAAAAGCCTTTTTTTGCCATGTGTGCAATGGCCAGGGCTACAGTGAAAAGTGGTTTGGTGCATTTTGGCAGTGGCAGGAAGGCAGAGCAGATATTTGTCTGAATTATTTTCAAACATGTCCCTAAAGCAGTACAATTTCTTTAGCTTCAGAGGTAGCAAAGGAAAACTGTTTATTAGATTGACTGCTGGTATTTCATCTATTTAATGTTGCTGGTATAATGTCTCTATCCATTTTGTGACTTGAATTCTTATTTATGCTTATAAATCTGGGCTTAACATTTTGCATTATTATAGAAATAAGCTTCTTTTAAATGTTCTGCTATTTTTTATTTTTTTTTTTGAACACGCAAATCTTCACTGGCTTAGTTTCCAAGTGAACACATCAACTCCCAACCTCTTTTTGCTTTTGAAATAATGGTTTTATTGTCTGTGGCATTTTGCAAGTTGTTTTTTTCTTACTAATAGCCTGGTTTTTGGGGGGTTACTTGTAATGTGCCATCTCAAACTACCTTACTGGTCAACTGGGAGGATGTATTCAGCAATTACGGGATTCGTCATTAGGGTACTGAGGCACTTCTGAGCCACCTCCCTAATTATATAGCAGCGTCACCGCGGCTCTGTCCTCTGCTAAGGCACCACATTCATGCAGAAAATCCCAAATAGCACCTGAATTCCTGTTCTTGCTGAAGCACTGCCCAGCCACTGACTTCACCTCCCCAGCCCTGTTCACATAAGCTCAGCACCCGGCTCTGACATGCTGTGCTCTGGAACACACATGGAGGCATCAGAACAGCGCACCCTGGCCCAAGAGAATAATTGGGTTAAATTGCATTTGAGTTCTTCTCCAGCCAAGGGAAGCAAATGCAGACTGCTCTGGCTTCGAGATGTGGTCCTGCTCTGGGTAAAACCACGGAAAGGGTTTATTTAAATGCCCTTAGGATCAGATCAAGCCCACCACAATCTGTCAGGAAGGGGTCAGTGCCTTATTCCCAAGAACAGCAGGATGTTAACAAATGAGTTCTTGAAAAGACCCTACATCCAAAGCTATTCTTTTTCTTCTTTTCAGCAACTTCTGAATCAAACATGAGATTTTAAAGTTTTTCCTTAAACTCTAGCAACAAGCTATATCATGCAGACTCTCTCTCTGAGGCAATAATTTTTTCTATAGCCTTAGCTCTCTTCTCCCTCCAGCTCTTTGAATAGCAAACCATAGTTAGTGTCTATATAAGACATACTTTTTCTAGCTGTTGAAGGCTGCAGCTCACCATTTCTCTTTCTTAGAGCTACTTATTTAGCAGCTCTCTTCTGCCTACAGATTTCTTCTTTAAGATTATTCATATTTTTCTCTAGGGGGAATGATTTTAGAGGAGCTTTTTTTTGACTGGAGAACAAATGTCTAAGACCTGAACCCATTACTTTTACATTCCTAGCAAGAATAAGAATACATAGTCACCTTTTGAAAAGTAAGAATTAAATCTGACTTCCAAAAAGTAGAAAAGACATTAGAAAATAAGAAAAAGCCAGGAAGGATGCTTCTCTCTTTATTCATTTAGCTATGGTGAATCTCAGTGTTTTTAAGGTAAATTTTGGCAGTATCAAAACTCAATATCCCAGAAGCCCTAATTTGCAAAACAGTGACACACTATGCGGACAAATTGGAATTATAGAGTGCCATCAGACAGCATGGTAAGAATTCATTTACATTATTCTAACATGACTTTAAATTAAGCGACCCCTGATTATGCACACAATATTAATGCAGTGCTATTAATAACACTTACAAGGTTTGGGCCAGCCTAATTCTAAGATCATCATAGCAAACCAGAGCATATTGAACAACTCTAGGGTACATTTATTAAAGTACCTGAGTGAATTAATACTTGGTGTTCCATTGATTTTTCCCACAGATGTCTAAATCAGTAATGTTTATTGCTAAACACCATGTGGCTGACACACCCCAGCACTGAGTAAAATACCATTTAGTCCTTTCAATTCAAGCAACTTAGTCTGCTCAGTTTTAATCATTTTGAGGAGAGAAGCTAAATAAATACTAACCTTTGCTGAGCAGGGAAGCACTTTCCTGTCAGGGAGTCCCTCTGGATACATTAGAATGAACACATAAAAGTGCTCAGTAGCGGAAGCATCCAGTATTTTCACATTAGAACCAGTAAGCTTTTCCATAACAGTATTCATCACATTATCAGAACGAGCAGATGTAGTTCAGGGCTTCCACTAGTACAAAAACATATTGCAGTGTAGCAACCAACCAGTCACCTCTTCCTCCACCAACATCTTTTAAACGGTAAAAACTTTTAGAACTTGCCTGACTTACTCTGGGCAGCTTTTTTACTCACTAGAAATCTGCTACAAGGTATCCTGGACTCAGTACTTCTTCATTTTATTACAGCAATGGTGAGAGAGCCATCAAAAGCCTCTTCGTATCAGCAACTGTGTCAGTCTCTGTAGTTTTTATCTCCCCAGACAACTGCCACCACTAGAAAAAGAGGCTCAGCAAAGATGGCATTCATTCTTTAAAGCTGACAGCAGTAAAACAAGGTTCTTAGAACTGCAAAGAAACCTCAAAGATTACACCAGCAATCAAGTGAGTTGCGAGTTTCTTTTTAATTCTTAGCTGTCTAGGGGCTTTTTCCTTTCCCAGGACTGCATCTCACAGCTGCCTGCTAGAGATTAGGTGCCACTCACAATTAAAACTGCAGGAAAATTATAAAGATCATGTTTCTTTTGACACCTCTCTCTCACTCTCTGAGCTTGTAATTGAAAACCCATTTAGTAGGTTACAAGTACCTAGACAATGATCTCAGCTTATCAAAAACTTCACATCGCTGGAGTTCAGGGTAAGATGAAAGTCTGCAAGTGAGAAGCATCCTTCTCTATTGTACTTTAAATAATGTTCCCTCTGCAACCATATGGAAAGGGTACAGCTTCGCGCTTGCTCTTGCTACTGAGACACACATTTGTGACTGTGCCAGTTGTGCCATTTCTCTTCCTTCCCAGATTTTAAGTGTTACCCAATCTCTCCCAAATCTCCACTGCAGCAGTTCCCACTTCAGCAAGCTCATGGGAAAGTACACTCTTCATGTGAAAGTGAAGAGACTCTATGAGGCTCAGATGCTCAAAATGCTACTGCAAAGCTAGAGACAGCCCCAAGGAGAGAAAGAAAAGGAGCAAGGTGAAAGCAGAGACCTGTCTGGACCTGTGCAAGCCAAGGGGAACTTTTTCCATCAACTTCCTAAAGAGCAGGCTCTGGCAGGGAAGATGAAGGACACACAGTTGTGAAATTGGCTTGAAAATTTCCTACTTGCACTAGTTTCCTAATTGCACTGTTTTCAACTACATTTTATTAGTCACTCTTGGATGACTCATCTGTGACTATTTTGTTTTGGGATTCTCTTGGGATGACCTCATCACGTAAAAAATAGGGAGGCTGTCCATGTCTAATCAGATGACTGTGTGATTAAATCATTCACAAGCATTTTAAAGGCAATTTTATAAATGCATGTAAAGGCCTTTGTCTCCAAACTTGAAAAAGTCTATTTCAGTGTATATACACAGTCAGGCTGAGTCACTCCCTTTCTGCTAGTCAGCAAAAAGATGTTCTATTATAGGACACTGAACACTTATCTATTTGCTGGTTACATTTATAGTTCAGAAAGACTCCGATTATTTATTTATTTTTGCCTGCTGCACAGATTTAACGCCTGGGGACAAACGAGCTAGGTGACACAGTGTCAGGCCTGCCCAGAAACTATTTTTAAAAATGAGGCTTTTAAACCCAACTTCCTCCTGTGTAGAAGAGGCAGCATCAGATAGTAATACCAAGAACTGGGGAAGCCTTGTTCCAAAGCATAGGAGCTTGGGTAGAACAGATGTAGAGCCCAGTTATGCCTTGCATCAAAAAATTCTGTGTCTCTCCTAGAAAGTGGAGAGGGCAGCAGTTTCTCTGCCCATGTCCCCGTGTGTGTGCTGTCCCCTGCATGTGGCATCCCAGTCCTGTCAGAGGTTTTCAGGACACTGCAAGCACTGGAACAGTTATTTTGCACCATGGCAGTGCTCACAGATCCCAACTCACTGTGGGACTGTTAAATATTGAGAATATGGGTTTAACACAGAAATGCCCTCTTTAAAAGAAGTAGTATTATAAATCTCCCTCAGAAGGAAAACATAATCTTCAACAGCTGTACACTAGGTTTCCCCCCTAGTTTTACAATGTGGCTGAGACAGTAGGTGAAGAGCAGCACGCAGACTCCAAAGGAAGGCTTATGAATCTCAGTAAAAAATATGTTTGATTTTTGAGCAGAATGAAAGTACTTCCTCAGTCAATAGGTCTGAGCAGAGTAAAACAAATTTAAGGTATAATTGTGCCTCAGGTTATAATTAGCTTTTTTGTAAAAACAAGACAAAACCTACAGCGAGCAAGTAGAAGTTCTATAACAAAACTTAACACTTAGCAGATTTAATTAAAGTACAGATTTCCTAAATCCATTTCCTGTGATTATTGTTGTTATTCTTTAGAAGCTGCTTAGGCAATAGCAGATGTCACCATTGTACAAATCTACATACACGTGCACAAATACCATAATTAGGAGATTTCTTAGGTCTCACTAAAAGTTGCCTATATAAAGGAGCAAAAATGAAGTCTTGCTCCAAATATATTTCAACATTTCAACAACAAACCAAATCAACTTAATAGCAGAATTAATCTGTAGCTCTCTGCCACAGGGATTATCTGTAGCAAAAAACATTCAAAAAGGCCTTGACTTGGAACCTTTTTGGGTGTAGGGGGAAGGTTGCCCTCAGTGCACCAAGGTGTGTGAACACTGCACCCAGATCACCACCACGTACACTGCTATCTCAGCTGATGCTCCTTCCTAAATTCAGTGACTCTGCCAGACTGCTCAGAACTATCACAGAGCTCAGACAGCTCTGTCTGGTGACCACAGTTACAGTGTTAGGCTCACTACTGCATGGCGAACTACAACATAAGGGGCTTTCTTGGGGCCCTGTAGTCCCAGAGCCCCATTTTGGCTGGGTGGGGAGATGTGGGACCTGACGTCTCACCCTGTTGAGTTGCTCTGCTTTAAGACATTTTATTACATCACTAAATTGAATAAATAAAAAATAGTTTGCAGGGAAGATACTATTGCATTCCATGCGAACGTCTTATAAGAGGATTTTTAAAAAGCACCTATGCAAATCCAAAGACTCTGTTTTCCACTGAAAAATCAGGGATGTTCGTACTCCTACAACAACTGTATTTGCATTGAAAATCTCATCCCTCTCAGTCTCTGAGTTTCTCCCATAACAGTCTGTAGTTCTTTTTCCCACTTCAAAAGTCCTGTGTTTCGTTTTACTACCATTAGCTAAAACCAGTTCCTGCCGAGCAGAGTAGTAGTGTTGACTTCTGATACTTGACCTGAATCAGCTCCTGGATGTTGGCAGTTATTTTCTTTTTAAATTCCATTTCTCATTTGAGCTGCTTCATGTTGTTATTGTTATTCCCTTGAACAATGGAGGCAGGACTCTCTGTAACAATGCACATAAGGTTTGGTGCAATAATAAACAGTCCTTTCTACACATCCCAGCTTCATTCAAACGAAAAGTACCCACTTAAGAAAAGACAAAACCCAAAGGTGATTATTACCTGACTTGAAATCAAAAAAAGATGAGAGAAAAAAAAAAAAAATTGCTCACATGGGATTCAACTAATATTTGAAAAGTAAAAATGCAGGAAAGACTGATGCCATATAAAATTCTACTGCTTCTAAATGAAGCCTTAGACATTTAAATTAAATGATGCATTTGCACACAGGAAATATCTAAGATTAATAATATGATGAAGACATCAGCTCTTGTCACAGCAATGGAAAAAAGTTTTGAAATACAAACCATTGAATTGATATTTAACTGTTTTGAAACCTATTTCAGTTTAAAAAGCTGGAGGAAGTATACCTGCATAGGAAATAGCAGACTGAAGTTTACAAGCAGCTCTGACCCAGGGTAATGATCAGCATTTACAGGGAAGGGAAGATGGACCACTCTACCCTGTGCTGCTGGCCAGGCTCCTTCCTGCCCAGGAAGTGTTTGCAGAGCAGGAGAGGCGATGCCCGCGCTGGAGCAGAGCCAGGGTCAGGATGCAGCTGTAAGCAGCAGTCCCAGAAGGAGTGCTTTTGAAAAAACAGATAATCCAGCTCAGGATTAACAACTACTGTGTTGCTGTGGAATTTGTTCAACTATATAAATACAAGGCTGTCTGCCCTCAATTAAACATTTTTTGGCTTTTGGCCCTTTTCCACTTCAAGGCTATTTTTAAGCTGATTTATCTTCCCTTTAATGAAGAAAAGCGCATTTCCTCATCACAAGAATTTTCTTTATGTGGCCAGCAGGAACGCTCCTCATACTTTCTTAGCACTTCAGAAACATCCCAGACACTTGTGAGATTCAGCAAATTCACACTGGCAAGGAAGCCAACAACCCCAAGTTTGCCCTTATCTGGGACCACCAAGTCTTTAAAGGAGACTATTTGGCTCCAGGCAACAGGCCCACAGGTGAGATTAGTGTCACCTCACACAGGCTGTTTTCTATCCTCTCCGTAGGTGAGATGATGGCATGAAAAATTTTCTATAGACAGCATGAAAGCAAAGGTTTAAACCTGTGTTCTGTCCAGTCCCCACATCACCTGGAGGAAACAGAGCTGTCTGTGTCCCAGAGCACAACCTGTCTCTGCCTGGCCAGCTGGATCCAAGTGTGTGTCCATGGAGGAAAGCCCCAAATAATGACAAAAAACAACACCTGTGAGAGGCTGGATGTTCACCTCCACTGTGAAGGTCTGTAATTTGGTCAAATTGAACAGGTATTCTCAGCAATGCCAAATAACACATTCCTGAAATCCGTGTTAACCTTCTTCTCCAAACTATCAAGTTTTTTTTACAAGCCCTAGTTAGACAGAATGTTTGATTTTGGATTGGTCTCAGATACATGTGAGTTGATTGAATTTAAATTAATTGTTCAAGCCATATTCCCCCAGAATGGGAAATTTGAGTTCAAAGGTTGTATTTTACCCAAATTCAAATAAAACCAATGTTTTATAGTGGAGGATATACAACCACCTTAATAAAACAACAGTATAAGCTCTGCTCATAAAGCAGAAAGTGTACTACCACATTCTAGCACCATTTGGTGAAGACCCACAAAGCATAAGACAAATATACTACAGCTGGAAAGATCCAGTAACAAAAGTGTAAGATTTCATGCTCAGTCACATAGGGAAAAAAACAGTCCAGGACTCATTCCAGCCCTGCTGTGGGGGAATGAGAATATATTTATCACTGACAGGTCATGCTGGACAGTCCTTGTCCTGTCAAATGAGCCAGGATATACTTTTGCTCCCAAGGCTGAGAGCTGAGGAAATGAGCCATGTTCTGTAAAAATGGTTCTTTTACCCTCACAGGTCATAAACAAGTTTAGCAAATTTAAAGTAATGAATTTGTCCTGGTTTGCAAATGCCAGATTTTGCATGGACTTCAACTCAGACAGCTACAAATGTATGATACGTCATCTTCACAATTAGTGCAAATGTGTTGATGGCATTGATTTTATACCGTCTGTACCACATTTGTGGAGACCAGAAAAAAACCCAACAAAGCCAAACCACAGAACATGAGGGAAGATTATGAAGAGATTGTCATTTCCATTAACAAAATATGAATCTGGGCTGTAGGAGTCACATAGAGCTGGGCTTCAGCAGACACAAAGAAATAGTTCTGAGTTGGGTAAGCCATGTTTTGAACGGTTACCTGACAGCACAAGCAATATTCCGTTTGCAGTTTTTAGATAAGGGCAGATAATAAGTGATATAACTCTGTATTCATGTGAATGTGAACTGAGCTGGTGTTCTGTGAGTAGAAATACGGCTCTAGGTCAGGCAGCCACAGTATTTCTGAACAGTGTTTTAAACTTTCAAGGTCTGAAGGTATTCTCCAGTTGTAGTGTTCCCAGTGATGCTGCAATATATAGAAATAATACATCTCTGTGGCTTGGAGGTGTTTCAAAATGAAATTTCTAAACACTTTTAAGCTTTCAAAGTTCTGTCTGAATAAAGCACATCAACGTGTTCTGCAACAGTCCTGACACTGCCCACAAAGATACACAAGCGTAACTTCTGCTGCTCTCTGTGAAAGCAGAAATGCTGATTTCAGTGGACTCTAAGTTAGATCAGCTTTCCAAAAAATCTACCCAAGAGGCTCAATTTATCTACAGGACTCAGTCCTCAGGCATGTTTTCCAACATCAACCGCACATGCCCCTGGGGTTTTCTTGACTGAGAGTAAGCTCATATACTTACCGGCTGGATAATTACTGCTTCATCTATAAGCAGTGATTAGATTTGTAAATGTAACTTGCAGCATCTAAATCACCAGGGTAAATGATTTGAAAAACAAGCAGACTATTAGTGCCATAAACCACTGAGCTGACTGGCACATCCTGAAAGCATTTTGCGTAACGCTAATTCTTTGAAAGCAGTCATTCCTACAAGAAGCTACCACTTGGCACAATGTTAAACCCTTCTGCTTTGCCTTGGGCTGTTAGCTGACTAAATGATCATTAATTCTTTGGAAATAACAAATACCTCTGAGATTACCACTTTAATGTGGAAGGGAATCTATTTTGGGACAAGGAATACAGTGAAATATGATGCCAGTTTTATGCAGTGCATTATTATCTCTAATTATCTTTAACACAAAAATTCAGTAATATCTATTCAGGCTGCAAAATACTTACTCAAGCATCTGCTGTGGCTAAGGCAGTCTCCAAAATCAGGTTGTTCTCACAATCTGCCACAGATCCACTGGCCCTGTCTTAGGTTACAGTGTAAGATGTAACCGGATGTATGTATTCCGTTACCATC
The DNA here is from genome assembly GCA_013397865.1 of Struthidea cinerea. Lineage (NCBI taxonomy): Eukaryota > Metazoa > Chordata > Aves > Passeriformes > Corcoracidae > Struthidea > Struthidea cinerea. The sequence continues at coordinate 50,541 of VZTI01006049.1, forward strand.
TTCATAAGCTCTTAAAACAGGTGGGGCAGTGTTCTTTATCATCTCCATGAGTCAGCCCTTATAACTCCCTCCGGGGAAGCAGCTACCACCCTGAGGGGGCCATCTCTGCTAATGGGCCATCAAGGTCTCACAGAACGACTCATAGACTTACATCATCCCACTGTGAGATGCCCCGCCCTGGGGGGAGGAGCCAAATATTCCCACCTGCGTACAATCTGAGGTTTGGAACATCATGGGCAGCTCTACCACTGGATTCCCAGAGGATGAGAGCTCAACAACCACCACTGGAGAAGGACCAGATCTTTGTACAGGATCACCACTTGGACAGAACCACATCCATCACTCCAGCAAGGACTGCAGCCACCATTTAATTGGACTGCTACCACCACCCTGACCGACAGGGTGTCAGGTCGTATTCTGACTCTCAGTTTAAGACAGTGTTTCTGTACTATTGCCTTTATTTTAGTTTTCCTATTAAATTGTAGTTCTGACTTGGAATCTCCCACCGGTTTGCTTTAAAACTAATACACCCTATAAATTTTCACTAATGCATTCGTAAGCTGGGACGTTGGAGCCCAGGTCTTTGGTGTGCTAGTTATAAACACTACCAGAAAACCAAAATCAAGATCTGTCCACTCCACAAAGCCACGAGAAGCACAGAAGTAGAAGGATCCCTTTTATGGACAAGGCGGAGGTTTTACACAAAAGGATGGCTCAAGAGGCTGGGGTGGTTTTATGCTGCACAAAATCTCTTTCCGAAACAAGTCAAACAGACATCTCCAGCTTTCTCAGCTAATGGTACTGATGACTTCCATAAATTTCACATTAAGATAAGTACTTACAAGCATTATGGTGGGTCCAATCTGCAGGCATTTTGCACCTTGTTAAAGTAAGATCAAAGTGACACATCAGTAGTTTGCCTTTGTCTTTTCTCATTATAGCCAAAACTTATTGTTACTTGTCACATCAGCTAGCTGGAACATCAATGGTGTCAGTAGCTAGTGATTGATATAGTTGATTCCTTGAAAGTCATTTAGCAGTCTCCTTTGATCCGTCAGGCTAACAAAGCGTGGTAGCCAAGCCACAGGCATAATTATCCTGTGAGTTGGCTGCACTTCTACATTCACATGGTCTTTTTGTGCCTTTGCCAAGAGCCATAGTTAGAAATTTCAGATGGTTCAAAGACAGTTCCAGTGTGGGAAGAGATAGGATGGAGTTGAGCTGCGGGCTGTGGGACGTGCCTCCAGAAGGCCATGACAGGACAAAGAAGCTTGTCTCCACCTGACCTTGGGGGGAAGAGATGCCACACGGCAGAGCCCTGCGGAGAGGAGCCTGCCGGAAGCTGCCCGGCGGCGGGGCAGCGCGTGATCACCCCCATGTAAGGACATTAAGAAAGTGGCTTACCAACATGGCAATGTGTGATAGGTTGCTTAGTGAAAAATACCAAATAAGGAAATAACGGGTCTTGAAGAAATGTATAAAACCAGCTCGTTTCTTTGAATAAACGTCTCAGATTCCCTGCCAGTCTGAGTCCATGCCTTGGTCATTACGTCATTCCAGAAATCTATCATTCCTTTCTCCAAGGAATTCCATCATGTGTGGATCCAGCTGTACCAAGTCAGAGATAAGGGCCAGGTCCTCAGCAGGAATCCCAGCTCTACCACACCACCCTTGGCAGCAATGGCTCAGCAGCGTAGCTGTTATGTGCTAGTTCCATTAAAATGCTCTGAATATGGATCCAAAGGTTTCTTCTTATGGGCACCAGAAGTGTGTCCAAGTAAAGGAATCTACCTCATTGGGATGTGGTCTTTTGCCATCGAGTGGAGCTGCAGGTTTTTCAGAACTGACAGAACTGAGGCTACTTCAGAATGGCCTCACCTCACTAACACTGACACCATCAATGATACTCTGTGATCTTAAAATGAACAGAGTGTAAATCAGAAAATAACAAGTGCCATGAAGCAATTATTTCCCTCTACCAGCACAACTCCTTAGAGTTCGCAAAGGAGTTGCAACACTTGCTTGAAACCTGCAGCAATTTTCTATGAAAGTGTAACAAGTATTTTCACCAATGTCGTAAGCTATTCAAAACAATATGGATTATCACCAAATCACTTTGCAACTCTGCTCTCCAAAGTGCCAAATCTCCAAGGAGACACACATACTGTATTATCTACCACTTTCATGTGAAACACTGCAAAATAGATGCCAGAGAAGAGAACAGGAGCTATGTAATTAACAGTCACTGTGAAGTAAATGGGAGAAATTAAATGAGGGATGGCAGCTGCGCATACTCAAAGTTTCCACTTAGTTTTGAAATAAAGGATGAGCCTCTTATTTATAGGACAAAATTCTGACTCCTGTTGCCAATAACCCAAGGGCTGACCTGGGCCCTACTGTCATCAAAGGGACTGTTCTTCAGTCAGGGCATGAAAGTAGAGAGGTGCTCAGTGAGAAACATGTCATGTCTGAGCAGGCAAGGCACTGGCATGCCCTCGAAATCACTAACAGCTGGCAGGCTCTTCCACAGAGCCACGTATCCACCCCAAACCTAGCTTTTGGTATGTGCATGATCTTTTTAAGCACAATACTGTGGGATTCTGCCACAGTAACTGTCGCTGTTGTACCGCGAACGACGAGAAACGACATGACCAAGTTCAGGAGCAATAATGGCTAATTTAATGAATTATAAATTGATTTATATAACTTGGGTTGCCTGCATGGCATAAGGTCATTGGTCATTGATGATCCACCTCCTAGAATGATGGGTGGAGGCTATACAACATTCATTTGAAAATATTTTCTTCAGTATACCGTAACAACACTGCCGAACAACAGCTGGTGCAAGATAAAGAATTAGCTTACAAAAACCCATAGCAGTGTTTTTCATAGCTTTCATGAGAAACACAGAGCTCTCAAGAATGCTGCAGAAAGCTGGAAAATTTCTCTGCTAAAGCTTTTCAGCATCTACAAGTAACAGTGCCAGGGTCTGATTTATTACATGGCAAAGTAGGGAACTATACAGTTTAAAACAGAATGGTGCAAAGTAGGGTATCACCAAGTTGGTAACACCCAAGATCCCCCCTTATAAATCTGTGTTACCAAACCCACTAAACAGAAGCACGCAAACACTCCATATGTTCAACACCATCTTCCTATCATTGTCCAGAAAATTAACTTAGAACTGTAGTTTAAATTATGACAGTACAAGACATATCTCTCTTTCATGATCTACTAGAGTGTAATATACATGACAAATGATATTATGTCTGTTTGTAAATGGCTTAGAAAAGACTTAGGGGCTAAGATTATGCTGAGGGATTCTAACTTCTGCCTTTATGGAGCTTAATAGGCACTATGGCATCTCAGCCAGTCAAAACCATGACAGCAACACAATGTATGAGATGACATCAAACCAAAAGATTTTCAGATAGAATCAAACTGGGACAACTGAAACAAAAGCAAAAAATCAGCAAACACCTGCTGAAAAGCTGCCTAACTGTTCTAAACTGCATGAAACAGATGTGATGAGATTCAATTTTGAAAGTATTTGCAGGAATAACATCTACATTTAAAAACAATGAAAGTCTTTCATGCAGCAGCCCATAATAATTCTCTTAGGCACGGAGGACAATATCCGCTGTAAGTATGAGTATTCACTAGTCCAGAAGAAGAACATATCTATTTTCCAAACATCACCTGCAGCAAAGCCTTATTTGTAAAGACAACGATTACTCTCATGCTTCTAAAGCATTGAACTCAGTGATGCCAAGTTATGTAATGGGGGATTGAAAAAATCTGAAGCCTGTATTTAGAAATTCAGATAATCTTAGTACACATAATTTAAGGAGTAATAGTGCAATTATCTAAACCATGTTTCTCAAGCCTTTAAAGACTATCAGTAAACCCAATATCCCTTTCTTCCACCAGGAGCTGGTCAAAGCCTCCTCAAAGGGAAAGGGAGAGCATCCAGAGCAGAGCTCAATGATGTTTGCAAACTCCTCTCCTTTTTTTGGTATATTGATGTATTGTGGCACAGATCCCATGCCAATACTTTTCCAAAGGTTCATTTATAACCAGACACTTTACTTTTAAGGCCCCTTTTGCAGCTGAGAGTTGTGTCCTGGCCCAGCACTGCCTCTGATGTGAAGCCTGCAGGGGATGGGGAAGTCAGCAGCTGATTTGGCACAAGCTTCCCCTGGGGTACATGGATGGATGTCACCTTTTGGGTGAAAATGAAACAATGGCCTCTGGTTAAACCCAAGTCCGGGTTAGGGGGCACCAACACTGAAAGTCAAAAATAAACAGACCAGGTTTCCAAAGCTGTTCTTCTTCTTTCACTTACACTGTCCTCTGGATTCTCAGCTGCTCTGGAATTATGCCTCTCCCTCAAAAAAACTTGCTCATACAGCAAAAGCCAATCAAATTCACTCTCCCTTCCCCAAGCCTTTTGAAATCTCACAGCTCAAAGCAAACTGGGAGCCACACATCCCCAGTGGGCCTCTTTTCCCAGAGCATCACGATTACAATGGAAATCAGAATCCTTTTCTAGAAAAGCTCATGCAGCAGCAGCAGCCCACTTACGGCTGTGTTACTACAGAACTGCAATGGGGTGAAGCATCTCCAGAATTTTTCATTTAATTGAACATTAATATTGTTTGAGAATAACCATGCACTCCTACTACTGTGGTCCCTGTCCCTTATCTGAGCTGAAGTTAAGCAAAAGCATTTGCATTTTCCACTTCTAAAGATCATGCAAGCTGACTGAGGGGAACTTTCCGATTACTTCTGAGTGAGGATTATACAGATGAGACCATAAATAACATCAGAACTATGAAATGACCTGACAGGACAGAAAGATTTATTTCATAGTTTATCTGAACACTTTTTTGAGACGATGGAATGAAGCTTGAGCATTCAATTTAATCCCTTCCTTGCTTTTTTATTGAGTCAGTAGATGTTTAAAGAAATTTATGTAGCTGTTTGAAAGTCAGAATTTTTAATAAGTGACACAGAAAAAGAGATTACAGTAAAGAAAAGACGCAGACAACACAATACTGTACATAAGAAAAAAAGGCTTTGCAGTGACTTTCCCTATCAAGGCAGAGGAACAGAAGATATTTTTTTGTGACTTAACCATACAGTTTCCTTATTCACTATCTGCACTTAAGGAAAAAAAAAAAAAGGACACTTGTTAACCTCAGTGTAGAAATGTAACATAGGAATGCAGAACTTTCCAAGGCACAGCATATATAGATGAATATAAGCATGTGAGATGGTGATGAGGCTGTGTATGCTGACCTATTCTCTTCCCAAAAGCAGAATTCTGTTGCTCAGTTGTCCATAGGGATACACCGACAGTGAAATAAAATGTTTATTCCATTAGTACTTTTTCTTTCCCTTCTACAGAACCAATATTTCACCTTCAACACTGAATTCTCAGCCTAAATAAGGGTGATAAGAACATCTGAGTGAGTTTCATGAACTCTTACCCAAAATGTTTACAGAGTTGTGGGCAGTCCACTTAGAAGGACATTTCTCTGAAACTTGACTTGTTTTTACAGTTAAGAGATGATTTTGAAATGGTTAAAAAGCTAAGGTCATAGTAACTCCCTCATTCACTTCAGATTTACTGTTGTAAGCTAATTAAAAACTCATCTCAGGTTTTAAAAAAATGCAGAATAATTTAGATTTAAATCTCATGTAACTGTGGCTTTAAACACTTACTTGCAAGCAAAATATGATATATATGCAGAAATCTGTTTCCAAGTATCTGCATGAAGCATAAACAGCAATAATTCATCTCTAAAGGACAGCTAAAATATGCAGTGCTTTGAAGTCTTTCAATATTGTACACAAGGGATTGGTGAAGAGAATCAAGTGCCTTATGCTGCCTGGTTGTATGTATCAGATAGGTAACAGTAAGAGAAAACAAACTCATTTAGAACTCTTTTATGCCCATATGCTCAACTTCACTGGTAATAATAACTCCAATATTGCATGATTCAGGGTGAAGAACTGGAGACAGAATCTGTGCTCCTTAGGAAGGGTTACATAGCCCAACCACACACGCTGCCCTGCTTTTGGCACAGTTGTGTAGTCTTGAAGATCCATGTGGATGTATAGACTTATCCCTTCACATACAGCCAGTACAGATTAACCGAAAGTCACACACTTAACCATGAACATGTAACAGAAGTAGAGTCAGGATCTGCTGTCAGATCCAAGCAATCTGCCAGGTTTCAGGGAGTGGCAAGCATAGATGCCAGTGTTTGAATAGAAAGTGAGGAAATCATTCAGAGTTTAATAAAACATACATCTGAGTAAATGGCCAGGAGAAGTGATGTATCCTCAATTTTAGAACAGCTCTCCTGAGGCTGGATGCTAGGTAGAGACACTTCTTAAGCCTCTCACTTTTTCTTTTCTTTTTTTCCTTTTTAAAAAGATCCTTTCTTCTCCACAAGAATGTTTTCATACTGCTTTTCTTCTTGCGCATAGGTGATTACTTTCTGTAGCTGTTTCTCTCCTTCTGTCTCACTGACATTTCTTTTCTTTTTCCCCCAGACAGCTTTTTTCCTTCCTTCCCTTCAACCTCTGCTCTACTTTTTATTGTATTTCCTCACATCTCTCCCTTTCTTTCCTGCTGCTGTAACCATCATTCTCATTTCCCTACCTTTCACAGGCTGTTCACAGAATAGTTAAGTGATAGGAGAGCCTGTGTGCAGAACCCTTCTTAGAGTCCCTGGAAAAGGACAAATCCCCCAAGCCTATTTTCACAATTTCTAAAACAGCACCGTGATTTTTTGGAGACATTTAGATGCATTAAGACTGGCATTATGAATTCTTTGTGTGAATCCTTCTCTGAGTAGCACATGGAAACTAATCCAGGTAAACAGAGTGGTGCAAATAGAGGTGAACAGAACGACAACTATGAAGAGCATATGTCTGAGTAGATAGTGTCTTTCTGGTTGGAGCTGCAAGTTATATGAAATCCCTTTCAAGACCGTTAAACATTTGATTGCACATAATTATTAAGCTTTAGTTCCTCATCACTAACTGGTTCTTCCTTTTTTGGATAGATAGAATTCCATTAAATCATACAATTCATGGTGAATACAGAATGGATGTAGGATGTTCTGGGTCTACATAACACATAAGTGATCTAATTTATTCTTAATAACAACAACTTGGTCACAATGAATTAGCCCTTTTGTGTGAATACCCAATGACAGCTCATTGCAGGCAAAGGTATGAGATGTTTGAATAAGGCAATGGCTCTACTACAGTTTCCATCATTTTCTGCCACAGATGGGACTATTGGGAAGCAGGAGAGGGCTGGTTGGAAAAGCATAACTTGCCTTGGGGAAAGTTCACTTGAAGCCAATAAATTGAGTCATTAGCAACCCTGGATAAAATACCACATCCAGATTTATTATTTCCCTGGCAATTTGCAATACCTTTGAAAATCTGGCTCCTTACCTCTGAGAACTTGTGGAAAAGCATATTGCCTCCAGACACATGAAACACGCATTACACTACACTGTGTCAAAAAAAGCCACAGCCTAAAATGCAACAATTAAAATTCAAGGAACTAAACAAGGAAAGAACAGATAAAAAACCTATGAGCATCCGTTTTCATTTTATCAGGGTATCTCAGCACCAGAAGTTGCAGATGATGGTAAAATCAGCAGGTACAAGGAACACATCCATTCCTGGTATAGCTGTTTATGAACTCATCTTTCAGGTAATACAGACCAAACTTCAGATTTACTCAACAGGATAAGGCTTTGCAGGCGACTAGTCAAACCACAAGCTTTATATACTACTTTTCTCTTGTAAGAGGCAGAATCAGACTATGCACTTCCATTTCCTTGGGAATAGCTAAATAAACTTTGGGTTTAGACTTATTCCTTCATAAAACAGAGAACGGCTGAAAAAAGTAGGTTCTTCTGAACACCAGAAACAGCTAACTTTCACAGTCTATTTTACTCTCCTACATTAACATGATTCAAAATGGAACTTGCTAGCAGAAAAATCAGAGCTAACTGCATTACAACAATAGCTTCTGGAATCAAATCCCTCTTTTCAGGCATTTAGGCACATGTAACTAGAGCTTAGCTCTATTTACAGACAAATAAAACCAGAAATAGAGATGGTGCAGAAAAAGTAAGCATAATCTGATATTTGTTTTGTGTAAACTCAGACTATCAAAGGGGTTTATTAAAACTATGTGTTACCTCAAAATCTCCATGTACAGGCACAGACAATCAACACCAAGAACAAGAAAGTATTTTAAAATATAAGATACCTTTATATTAGCATGACTATATAGCAGGGAGTGCACTGGCGTAACTATTTCAATTTTAAAAAATCCCAAAACTTATTAAATCATACCTGTGCCATGCAGGTGTATCTCCCAGATTCCTCACTATTACAAGTTAGCTTGCAGCAAACAAAACTGGAGGTTCAGGAGAGATTTCGGAGTGGGAGCCCTATGGTATATGAGCCCTGTTTTGTTCAGGAGCAAGACAATCCCAGGACTCTGGGGTCTACATCTTGAACACATTCTGGCTTGACCAGTTATTAGAAATAGCGCATTTTAGCCTGAACTAGGCTATTTTCTCATGTACTGGTCCTCTACAGAGCGTACTTGTAAATAATGGCGCATTCACACATAATTAACAATTATAGATTAGAAATTTCACTCTGGCTAGTACCAAGGCTCAGATCCTGTTGACTTTGAAAGGGTTTTAAAATCAAGTCATTTATATAACTTCAGGTTCAAGAGTTGAACACTGGACATCCAGCTTTTTGGAGAGGACAGAGGCAGAAGAGTCCACTGAACTCCCAGTTTGAGCTCTCATTCCACAAGCCACAGGAGGAAGTCAGATGGCAGCACACCCTGAATTGGGCCAAGTCCAGTTCCTGACTGAAGAATTGACACTGAAGGAGAGCCACAGGCTCTGAGCTGCTGCATTTCTTTATTACCTCCCCTGGAAAAAGCCTGTGCTGTAAGTCTGGGATACACTCATAGCATCAACACAACATAATCACTTCTTGTTACACACTTCAGCTTAATAGACACAAGAGCTCTCCATCACCAATTCCAATTCCCTCTATATGTAACTCACAGACTAAGCCACATGGCACTGTGTTGAACACAGCAGAGATTCTTTAACTCTTCCCAGATCTTTATCCTTTCTTGTCCCAAATTGTCCTCCTCACAGTGAGCTTCCTGAAGTGCTAACAGCCAGACCTGGAGAATGACTGCTGCAAGGATCCCATCAAGATCCAGATCCAGAAATAGCATTTCTCCAACCCCAAATGAGTGTATTCCCTAGGGATTGTATTCTGGTCACAGAAGCTCTCCCGAAATGCTTTCCAAGTAGACTCCCTCATTGTTTTTACATCCTTTTTACAGTCTCATGGACATGCTGATTTTGCTGTACTGAAGTGCCTGTTGTCTGGTACATCCGTGTCACTATGTACTGTCCCCATTTCAGTGTAACTCCAGAGCAAAGCCTTCCTGAGTCTTGGCTGCTGAGCTTTTACTAAAGTGTTCTCTAACCTTCCTCAGTTCTAAGCAACAATTTTTATGTCCTACAAGCTGATTTACCACAGCTCTGTTGTCAACGCTGAATGTGGCTCCTTTAAAGCTGCAATTCTTGATCTGAATTTTGTCACAGCAATACAGCTGAAACTTTTCAACAAAATTGAGAAAAAAAAAAATTCTCAATACAACAAAGCATCCCAGTGCTATTACCATTTGGTTGACTACAATTTGGAAAGAGCAGAGACTGGAGGCTCTCTCTTTTGTCTGTCTTGCACCCCCATGCCTGGCAATCTAGCTGCTCTTAGCAGAGTGAGCACAAAATCCCACTGGATGATTTTGTGGAGCTGACATCCACAGGGAAGTAGTGCAGAAGCTACTGGAACAAAGATGGTGATGGCTGGCACCAACCCAGTGTTGCATGAAAATCAGACCAAAAATACAATGGACACTTACCATAAATCGGGCTCTTTGGCAGTGGCAGGAGAGGGCTGGATATGGCAGCACAGGCTGTGACATAGAGATGAAACATAGGCACAATTTTGTGATATCATCAGTGATAAATAAAGCTGATATCAGGCAATATTGCTCATGGTTTGGATTTAACTCTTTTTCACTCATTTAGGCTTTACATATATCATGTGGAAAGAAGATTGCCAAATCATAGGCCTTCAACACCTAGTTAAACTAAACTAGCTTTCAGTGCTCTGGTCTATTCCTCTTTGCTTCTCAGGATGAAGCTGACATATAAGTCCCCTGCTAAGGGTAGAGTATTTCAGGGGGAAGTTTTATTGCTGACAAAGCCTGATTTCTAGCTTGCCACAATGAAGATGAAATGCAACACAATGGAACAGCTCTCCCAGCCCTCAACTAACAGTGAAAGACTTCACAATGGGTCACCTTCTTCCTCACTGCAAACTCATGGTCTGAAGAGACACCATCCCGTCCCCCTTCCTGCTCTTTCATGGCTACTACACTGATGGATACACATCCATCAGAAACTGCTTCCAGGTTCTCAGAAGCTGCAAATGCCACTTCTGACAGATGGCTCCTCCTTCCCTCATCTGCTCTTAAATAGGTGATAAACAAGGATTTTAGCGCTTCCATTATGCAAATCATTCCCACCAGATTTCTCTTCTATCGACCAGGTTGAATTTAAGCCCATAAATGTGCCATTTTCTTTCTTGTTGTTTATTACCCAGGTTCCTTTCATGGCTCTGTAAAAGTAAAAAAAAAAAAAATCTTCATATCCCCTGATGGCTTGATTAATTTTGTTCTTGACATCTTGAGATTTTTCTAACTGAGTGCTTGTTTCTTCCCATCCCACCTTCCCTGTTTGTTGCTATTTTAATGCTTGCTAGACTGCTTCACTCATTCATCTCTGACTGGAGCTTATGAAGCCTCTGGATACGAGAAGCCCTCCAAGTCTCAAATTTCAACTGTTGTGGGGCTGAGCTTTGAAAAGAGATTTTTCATATGGAAAATGCACATCTTTGGAACACAGTTACCACAGGGAACATGGAAGAACCACATAGAGACAGCTTTTCTGGATGTGCTCAATGTGATCATGCCAGGACTTACAACAGGAGGATATTACCTCAGAATTGGGCTGCTCCTAATTTAAAAAGACAGCAAGTTAGCACGTCGTAGAAAGCTACCCTGTAGATGCTGAAAACCTTTGGTAGAGAAAATTTCCAGCTTTCTGCAGCTATGAAAAACACTGCTATGGGTTTTTGTAAACTAACTCTTTATCTTGCACCTGGGTTTGTTATGCAAGATTGTTATGGTTCTAGCCTTCTGATATTTTGGAATCAGTGTCTTAGAGCTTGACCAATCCCCTCAAGGGGTGGATGGCCAAGCACCCAATTCTCTTATGCCATTCAACACACTCTTTGCGAACCCTGTTATAAAAGGTTGATTTAATTAATTAATACAGAACCACTTTCTTCCTGAACTTGGATCGTGTCGTTTCTCGCCATTCTTGGTACTTTACAGCGACACTACCCACAAGTGGGACACAGTAACTGGCAATATATGCACTTTCAGCATTTTGGAAATGTATTCTAAGCTATCCTTAATGGGAAAAAAAACCCCAAACACCCAAACCCTCTCCCCCCAGAAATTACCAATGAAAAACACCAACACTGCAAGAGGAAATCTAAGATTCCTTACTAAAATTCCTGATCTTTAGAATGGCTCAGGAATTCCACATGCCCACAAAAAGGAAAAGTCCATATCGACAAAGTTGTGCAGTTCTTTTTGTTAATTATTATTTTAAAAACATATTGAATCACAAGACAGGCTTTGGAGTTCAAACACCCTCAACACAACTGAATCCTGTCAGAGACAAGTAATACCAATACCAACAGACACAGAACTGGGCAAGAGGGATGGTATCTGTACTGGGGTATATACATTGACCACATAATGAAGGAATACTTGCAACTCAGGCCTGAGTCTCTGGGGATTTGGCAATGTTTTATTAATGTGAATGGCTCTCTATTCTCATTTGAAACACAACTGGAAAACAAAAATGCATGATGCTTTACACATCACACCAAAGGCTTTTATTTTCCCAAGGTTAAATGTACCGAGATTGTCTGATTGTCTGATACAGAGAACAAGAATGAACAAACCTCAAGGAAAAAAAAAGTAAAAAGAAAAATCACTGAGTTTTTGAGGGTGCAATTGTGTTTTCTCTTTGTGAACATCTGAGAGAATCATTCATTCATATTCTGAATGGGAAAAGGCAACTGAAACAGGTGGTCTATTACTAGATCCATTAAACAAGGGATTTATGCATTACATATCCATCTTGAGGCAATTAGGCTGATCATTTTTTTTCTCTTTTATGGCTTCATTGAAAATTTTTTGCAATAAAGCAATTAAAAAGTAACTATCAAAGCATTTATCTGTGCTTTATCAAAGACAACCAGCCTTTCTTTTATCAAAGAAAGGCTGCTTCACTTTCCATCCTTAGAACACACAAATTTAGAGGCAACATTCACAGTTAAGACAATGACATAATGCTGCCATTGTTCCAAGCCTGAATGGTGAATGATGGGGTATGGACTAGCTAAATCATTGTTTGCTTTCTGTTTTGGAAAATGATTCTTTTAAATTTGACTTTAATCTCACAAGGCATCCAGAGAAATGAATTTGCTGTAAAATAAATCTTGAAGTAACCTTGCTGTACATGCTTTGGGTTTGTACAGACACTGTCCTAACAGGAGACCACAAAATCCACATGGAATAATGATTTTCAAAGCTCAGGTTGATGTGACAGCTGGAGCCAGCCAGACATGAAAACATAAAACAATGTCTGCTGCAATAGGCTGCAAGTGCTACAAAGCTATTTTTTAGAGGTACTTCACATGAATGGTGGAAACCAGTCTGTGACATAGGCCCCAAGATCTCCTCCAAGAAGAGGTAACAAAAAAGGGATATGCAGAATGTAGTCCTCATAGTTCTCTGCCCCCCCCCCCCCC